>CM031239.1:641245867-641665297 GCA_018340775.1 Taxus wallichiana var. yunnanensis | reverse complement strand
GGATGGGAGGGATGATAGAGCAGAGGCGATCCCAAGTTTGAAAAAGGTAGAGGAAAAGCAAGGTGCCCGATCGGATGCACAGGTAGATCGATCATTGATGACGCATAAAAATAAATAAAAGGCGTGACCTAAGGAACTCACATTGGTAGGGCAAACTAATTTGGTCTCCTCATGAGGCAGCGTTAGTGCCCTCTGAGACCCATGAGGGTAAGGAGAAGCTGAAAATAGTCGGCATCTAAAGAGAGACACATTGGTAGGGACAACTAGGCAGTGCAAAGCAAGCGGCGTTAGTGCCTACTGAGACCCGTTTAACTCTAAGCTGCGAGAAAGTCACGAGTGTCCCACGCAAAGGAACAAACCCAAAATAGACAAGGATATCTAAAAAAGATGTGCGAAAAGGAAAATTCAGCACACAACAATGATCGAGATAGATAAGTAAGAAAATCGGTGGCGACCAAAATAATCGCGCAGATATCAGCGACTATAACAAATCAGCGTCGACCCAAAAATCGGCGCCAACCAATCGAGCACATATAAATATGCGAGCGGAAGCGTAAAGCGATTTATTTTCAATGTGACGATTGATTGAGAGAGACAGATTTTGATTTGAGCATCGCATGAAGCCTCTCCTGAGCGGTCGGAAGCGCGGGAGGACACGACACAGGGTAAGTGGTCATTCTTGAACCCACTTTTCTTAATTTATTTTTCTTTGTTTGATTTTTTCTTGCATGGGAGGCGGTCAGGTTTATTTCGGCGAGGCGATCGCGCCGATTGGTTTAATCGGCGTCGATTGGTTTTGGATCGGCGTCGATTGGTATTAATCGGCGCAAACTAAAATGAATGCGCCCGATTTTACCAAATCGGCGCCGATTGAAAGATATTGATTTTTTTATTTTTAATGGTTTTGGAAGATGTGATTTGGGAAATAAGAGACTAATTATGTTTTGATGTCGTGGATGCGAGCACGAGAGTCTCTACATATGAGGATGCCATCCCTGAGCTATTAGAGCGATTCTTCTGATGTGACAGAGATCTGGGCGGCGGCATTTAGAAACTAGCCGGGCTCAGGGTTTCGATATTATAGGCAGTGCCACGAGATGTGGAGCTCATGCGGGCATTAGTGCGGCGGTGGGACAGCCACACGTGCACTTTTTGGTTCGGGGCGGGTGAGATGACTATCACCCATGAGGATATATTCGAGATCCACGAGATTGCCGATTCTTTGGGGACCCGGTGAATCACACCCGGGAGAGCGGCGGCGAGAGGAGCCTGGTGCGATTATACGAGTAGAGGCGAGACGATTACGAGATAGTATACAGGCGTGAGATAGCCTCACAGTACGAGCGAGATAGCCCTCGGAGCGGCGGATAGCCTTGATTCGAGATGGCGATATCCTATTTTGCCTGCCTGGACTCGGGAGGTGGAGATTCCCATTGTTACTATTAGGCTGTGTGTGTGACATCTTGCGATGCACGACGAGTTTTGCCTTCAGCCGATGCCACGATAGCTCGAGATTTACCATGAGGCTATGGATGTACCTGCTAGCCGGAGGACGAGGATTGATGTCGATTTGTGCTCCATTCTTTGGCATATGAGCACATAAGCGGTGTCGAGCCATCCAAGGCTTCCTTGGATGCCAGGCGAAGTGGGAGGCATTGATTATGGATTTCGGAGATGGCGGGCGACATGGCCGCGGGAGATCTGAGTAGACCAGGCCCGGGTGGTACTCGGCGTTTTCGGGGCCAACGCTTACACGGAGATCGGAGTCATCCCAGAGACCATATCGGGCATTCAGACATGGGCGAGTCGGGATGCGCACTTGGTAGCATTGAGGCGGAGTCGGGTGGTCGGGCCGGAGGCCGGATATGTGGGCGGGTCCCATTCATGCGGATATTGAGGCAGATTCGGCCTAAATACAGCAGTGCAGCCACCTACACGCCATATAGGCGGGATAGCGAGAGACAGATTTGCGATTTTGATCCCGCTTGAGACCCATTGAAGAGCCCCACCCTCATGAGCGGTGATGATGACGCGGGGTGGATGAGGGCTACGGCATGAGTGTACGACACGAGCTTCCACGACATCTCCCGCCCTCTATAGATGCGTGAGAGGAGGACATAGCTGCTTCTGTTTGGAGACAGTTAGAGGAGAGCATGCCACCCTCACACGGACACATCGGTAGCTGCGGAGGAGATCGGGGCTTTGATGGAGGAGAGGATGCCACGATTGTGGAGAGAGACACCGCTCGCCAGGAGCGAGATACAGCGATCCAGCGGAGGGACCGCTACTTTCGGCATAGGGAGGCCCTCAGGGCCAAGTATGGGGAGACAGGTGCCACATCGATCAGTACAGTCACGACCACAGGAGGGGCACCACCGGCGGCCGGCCTTGGCCCGCGCACCGCGGCATCGTTACGAGCACCGGGTACTGTGAGCCTGAGCACGTACCAGTCTCTCCTCGCTGAGGTGAGATACTACGAGGATGCCCTAGCGCAGCATGCCCCAGATGTGCCTCGATACGGGGCGAGGAGGAGAGCAGCGACGGCTACGGCGAGCGGAGCCTCAGGCGGAGGGAGCACTGGGAGAGATCGAGGTGGGCCGAGACCTCCAGCAGCAGGTGCATCGAGCTCGATAGGCGGCGGTCAGGAGAGACAGCCAGGTGCAGAGGAGGGTGGAGGAGATAGTGTCCTCCACGCTTCAGATTTTACTATATAGAGATTTGATAGATTTTGTATCTGTATAGTGATGTAGCCTCGATTGGAAGGCATTGTTTAGATGGCTTGATTGAAAGCCACCCATTTTTGTACAGACACATATGTATATATAGATTCATTATTTGTCATATAATTGTACTCATGCTTTTAATTTTGGATATACATGGATAGATGGATATAGATATAGACTGATAGAGGATAAAATAGATGTGATTGGATAGGTATAGACTGATAGATGATAGAAATAGATGTGATTAGATAGATTGATATGTGGATAAAATAGATGTGATTGGATAGATATAGACTGATAGATGATAGAAATATATGTGATGTGGATATAACTTTGATAGATGGATGTGATGTAACTTGGATGTACATGTGTTTGATGTTTGGATTAGATATGGATAGATATAATGTACCTTGGATGTACATTTTGGTGGATAGATTGATGGATGTGATTGATGTATAGATTAGATATAATGTACCTTAGATGTACATATTTTAAATATTTTGATGGATAGATAGATAGATGTGTTTGATGTATAGATAGATGTAATTTTAATGAGAAATGAATAAAGATAGATGTTTTGATAGATAAGAGGAATTTTGATAGAAGATAAATTGTGATTGAATTAACATGTGAAATGTCAATTTAACGAGGATGCAGAGCCAAAGATGTAAATGGAAACAACGTGACTTAGAAGAAGACACTCGGAAAAGAAGGAAATGATAAGTCGGACTTCAATGACCATAGATAAAATCCGGATAAGAAACCGAAAGACCAAGCATACAGGCCCTATATAAGATTAAAATAAACTTTGACACTAACTAGTATGAAAGCAGGATCTAGGATAGAAATGGAAAGAAAAGTAAGTATCTTGTCGGAATTTACAAGGGACGGGATACATGTCCATGATAGGAAAATAGGATTCTCCATATGATCGACAAAAAGGTCTTAAATCTCGGCTTCATGACTTTGTGAGAAAAGCAAAGCGATCAATGCGGGAAGTTTGCTTGATATGGAAAAGCCCGATCGATGCGGGAAGTCTTTCGGTGATCTTTAAAAGTGTATAAAGCCCATTGGAAGGCTGATTGATTACAAAGCCTTGAATATTTCTTTGAAAACAGCCGTCCTTGAGGAGCGCGATGCATATTTTGAATTTTAATGATAGCCATCCTTGAGGTATGGTCTATTTTCTTTTTGATTCACTTGATAATGTATGGATAGCTTTGTCCTTGAGGATCGAGTCTATCTTTTGGATAGCATCTTTTTTTTTTTTTTTTTTTTTTTTGAAACTCTTTGGAAGAAGGCGAGTTTAGACCTAGATAGATCGGATGGAGGAAGAGAACATAGAAGAACATGTACTCATGCCCAGAGTAGATCCAATTAAGATAAGTACTTGGGACGGATGAAGTGGTGATTAAGGTATTCCTACCATGAGGAGGAACATATCCAAAAGAAACGTGTATGAGTAGAGCCGCGATACTCATATTTAAGGTAAACGAGGCGAGGCAATAGGCGGAGAACCACACGATTTCAAATCACCACAAAAGTAGATGGTAGGTTATTAGGACGGATGGAAGATCGAGTTGCGACTAGATTTGTGTAAGATAGATTTTAACAATAGAAGGGCCGTAGATGCGAGGCATTGAGAGGTTCGCCTCGGGTACACCATCCATGGAAGATAAGCGATAAGCCCAGGACCCATATTTATGAGTGATAATGTAGGGGCCCATCCGATTGGGAGCAAACTTACCACGTTGACTTTTTGAGTGTAGTGACATTTTGATTTTCCTTAAGAACAAGGTCACCAATTTTGAAATCACGGTGTTGCAAGTGCTTGTTGTAAGCACGTTTGACACGCTCAAATAGACTGATGATGCTCAAGAGCGTTAAGGCGCGCTCATCTAATAATTCAAGTTGTCTTTAGGCGATTTTGGCGATAATCCTCATCGGAGACAAATTCTCTGAGAGAAACACGGAGAGATGGGATTTGGACTTCCAAGGAAGGACAGACCTCGGAACCCATAGGCGAGAGAGAGGGAGTAGCACGGTAGGAGTACGAATGCTAGTCAGATAAGCCCGAGAGCAAAAGGGATATGTAAATGCCAATCCTGCCCGGCTCGACTAGTTACCTTTGCGAGGATACTACGCGAAGTTTTATTGGGCAGCTTGGCTGACCATTAGCTTGAGGATAGTATGGAGAAGAAAAAGCGAGTTTGATATTGAAAGCGTTGCGAGAGATTACGCAAATCAGCGTTCTTGAAAGACTTACCATTATACGTGATTAGCTTATGTGGAGCATGGCGACAAATGATGTGTTGATAGGCGAAATCAACTATGGGTTTAGCCTTTGTTGAAGAAAGAGGATAGCTTCTACCCACTTAGTAAAGTACTCGGTGGCGCGTAATGATAGAATGATGGCGTTGTGAAGAGCGGGGATTGATGAGACCAATAAGATCAAGACCCCATTGCTGCGAAAAAGGCCACAAATCCGCCGCGAGGTTCTGCAAAGCTTTGACTAGGGATGTGCGTGAGATTGGAATGTTGCTGACACTTGACGCACTTCTTAGTGTATTCACAACAATCTCGATTAAGAGAAGGCCAATAATACCCCAAACGTAAAATGCGCTTAGCTACAGCTAAACCACTAAAATGTCCACCACAGATACCGTCATGGACCTCCTGGATGGCTTTAGATGATTCATGGGTTTTGAGGCATCGAAGCAAAATACCATCAAAGCCGCGTTTGTAAAGAATCCCGCCTAGGATAGTATAGCGATTGGTGCGTTGGACAAAAGACCTTCTACCATTGGAAGTCAGATCTGGAGGAAGGATCGAATGAGATAGATAATCAACAATATGTTGATACCACTCATCTTGGGTATGGGTTGTGACAGCATTGATTGAAGTTAGTTGCCCAAGATAAGATGGTTGATCTAATCGTTGCATGACCACATAAAGGCGAGTCTTGGTAAAAGCGGGATAAGTGAGGCTAATGAGGCCATGGTATCCAGCGAATCGATTTGCGGTCGAGGAATGGCTTGGATGGTGAACTTATCAAAAGATTGGAGTTGAGCAAAGCGATGTCACGATATTTTTGAAGGATATCATTCTTGCATTGATAGACACCGTGACACGATTAACGATGAGTTGAGAATCACCGAAGATGTCGATATGGCGAATGCCGAGATTAATGGCATTTTGAAGACCTAAGACAAGAGCTTCATACTCAGCCACATTATTGGTGCACTCAAAGTTTAATTTGTGTGCAACTGGGATAGGCGTACCCCAAGGAGGAATCATCACGAAACCCGCACCTCCCCCTTGCTGGCATTTGGATCCATCAAAGAAGAGCTTTACTTTAAATGGAGATAGACCAAAATCAATTTGTTGGATATATTCATCGGGGAATTGAGCAAGGGGGTCTTGAGTGTCCGGAAGAGGAGCATCAGCTAATTGATCTGCAATAACCTGACCCTTGATAGCCTTTTGCGGGATAAACTCGAGTCAAATTACAGTCATGTCATGAGCATAAGCCAACGAGTGATCGATCATTGTGATAAGGCTTTGCATGAATTGTCTTGAGGGGATTGACACTTGTGACAATGTAAGTTTTATGATTAAGGAGATAATGGCGAAGCTTAGAAGTTGCGAAGAAGAGAGCGCAACATAGTTTTCGGCTTGAATGCGTGTCTCATACTCATGGAGGTGCGGCTGATGTAATAGACAGCTTGTTCTTTACCACAAGTGTCCGTGCTGAGATCATGGCTCCCGAGCATGGTCGATCACGAGAGATATAAAGATAGAAAGGCTCCCCCTCGCGTGGAGGTGTAAGCACGGGTGGAGAAAGAAGATAAGCTTTGAGATCATCAAAGGCCTTTTGCGATACTCATCCCATTCAAAATGAACATTCTTACGGAGGAGATGGTGAAAAGGTTGACAACGGTCAACAATTGGGAGATAAAATGCAGCCTTGCGATTGAAGACGTCCTTGGAGGCTGCGAGTTGCTTGAAGTTAGGCGGGGAGGCATCTCAGGATGGCTTTTATTTTGCGGGGTCGACTTGATACCGATGGAAATGATAAAACCTAAAAGTTTACGGTGAGAACGCCAAATACGCATTTAGATGGATTTAGGCGAAGACAAAAGCGGATAAGCCTCTCGAAAGAGAGTGCGAGGATGAAAAGATGATCTGGCGGCGTTTGGACTTGCGAGGAGATCGTCGACATAATCTTCCATGATTTTGTGCGAGAGATCATGGAAGATGTAGGTCATTGCTCGTTGATAGGTTGCTCTGCGTTCTTAAGACCAAAAGGCATGACACGATAGCAAAAAGTCCCCGAGGAGTTATGAAGGAAGTCTTATGTTGGTCTTACAGTGCGATGAGGATTTGATTATACCCGGAGAAACCATCCATAAGAAAGCATCTCATGACCCTTGATTAAATCTACGAGTTGGTCGATATTAGGTAGAGAAAATCATCTTTTGGACAAGCGAATTAAGATCCCGGAAGTCGGTACAAATTCAATTTTCCCGGTAGCCTTGAATTCTTGGTACTACATTGGACACCCATTGTGGATAATCGATGGGTTGGATGAAGTTAGCCGAGAGCAAGCGCTGCAATTCTTCTTTAACAAGAAGGGCTACTCTAGGGTGCATTTTACGTAATTTTTGCTTAACTGGTTTGATATTGGGAAGAGTAACGATATTGTGGACCACAATATCGGGATCGAGCCCTGGCATATCTTCGTATGACCAAGCAAAGGCTTGACGATGTTTGGAAAGAAAAGTGGTAAAATCCCCTAACTCCTGTGGATTAAGGGATTGGCCGACCTTAATGATACGAGGGTCTTCAGAAGTCCCTATATTAAGGTCGATAGTGGCCTCGTTGAGAAGGGTAGACGTGTCAGAAGGAATAGTTTTGGGGAGATATGAATCCTCTGCCCCCAGATAGGTGAGGACAGAATCATCATCCGCACAGTGGATAGTGTTGATAGTGGGAGAATCGTCTCCAACTATTTCAGGGAAGATTAATGGTATAGAAGCGGACCGATTGTTAGTCTCATAGACTAACGGCCTAAGAAATGGTATTGATAAAAAAAAAAAAAAAAAGTTAGGTGGGATGGAAATGTCATCGTCCACATCAGTGATGCTTCGATTTAGTGGGGAAGATGGTTCTTCCGTAGGAAGAGGCTCATCAGAATAGTGACGGTGGCTTTTGAAAGGGGTTTAAACCTAAACCAAATTTCGATGTGGCATGAGAGTAGGAATGGACTTGAGGTCATGTATACCTTGTTCATATTTTCCCAGGCCAAAACCTTTCCACGCGCATCGATATAGATAAGTTTTTGCAAGCGTGGGATTACGTAGATAATCAAACCTGTTAAGTAAGGTTTGGTCTTAGGAGGAGAATACGGGCGATAGTGAGGTGTATCAAGACCACCGTAGATGAAATTAGTACATTGATTGGGCGGACCAATGGTGACGATGCGGCCAGAGACTGGTTGATATTCGAGTTGTTTATGCAGTCTACCATACTCATTAGGTTTGAGATGGGCATCGAAAGAAAAGAGAGGAAGCTCTCTAGTGAGAAAGCGCTGCAATGTCTCTTCTAGATTTTGTAAATCCGGTAGTTTGGTTGCGGTATGGAAGAAGATGAGGCCCGTCGGGAAGAACATGCATTTTCTTTTAAAGGGGCGAGATCTTGTGGTCATGTCGCATTGTGCGGAAGGAAAAGGATCTCTGGATGAGTATATATTTTGCCCTCATATTGATATTTTAAGCATCGATGGAGGGTGGATGGGACCTGATGCATTGCGCGAATCCGGGAGCGTCAGAGGATCATATTATAGTGGAATTTTCCTTGACGATGTAGAAGAGTTCATGAAGCGACTTCTTACCTACTCGAATGGGTAAGACCACGATTCTAAGTGTATTTGCTAGCTAGGCTGATCGTTAAATGATCGAAGGGCGAAAGGCGGGGATGACACCACATTCTTTGGTAACTTAAGTTGCTCAAGCGTGTGCGAGAGATGACGTTGAGTGCAGCTCCACTATCGATCATAACACGTTTTAAGGTAGTGTTATTGATTTGGGTGTGATAAAGAGGGAGCCTCGAATCCTCGAAGAAAGAGAGGAATTTCGAATCTTCAAAAGAAATGGTGGTTGATGGTCTATTGATCAACAACCCACTCGAAGAGTGGGGCTCATCCGAATTCAACTGCGATGCGGCCGCGATTATCAATCAAAGCTTGGCGATGTTGTGGAAGGATTGGATGAGGTCAAAGAGACATTTTGGCCGGAGCACAGGTAAGTTGTTTCATAACACTCTCCTCAGCGAACACGGGAACTTGAGCCCGAGTGCGGCACGAATAGAGACCACAGGTCGTGGGGCGATGAGGAAGGAGAAACGCCTTGGGGGCTGCGAAATGACAACCGTGGTCGAGATCTTTGAAGATGAAGATGGGTTATCATAGTGTTGGGTTCTAGTGGCGATATGGATTGTGTCGATTTGGGAAGGTGGAAGATCAAGTGGAGTGGGACCACCGAGAGTGCAGTGGAGTGGATTGTTGAGGCTCGAGATGGGGCTAAGATGACGGGGAGGTACTTGTTCCTCCTCCTCCGGCAAAAGGTCACTTTCTTCGAGAAGGTTCTTGACAACGGCTTGAAGAGCTTTACATCCCTCGGTATCATGACCGAGAGTATGCAGTGGTAAGCACAAATCGAGATCGAGTTAAACCGGTAGGTTTAACTCCTTTAGGAATTATAAGGTTTAATCGGAGGAAGGGTTATGGATGAAGATTGGATAAGTTGATGAAGGATTTCGGTATATGAATCCGGTAGGCGAAGAGGAGGATAGAGATGATGAAGGTGGTTCTTTTACATTAACATTGAAGCTGCGAGGTAAAAGAACTTGCATGTTAGGTTTAACGATCTTTTAGGAATCCTCTTATTTGTTTGGACATTTGGAGGAGCAGATCTTGGGCACTTGAGATGGGAGTAAGTGAGACATGATTGACTTTGGTGGAGGAGGAGCCCCTAAAATAGATTTTGAAGATGATGGAGATGTGACAAATTTTGCGGTCTTTGGAGACAAAGGGGGTTGCTTGGTCGAATTTACTGATGATTTAGATAATGTCGGTTTAGAAGAGGAAGAAGCTCCCAAAGTAGGTGTAATCGGAGGGACATAGGGTGCCTTGGTTTTTGGTAATGAAGATGATGATCCTGATAGAAGAGGTGGCGTCTTTTTAGTAGGTAAGTCTATTTTTCGGGGTATTGGTGAAGAATGTGTTGTAGAAGAAGACGATGGCTTTGATAAGTGTGTAGAAGAAAACGCCTTCTCAGCGGGCAAATCCAATCGTTTATGAGGCGTAGAGAGAGATTTTTGTGGAAGAGCACCAAGAGTCTTGATGGTCCGAAATATGGGCTTTCCTTTTTCAGGGATGGTGACGACTTCAACGGCATAAGGTGATTGTAACCTTTTCGGAGGAAGCAGGTGGGGAGATACTGATGGTGTAATGTTAGATTTTGGTTGTCTCGGTTTAGGTTCCGGAACCAAGTGTATAGGTGTTGGTGCTACTTCTTTTGATTTTTCCTTAATAGGCGAAGTAACATTGGTGATGGAAGAAGGGGGTGATGAAGAAGCAGTTCCTTGCGAAGGGACTACTTCTGATGCAGTAATCATGGGTGAAACTACTGTAGGAAAAGAGATAGGAAGGGTCAAAATCGAAGACGCTTCCGTCGAAGTCGGCACAATTATAGGTACGTTTACCAAGGACATAGTTGCAGCGGGAATGGGAGCAACAGAAGTGGATGTGCCTGTAGTGGAAACTCGAAGGGATGTAATTGCCTCGAGTATTGAAAGAATGTCTGAAGATGAGACAGATGAGGATGACACTGTCTCGGGTATGGATGGTAGGTCAGACAAAGGAGCGGAGAAAGAAGACTCCGTGCTTAGTAATGTAGGAATATTCAAAGACGGGCCATCTGAAGATAATGGAACTCCAGTGATAGATGAAGTGGAAGGAGGTTCTGATTCGATTGATGTGTTTGCAGATGGCTTGGTTTCGGAAGAAGATTCTTCGGTAGAGATGAAGTTGATGGTATGAGTGTTTGGTTTTTGAGACTCTGAAGCATTATGGTTCGGGGCATGATTGGGAAAAGGTTGTTTAAAAACATCGAGCGCTTTGATTTGGGGAGCATTTGGGTTATCGAGAATGAGCTCGCCTTTATCGATGAATTTACGGACAAGATTTTGAAAGTCGACATCGTTCGATGTCATGACCCTTGGTTATGATAAGGGCAAAATCATTTTCCCTATACGAGAATGGGCGTTCTCGGCTTTCATCAACATCCCTAATGGGGAAGTTCGATCATGCGAACTTCCAACATTTTCTAAGATAGAGGCATATGATTCCCCGATGGAGCGAAGGATCGAGATGATGAAGTCCCTTTTCGAGAAGATGAGGGTCTCTTCGTGGTGTTTGATTAGAAGTATTGTCGGCTCGTGATGCTTTTAGTACGATAGCGTTGGTGGATCCTTGATTTTTGTCTTTAGAAGGGAAGAATTTGGTTTGGTAAACCGAGAAAAATCTGGTTTAGATTTAGAGCGAAGTTTTAGCTTCCCTTGCTCGATAGGCGCGAGATTGAAGTTTGCGTGCCATCGTGAAGGCTTCTTGAAAGTATGAAAAGTTTGGATCCTTAAAGTAGAAGAAATGTGATTAGCACAAGATCGAGTAAACAACTCGATTTGTTGGGATTGAGGAAGGGAGAAAGACAATTGGTTGATTATCCCTCTCCGATGAGCGAAAAGTCTGCATAGACTCATCATCGAATTGGCGAATGTTATAAAGATCGTGATGATCGAGATCTTATGCGCGATATTTATTGAAAAGTTTTCAACAAACATTTGGGCCAATTGAGAGAAAGAAAACGAGGAATGTTGAGGAATGTTATTGTACCGGTCTAAAGCGAGTCTGCTTTAGAGACATAGGAAAGGTACGGAGCATAAGCTCCACGATCTGGACTATGAGGTAGCAAGCATGTTTGAATGCTCGCAAATGTTGTTGAGGTCTTCCCATTATGAAATTTTGAAAATTTAGGAAGTTCCCATTGGGGAGGATAAGGCTTGAAAGCTGCTTGAGGGTGAATGGGTTCATTACACACTTCTTGAAAGGAGTATGAAGGGCGAGCCCCTTTTGTGGAGGCTTCAGTCTGCGATTTTCTTGAAGAGAATTTGAACCACGTCGAGATTGAGGAGGAGGTACATTGGTATGTCCTACATAAGAAGTAAGTGGTGGATGTTGTTGAGGTGTCGATGGAGGATTCATCTTGATGGATAGGATGATAAGAGGAATAACCGGTGTTACAGGTGACAGGGTGGGGTATTTCTTTGTGAGGTGGCTTGCGTATAGGCGGTGTGAGATAATAAGTGATTGAGAAAATGAAGGTTGGATGACGGATGGAGCACATGATTGGTGGACTCCTATGTTTGTTGATTGGATCGGGACAGATTGAGAACATGGGTGTTGGTTGGATTGGACATGTTGGGAACAAGACACGAAAGGGCCTTCTACTGCCGGATTAGGTATTAAGGGTGCCGATGTTAAAGGATGGGCGAAGGTCACGATTCTTTGGAATATTGGAAGAAAGACCCCTAGAGGGCGAAGTAGGAGCCAATTGACTATTCGGAGGGTTGGCTCATGAAGAGGTATTGACCTTGGGACACGATGGAGGGCATAGATGAATTAACGGCAATATGCGGGTGTGCGAGCGCATTCATTATAGCCGAGGAGAAGACTTCTCGAAGTAGGTTGTGGAATACTCGAGGTAAGCTGCGGTGTTAGGAATAGGTAAGACTATTTGAGAACTAGTCGATATGGTAGGTGGAAGAAAAAAGGAGGCATAGGGGCCTCGCTCTTCTCCGTGACTCGAGCAAAGAAGCGACGATGCTGGCTCTCTGAGCTTGGGATGATCCACGAGGGTAATCGTACACTTGTTGGATTGGTGGTCCTTGATCGAGATATTTGAATAGATTTGTGTACTAGGTAGTCCATGAGGGCTATCGGATTGCGGTCGAGAATGCACAGGTTCGGGATCCCAGCGGGAACATACTCGAGCCGAGATGATATTTCAGAAGGACTAGGGAAGGCTGGGCGTGATGGGATTGCCTTGGCTTGATAGAAAGGATTATATGACCGGGATGGGGAACCAACTAACGGCGGTCCCAGGAAGATTGGGGGTGCGAAACCTCCACACTAGTGGTGATCTCGGAGGAAGAAGGAACCAGTTGAGCCATTCTTCTAGATTGTGACCAGTGATAACCGTCGTAAACACGCGAGAAAAGAAGATTGACCTAACTAATGCCTGAGACAATTCAAGCGTATAGTGATTATCTCCTTTAAATTTTGATGCTTTTAAGAAAAGAAAATGTTAGGAAGGCTTTTAGAAGCAGGAACTACTCGAGATAGCCAAACTAAGGATGGTTTGGGTAATGTTTGGTGAGAGTCGAAGGCACTTGATAAAAGACAGTCGTGGCTTGATATAGGGCTACCCCGCACTTCACACACCGCTGCGATAAAGGGAGTGGTGCTTTGCCAATATATACCAAAATCTTCCGTGAATTTATAGCGCGGCTTTGAGTACGCGTAGGCTCTTCCTCTTGGATATCACTTCCAGTAGGCGAGGCCGGGAAGGAATTTTGTTTAAATGCTTTATACCTAGTGATTTTGGCTTTGTGTGCGAGGTGAAAAATAAAAATCAAATAGTGTCACTACCGATTTTGATCAATTTTCCAGCCTAATTAAAACTAGATGAAAAACATGCAATGATGACAAAGAAAAGTTCTTTTTAAGCACTTAAAAGCGAAGTGTTTGATTTCGATGAAGACAAGTCAAACAGATTCTTTCCCAAATGCGATTAAGTTCTTTTTAAGCACCAAAAATTGAAGTGTTTGGATGTGATAGGCAATCAAACAAAAGAAATCCTAAAAAGGAGAAAACACCGTAAAGAGGAATACACAGTAGATTTAGCTCTCGAGGTGTGTGGACTTCAAAAAGCGCGTTGTTGAGCTCTTCCCCTCGAAACAATCCCACGAGCAAGCAAAGTGCTCCATGAAAGAGGTTAAGCAAACACCAAAGAAAACCCGAGAAAGATATATCCGGATAACGGTGAAATAGAAATCTCTATTTTTAAGGAACTAGAAAAATTTGAAGATAACGATTTACGCCTAAAAAAGCAAGATTGAAATGATGAAAAGAAATGCTCAAATAGGGTGATAGAAATCGGTGAAGAAAAGGAACAAAGTTCAAAACTAGGAAAGAAATGAACTTACCAATAAGGGACTTTGGTTGGGTCCCACCAGTGCGTGCGAGAATGTAGATCAAGAATTTCGCGCTTGTTACTGTCGAGTTAATGCACCAAACTAAACACAAAAACCACGAAAAACTCGATAAAATCGATACGATGGATAAGATCCGAAGATGTAGACAAATGAGGAAGCCGATGTAGATAAGGCGGGCGCACACGAGCGGCTCGCACAATAGATCCGTGTATCTGCAAAACACCGATGCTTGTGAGAAAAAGACCACGTTAAAAGATATTTAGGTGGGTACTGCAGAAGCGGGTCGGGAAGCGATAAGCTTCCTCGGCGGATGTCGATCCACGTTTTCAATTAAGAAAAGAAGCATACATGATAAAGATGTAAGTAAAAATCTAGATTTTGATTGCGGTAATAAGACGAGAATCTAAGCAGAGACGAAAGCTGCGAAAGCGAGGAACTATGAAATAATGCGAATTTGTGTTACTGTATCCTTTTACCTATCTGCGAGGAAATCGGCGTCGGCCCAGGTAGAATCGGCGTCGATTGAGAGTAGAATCGGTCGGCCCGATGTAAGATCGGCGTCGATTGAGACGGATCGCGTCGGCCCAGGTGAATCGGCGTCGACTAAAAGCGGATCGATCAATCGGGGAAGCGTGCGATAAGATTCGGGAATTAGAAGATGAATGTGGTCTGCTTTGGATGTGCGAAGTTGGCGAGACAACTTGAGCAGTCACCGATGATAGATGGTGGTGTGCGATCTTGATGTGCGAGGGGACGAGTAACGGTGCTCCTCTCGAGGATTGATTCGGACGAGATCTGCCCTAATTTGATCTGATTGATCTTAGAAGATCTCTCTTTCTCACAACTGTATCTCTCTCGCTCTCTGTTCGTGCGTAAGTGCTTCCTTTTTAAATCATTCACTTTTCGCTCGTTCGTGGTCTCTTTTCGGTCCACTAGGCCCGAGTTACGGACTCGCTTTTATAATCGGCGCCGCTCTAGAAAATCGGCGCGACCATATGGGTCGGCGCCGATCGCGGAATAGACTCCGAGATGGCCAAAATGAGCGATTTCAAGAAAGATAAGATTTATCCCGAATACGGGAAATATCCCGCTTAGGGAAGAGGAAAAATAGATGTGATACATAGATAGAATAAATTTGGGGTAGATAAGTGATTAAGATGCATGGGAAGAAGCGTAATCAAATATTTAATATTTAATCACTCATGGGTAAGATGTGATGGGGTGAATTAAATTTGGAATAAGTGATTAAATCACAAATTGGATAATATCCCAAGGGGATAGTTGGTGACGTAAAACGTGCCCCAGGTTACCTAAGCAAGTAAATGGATGAGAGGACACTAAATTGAGTAAGATGGAAGTTGTAGTACATGCGGCGGATTACCTAAATTGGAAAGTTACATCTATGAGCAAATTGAAGGTACAATAGGACATAATTTAGTTGATTTTGATAAATATAAATCAGTTGCATACCATCTTGAAAGATGAAAAAGAAGGGACAATCTAAACGGTGTAGATGGAAGTTATAGAACAAATTACATCCATTTTCTAATTTTTGAGAAAATTCAAGGATGAAATTGTTTATGAAAAAGTATGTTAGTTATGAACAAATGTCTGCATACACAAATTAGAGGATGAAATTGATGGTTGGATGAACTATTGGATGAACTATTATGTAAAGACACATTTCCTATTGGTACTATTGTTTCGGTGGTCGATTTTGTAGAGAATTACACATTACGACCACAAATGGAGGTTGAATCGCAATATTACAACTCAATACAAGTTTCCATTTTTGTGCATATAGCATTTCTACATTCTCCGACAGTATAGAGAAAGATCAATTTTTTTAGAGAGTACCACTTTTATATCGGTGATGATCGTACTCATTCTCTTGAATTTGTGCAAGGGTGTTTCCGGTTATTTTATAGAAACTTGTCGATAGGGACATCCACTTCAAACAACATTATATATGGTGAGATAATTACACGTCTCGGTTTACGAATGCAAAAATGTTTTATTGGATGAGCGAATACACGTCAAGATGGGTGTGCAACATACTTGGAGTTTCACCGAGGCTAGACATGGAAAAGGAGAGCATGACGGTATAGAGGCATGTGTGAAAAGAGCTCTTGTAAGAGAGAGAGAGTTGAAGTACATAGATGGTGCTAAATTAAAAGATCAAAGAGCATAGTGGAATGGTGTATTGATAACATGGCTTGAGGTTCTCAAGAAATTTCCATAGTTCGCAGATATTTTTGGTTGATAGAAGAACAAAAAATGCTAACTATGAGGATTGTATGACACTCACTTTGGGTCCAGTGATATGCACTCATTTTGTAGCTCAAACGCTACTTTATGGGCTGTATGGACAAGAAATTTGACCTATTTTATGCATCTTGTATCGAATTTGTCATTTCTAAGTGTGATTCACAAGAGTGGGTGGATGGATGGATTTGTAGGCCTCTAACTTCGCTTCCTGGTTATCAACCTCCATGAAGCATTACGACTTGTTTCTGCGTAGATGAAGTTACAACATCCAGGACTTTGTGAAATTTTGATTTTGGTGCAACAAGGTATTTATGGTTCTTTATTTAATTTTTTATTGAGTTATGTCCATTGAAATTTTAATATGTAATTTAAATTTGAGTTGTTCAACCTTTGTTTTTTTTTGTAGAACATGTGTTTGTAGCAATTGCTGACGAGAAGACAATGAAGAAGGAACAAACTATTTCTTAAGTCGTTGCATTGAGGAAAGAAAGAAGTTGACTTCTCCTATTATAGATGGTGAAGATATTGAGTATCCTACAGGGTCGATGGTAGTTCTTGGAACTTGTCTTCGATGGTATCCATTAAAAAACTCCTTTGTTTAGGTGTTTGAAGACTTTGAGACACACGGGAAAATACTCTTATATTCACATCTAGTTCTAGCGAAAAATATTCAGGTTGTATAGATATCGAGGAAGTCCTAATAACAAGATTATTTGGAAGGTTCGAGAGTCGAGATCATGAAGCAATCTTATGCTTTATTCGAGTAGATCTGATCTCGATGGTTCATTGGAATGAATTTGAATGCTCATGTCAGTATATATAATTTCTTTGATATATATATATATATATATACTTTTGTTAGTTTAAAGATCTAGATTTAAGTTTGAATATATTTTATTTTAAATTTGTGTATTTTGTATATATAGATAGTATATGGTTTTGATTTGAAACTTAAATTTCTTTGACTAACACTTTTATGTTTAGGTTAATGGTGCCAAAAATCTTCCACCTTCATGTGGTTGTAGCTCATTAGTAGAGAATTTTAAATTCTTGAAGCTAAGAGAAGCTTTCATTGTTTGAAAAAGTTGTAAATTTTGAAAAAGTTGTAAATTTTGAAAATGTTGTAAATTTTGAAAATGTTGTAAATTTTGAAAATGTTGTAAATTTTGAAAATGTTGTAAATTTTGACAAAGTTGTAAATTTTGAAAATGTTGTAAATTTTGAAAATGTTGTAAATTTTGAAAACGACTCCTCCCCAAGTGTTTACAAGACCATACCTACGCGTGTGCACCGATCTGGGAAGGAAAAATCTGAGAGAGGATATTGTAGAGGGTCCCTACATCGAGGTGTTGGATTAGACGAGACATTTCTAAGTGCCACGAGTTCGAGTAGTCACCCACCGAAGTTGAACGATATTTTGGTCTTAGGGCTCTTAAGGGACTACGCTGAACGAAGTAGCTTAGAAGCAACTACCTTGTCGCGCACCAAAAACACTACCTCCTCTAACGTTCACCTAACCACCCGGATGTGTCGGCGTAGTCGGTTTGGTGCCACGACCCATTGTTTGCAAAATATAGCATTTGAAGACCTTACATGGCGGTTCTAACTGCACTATTTCACTCGTTTGCAAACAATAGGGGCGAGAAACACCGATATGAGAAGGAAAAAAGCGAGAGAGGCTATTATGAGGGTCCCTACACCGAGGTTTCGGATCGGACGAGGCATATCTAGGCGCCACGAGTCTGAGTAGTCACCGTCGAAGTTGAACGATATTTTGGTCTCGGGGCTCTTAAGGGACTACGCAACGAGCGAAGTAGCCCGGAAGCAACGACCATGTGGCGCACCAAAACACTACCTCCTCTAGTGTTCACTTAGCCACCCGGATGTGTTGGCACGATTGGTTTGATGCCACGACCCACCGTTTGCAAAATATAGTGTTTGACAACCTTACACTGACTCCAACTGCACTATTTCGCGTGTTTGCAAACAATAGGGCAGCGAGAGCACCGATATGAGAAGGAAAAAAATTGAGAGAGGCTATTGTAGAGGGTCCCTACGTCAAGGTTTTGGATTAGATGAGGCATCTCTAGGTGCCACGGAGTCTGAGTAGTCACCCGTCGAAGTTGAACAATATTTTGGTCTTAGGGCTCTTAAGGGACTACGCTCGAACGAAGTAGCCCGGAAGAAACGACCTTGTCGCACACCAAAAAACCCTCCTCTAGTGTTCACCTAGCCACTCGGACGTGTCGGTGTAGTTGGTTCGGTGCCACGACCCACCGTTTGCAAAATATAGTGTTTGTCGAACCTTACACTGGCTCAAACTGCACTATTTCGCACGTTTGCAAATAATAGGGCAACGAGAGCACCGATATGAGAAGGAAAAAAATCGAGAGAGGATGTTTTAGAGGGTCCCTACGCAAAGGTGTTGGATTAGATGAGGCATCTCTAGGTGCCACTTGAGTCCGAGTAGTCACCGTCGAAGTTGAATGATATTTTGGTCTCAGGGCTCTTAAGGGACTACGCCCGACGAAGTAGCTTGGAAGAAACGACCTTGTTGTGCACCAAAAACCACATCCTCTAGCATTCACCTAGCCACCCAAACATGCCGGCGTAATCAGTTTGGTGCCACGACCCACCATTTGCAAAATATAGTGTTTGACAACCTTACACTGGCTCCAATTGCACTATTTTGCACGTTTGCAAACAATAGGGCAGCGAGAGCACCGATATGAGAAGGAAAAAACTAAGAGAGTATTTTGTAGAGGGTCCCTACACTAAGGTGTCAGAGCAGATGAGGTGTCTCTAGGTGCACAGAGTCTGAGTAGTCACCCGTCAAAGTTGAACACTTTTTTGGTCTCAGGGCTCTTAAGGGACTACGCCCGAACGAAGTAGCCCGAAGCAATGACCTTCCGCACACAAGACACCACCTCCTCTAGCATTAACATGGCCACTGGATGTGCCTGTGTAGTCGGTTCGGTGCAATGACCCACAATTTGTAAAATATAGTGTTTGACAACCTTACACTGCTCTAATCTGCTTATTTATTTCACGCGTTTGCAAAACAATAGGGCAGCGAGAGCACCGAAATGAGATGGAAAAAAACGAGAGAGGATTTTTAGAGGGTCCCTATGCCAATGTTTTAGATCGGATGAGGCTTCTCTAGGTACCACGGAGTCTCGAGTAGTCACCCATTGAAGTTGAACGATATTTTGGTCTCAGGGCTCTTAAGGGACTACGCTTTGAATGAAGTAGCCGGAGGCGGCGACCTTGTTACGCACCGAAACACATCCTCCTCTAGCATTCACCTAGCCACCCAGACATGTTGGTGCAGTCGGTTCAGTGCCACGACCCATTGTTTACAAAATATAGCGTTTGACAACCTTATACTGGCTCAAACTGCACTATTTCATGTGTTTGCAAACAATAGGGCAATGAGAGCACCGATATGAGAAGGAAAAAACTGAGAGAGGCTATTGTATAGGGTCCCTATGCTGAGGTGTCAGATCAGATGAGGTGTTTCTAGGTGCCATGGAGTCTGAGTAGTCACACGTCGAAGTTGAACGATATTTTGGTCTCAGGGCTCTTAAGGGACTACGCCCGAACGAAGTAGCTCGGAAGCAATGACCTTGTCACACACCAAAACACTACCTCCTCTAGTGTTCACTTGCCACCCATGATGTGTCGACATAGTCGAGTTTGGTGCCACGACGTCCCGAGGCATGACTTATCACTCCTCGCTTCCGCTTCATTTCCTCGGACTCAAAACATTCAATGTCACTTGTTTGCCTTCCATCTCTCTTGTTCTCTTTGGACTTGCCTCTGTCCTCTTAGGTGCTTCATCGCTATTCTCTTGCTTTGCTCTCTTGAGCTATGTTGTTGTGGTGATATCTCTCCATCCTCTGCTACTCCAGCTACGTGCTTACATGCTCATTATTTTTGCATTGTAATAGGATTCTTCATCACAGATCACTACACAGAATTAGGAGTATAAGTAAATCATCAAACAATTAAGGGAAAACATGTGTGAGGACCTTTTATTCATAAGTTCCATCATTGATTGCATGAGATTAATCATCTCTGCCTCAAATTGAAGCAATGTCTCCCATCTGAAACTTCAACCCCAGTCCATCAAGCAAGATCAAGCATTCATACTGCAAAGAAGGACATGTGACCATTGGGTGAGCATGATCCTTGAAAAGGGAATGATCTATTTCTGAGATTATCTCTTTTTTAGATTGTTCTTGGTCATATTTTTGAAAATCAATAGGAATAGAGTTGAGATCAATAAAGAGAAATTCCATTTGGAAAATAATCTCCCATTTGCAAGTGAGATGAATAATTTTGATTCTCATTCCTTGGTGAGCTCGGTGTGTTTTCATCGACTCAAAGAACTTGTATGACATTTTTTCCCATACCATCACCTAGAGGTTTGATGCTCTAAAAGAAGCCATTTCTAATTTTGAATCCCATGAGGAGAATGTATCAATTTTTTTGGAAGATCTTGACATAAGAATGCATGAGCTTGGTACTCCTCTCGGGGAGAATAATTCCACATGAAGAATCTTGATTCGAATTTTAAGAATTGTTCGGAAAATATTTTTGACCCTTTCCTTCAATAGTCAATACTTTAGAAGCCCTTGTAGAGATCATAGGTTATATATCTAGAATCCTATGAAGAGTTAAATGAAAAATATTTTAGTCAATGTGGAAATATCAATGCCATTCCTGAGAATTGACTCAACACATTGGAGCATGTGAACATCTTGGAGGATGAGAAAGTTTCATTTGTAGTTTCCAGATTCAACAAGATGGTCTATGGAAAAGCCTCATCATTCAAGATCTTCCATGGAGGAAGACATGAGTTGATTCTTCATTAGAGGAGGATTATTCATGTGATGGGTGGAACCTAAGAATACTAATGAGGGCTTACTTATCAATTTTTACCCTTTTCAACTTGGGACATCGAATGCAACACCACATGAAATCTCTCCCTTTCGTCACTTAAGGCTTGTAACATTCTCACTAGGTATGATTCCTCAACACCCCAACTTGATTATGTTTCCCCCTCTCATGAATACTTAACCCCTTCACACATTATCACCCCTTTAAGTCCCTTTGTCACTTAAGGCTTGTAACCCTACCTGTCATGCCATGTAACCCGAGTTAATCCAGAATGGTCAAGGATGAGTTAGAAGGTGAGTTAGCTAGGTTAATGTTAAGAGGTGAGTATAAACATACACTTAGCCATTTTTTTAATCCCTTTTAATATTTTCTTTTCCTTCATTGCTGCTAGTATTTAGTTATGATACTAAATTTTCAAGAAACTCTATTGCAAAAATCACATTTTTGCTCATATCTCCTTCATTTTTGCTCCATTTCCCCAAAATTTTCCCGTAACTTCTACTCATGAACTCCTTGAAGATGATCTAAAAATATTTTCCATTGGTACCCTAATTTTTTTATAGCATCCCATTTAAAATTTCAGAGAAAAACTTGCCTTTTTAGATCCTTGCAATTACTGGAGATCGAAAACACTTGAAATTTGAAGCGAGAAAACCATATAAAAATACCTAATCTAATGAAAAAAATTCATCTCAATCCAAATACAAGAAGACATGATTAAATATTTATTATTAAATTGGCATATGAGCCTTACTAAAAATAATAAGTTTTGATAACAAAGAATTTTTTTGAATAGTTCACCTAGCATGGTTTTGCTTAATGGAATAGGTTTGCTTAACAATTGTACCATGTAGTGCTCCGAGACATGGTTTTTTAATTTTAAACCAAACATACATATATAGAACTAATTTAAATGGTTATGAAAACATACATAGAAGGATATCATACATGCAATGAAATCAAATCAAACATATAGTTCAGATTTATCGTTATGATAACCAACACACATGGATATACAAGAATCAAACAAAGTGTGCTCCAGACGCATGTCTCTGAAAATATATGTAAGTTCATAATGTATGTGTACATCTTGAACTAAGTGTGTCATAATGTATATAGGACCACATGCGGTTACAAAAGGCTATATATATACAATGGACTATATGAAGAAACATGTTCACTAGGACCAAATGGCCCATATATATATATATATCTATGTACATCCAAGTGGACTATGAATCTACTCATGAAACATCTTCCCTCTCTTCGCCCTGCTAGAAGTAGCACGTCCACGACTTGGGGATGTAGTGGAGGGAGATGCCACTACGGATGTCATTCATGTGGTCCTAGGTGTCTCTAAGCATGCTTGAACCTAACCTGCACATTCATAAACAACAAGTTTTTAACACCCAAAATTTTAAAATACATTCAAAATTTAGAAACTTGTACAATTTAGTTAAAATGCATGTGAAATCTTACCGCAATGTCATGATCCCTATCAATTTGTTGTTGACGCATCGCAGGGGACAACAATAGACCCACGAGGGTAAGCTACATACAAATAATTAATTTTCAAATTAAATATTTCACATACATACAAAATTTGATATTGTAGATTTAAGTAATAAGAAATAATTCCTAAATAAATTTAACAAATTTGAAAAATTGTACCTCGATTAGTGGATCTACGAGATCTATGGTAGTATCTACAAAGCAAATTCTCCATAGTCTCTGCATATATGGAAGAGTCTCTCTAGCGGTCATAAGCTATACAAAAACATGTACAAATCAATATTAAAATCTACATGAATGTGCACCACATAACAGAGGTCCAAAGCATGTAATCCACGTGAACTTCCACAATTAGAAACAAAGTGTAAAGAGATTTACTAACTCATGTAAAACTCATGTGAGGCGTCTTTAGTAGCCTTAGTTCCCAGAGGCAGATGATGACCCGCCGGGATCCTGTATAAAAGACAAACATATGAATATGTACAACATACACGTGAAACATTATAATAATAACCTAGTGTAATCAAATGAAATTAAAAATGTAAGTTTGTACATCTTGAAACTTACGTTTGAAACACGCTTTCCGTAGTAAAGCAGCATGTCGATGCTGGATGTTTCCTTCACCGCTCTTGCTATTTTAAAATAAAATAAAAAATTAGTTTTTACATGTATGTACATGACGTACAATTAAATACATATATATTAAAATCGCAAACATGTGAATTAAACTATTGTATATATATATATATATATATATATATATATATATATATATATATATAATTTATATTTATTTGAAATTTACCTGTGAAAGACCAATATCAGTGGCACCAGTTCCAAAAACATTCCCCAACATCTCATCTATAGAAAATAAATCCTATGAACCAACAAATGATGTCTCTCCCGTAGTGCATACGGCACCACATGATCCATAGTGGTGTGGTGTGCTAGAACTGACACCTCCACCAACATCACCAGATGCAATCTAGTCACTATCTTTGGGGTCGAGTGTCAGTGAGCTCCCTCAATGCATGTAATGTATCAATCTCCACAACCTCCTTCACTTGTAGGAGGGATAAGCTGAAGGCGAGTGGGGTTTTGGGGCATGGGGATCCTAGGTTGACCTATGCGTGCACTAGGTCTACTGCATGCGAGCCACCTCCTCGACCAAAAAAGTCGAAAAAGTCAAAATAATTCGGGACTTCATTGAAAGCACGAACTCGTAATATAATTTCTTCAAAAATAAAGAGGAACCTCATTGTTGTTGCATGGTGGATAATCAAAACCATCCACCATCGGTCCCAAAAATTATTTTTGATTCAGTCATCGTGGCACCAATGGATTGGGAACCATTTGCAAGTAATATCGGGGGCATTGGTTCTGTGGTCGGTAAATAATGCACAAATGAGGTCTTTTCCATTTTTTTGTCTTTTACGGCCGCATGGGATAGTTTATCCACATACCATTGCCTACAATCACCTCTAAAGGTATTCCATCTATGTATTTGGTTGGTGGCGAGTCGACTTCGCCAATCAATGTTTCAATGTATTGGCTAAAGTCATGCGGGATGGATTTGTGGCATGATTTTGTCTTATAGTCTGAATAAGGTTCTTAATGAAAATTTAATTTTCTTGGATTCTTCCAATGACATTATCTTGTGTTCCCGATAGCTTAGTGGGGACGGGAAGGAGCCATAGGAGGCGGATCTATGTTTGGAGGAAGGTTTTGAGGAATGTTCGGAGGGTTTTGAGGAATGTTCGATGGGTTTTGAGGAATGTTTTGATGGTTTACATGATTTCGAGCTTGCCGACCAACTGATAAAACAAGAAAATTGTATACATAAACAAACATTTCAAAAAACCCATGAAAATGTAAAAAAACCTAAAATGCAAAAAAATGATTAAAATCGGGGCTTACCTCCTCGTCTTGGCGGCATGGTTGAATCTATCATGATCCAGAAGTTCGATGAGCAATTTTGAGGTGGTATTCAAAGCTCGAGTGAAAAATGTCTAGGAGAAATCGCGGTTTGAAATGAAAAATGGGGAAAATAAGGACTCACGGGACTGCTAATTTTTGTCTCAGAGTTCCGTGATCGTGGTTTATAACCGCGCTCATGGTTCTAAACCGTGATCATGGTTTTAGGTTTGGTAATTGCCGAACCTGAAATTCAGGAACCACGATCACGGTTTAAAAACCGTGATCGCGGTATATAAACCGCGATCGCGGTTCCTGAATTTCAGGTTTTTATGTCCACAGAATTGTCCACCAACTTCATGCACTTACTCGTTTACCACTAGAATCTTGTTAGAGTCATAAACTATTTCTCTATCCCTCAATTTAAAGCATTGGTTCTCTAATTAATGCCCAATGGAAGCTTGAAAAATGGTGGAGATGAGGCTGAGAATGGGGATGAGGATGCATGTAGAATTAGATTAAGCAAAATAGAAAGCATTTCCATGGATATAGCTCATGGCATGGCATATCTCCATCATCATTATCCCCCTGAACCCAATGTTCAAACTCATGTTTGACACTGTATTTCAAAATTCAACATATCCTCTTATAAGTAAAAGATTAAAAAGAGAGAACAAAGAATTGAATAGACCATGTGTAAATGTTGGAACCATTACCAGACTCCATAAAAATAACTTATCTACTCTTGTGGGAACTAAAGGATACTTTTTGAGGAAGGATGTTAAAGATTTCTGTGTTTTTATGCTTTGGCAACAATAAGGTGATTGAGCCTTGTTTTGTGTTGGATCATAATCTTTTCTCTTGTTTAATGAAAGCAATATTTTCACATAAAAATGCAAAATAAATATTGAACCATTTTATTCAATCATGTGCTTTAAAAGAGGTCAAATTTTAATTTTTAATATCGTTGAACCAAGAATGTATATAGCTTTGGGATTGTGTTATTGGAGATGATGACTAGGAAAAGGCCAACCAACTGCAAGTTTGTGAGAGGACTAAACCTGCATAAGTGGGTAAGCATGGTGTTCCCTCATGGAATGATGGGAGTGGTGGACACCAGGCTGCTAGAAGATGCAAATAGAGATGAAATAAAAGACTGTATTTCTCAAGTCTTGCTACTTGGTTTGTATGCACAAGAGAATCATCTCGAGCAAGGACCCACCATGACTGAGGTGGTAACAATCTTGGAAGGAATTAGACAGAAATTTTTAGGAATGCCTGGAACGCCAAATTTAGCATCAGATATATTATTTCCATCAGACGATCTCTATCTTTTCTTGAGTTTGTGGGTTGATGTGGAATAAAGTGTTGGGTTTTTCATGAACTGACTGAGTTAGAAATTAATTCATATATCTCTCAATATTATTTGGGATTTATCTTTTGACTTAGAAATTATAAATTCATCTATCACTTAATATTATTTGAAAATTTATTTCTCTTTTGACTTGTAGATATATTTGTATAGAGAGGACATGCGAATTGATTTTACTTTTCAATGCATATGACATTGGCCTTTCCTATTTACTATTTTGGTGTAAATTATTTTCATTATTGACAATATGTAGGTAGCTTGGAAACCTCCTGGCTTTGTATTTGTTGAATTTGAACTACCGAAACCACTTCACAATACTAGAAACTCTGCTATTATCGAAACTTCTACTTGAAAATGTTTTCTTGAAACTTGCTATCGGTGATTCTGTTGCACCTTTTTCACTACTGGTACCCTTCTTCCCCGCAACTATTTTGGCTTCTATTTTTTGTTTCATAAATAATATATATTCACTCATTTTTATTGAATTATGTCTTGGTTATTTGTTTTTGTTTTTTTATCGATTCTAAGATGACATGTATATTCATTGTTAATCGGATTCTAAGATCACAAGTACATTCATTGTTTATGTGATTCTAAGATCAAAACTATACTCAAATTTACAGAGATTTTGAATCCTCCTAGCTTTGAGCTTATTTTGATACACGTCTAGGAATGGAATATTTATTCATGAGTGGAAAATATTAAGTGCACAATCCGGACACTTTATCTTTTCCCGAGTTTTTGGATTGATGTCGAATAAAGTGTTGGGTTTTTCATGAAGTGGACTAAGTTAGAAATTAATTCATATATCTCTCAATATTTTTTGGGATTTATCTTTTGACTTAGAAATTAGAAACATATCTATCACTTAATATTATTTGAAATTTTATTTCTCTTTTGACTTGTAGATATATTTGTATAGAGAGGACATGCGAATTGATTTTACTTTTCAATGCATGTGACATTGGCCTTTCCTAATTACTGTTTTGGTGTAAATTAGTTTCATTATTGACAACATGTACAGGTAGCTTAGAAACCTCCTAGACTTTGCATTTGTTGAATTTGAACTACCGAAACCACTTCACAATACTAGAAACCGCTATCGAAACTTCTACTTGAAAATGTTTTCCGAAAACTTGCTTATCGGTTATTCCATTGCACCTTTTTCACTACAGGTACCCTTCTTCCTGCAACTATTTTGGCTTCTATTTTTGTTTCATAAAGAAGATATATTCGCTCATTTTTATTGAATTATGTCTTGGTTATTTGTTTTTGTTTTTTTATCATATTCTAAGATGACAAGTATATTAATTGTTAATCGATTCTAGGATCACAAGTACATTCATTGTTTATGTGATTCTAAGATCACAACTATACTCAAATTTACAGAGCTTTTTGGATCCTCCTGGCTTTGAGCTTATTCAATACACGTCTAGCAATGGAATATTTATTTCTAAGTGGAAAATATTGAGTGCACAATCTAGATGCTTTATCTTTTCCCGAGTTTGTGGATTGATGTTGAATAAAGTGTTGGGTTTTTCATTAAGAGGGCTGACTTAGAAATTAATTCATATATCTCTCAATATTTTTTGGGATTTATCTTTTGACATAGAAATTATAAATTCATCTATCGCTTAATAGTATTTAAAATTTTATTTCTCTTTTGACTTGTAGATATATTTATATAGAGATGACATGCAAATCGATTTTGATTTTCAATACATGTGACATTGGCCTTTCCTAATTACTTGTTTTAGTGTAAATTATTTTCATTATTGACAACATGTGGGTAGCTTAGAAACCGCCTACTTTGCATTTGTTGAATTTGAAGTACTGGAAACCACTTCACAATACCAGAAACCGCTATCAGAAACTTCTACAAGAAAATTTTGCCATAAAATTTCCTATTAGTGATTTCGTTGCACCTTTCAATATATGTACATGTACTAGTAAATATTAAAGTTATATAAAATATATTTACTATTTACAAATAATAATTTCAGCTTTGAATTGTATTAAATATTAAAGCTTCTTACCTAGATTTATTTTTCATAGCATAATATTATGTGACACATTCACAACTTAAACATCTAAGCAATATTATTGTGGAGAATATTAACATTCTATCTATGAAAGAACTTCTACCCTAAAACATCTTATTAATATTGGAGTAGCTGGTTATGTCACCTTGCTTATCAATATTAGATCTTTGAGTTTCTTGAGGTTAACTGATTACCAGATACATTTAGTTTTATTAACTTCTTCTTTCACTTTTTTGCAGGATATTTGTGATTCTCTTTCTCCTATGGTAAAGAAGAGAGTGTTGTCTCTAAACGAACTTTAGGTGGGTTTCAATATTGATTGAAGTATTTATTCATTTGTTTTGTTTATTGCATGTTATGGAGTGTACAAATATTGTAGAGTAATTTCATGTTAGTTGTTTTGATTGTTTCATTTATATTTATAGTTGGCTCCAATACTTTTTCTAAAGTGACATGTGGGGCATGTGCCTTTGTCAATGATAGGATTCGTTATGTGCTAAGGGCCTCGTTCCCCAATGAGGCCACTTTGAAGCATCCCAAGTTGGACGTTAGAATGATCAACGAAAAGGCTTTTAAATCTTCCCATCATACTTAAGAATATCTTCTTGACTAACACATTTCTTTTTCCTCTTCAGTTTAATATGATGCAGAATAGAAACACAATTCCCTCCCTACATCGAGCTTGACATTAACTGACGCCTTGCCTGCAAAGGGAGTAAGAGTTTAAATGTCTTCAATTTGTTGTTAATGTTTTGCATTGCAAGAAAACCAAAACCACTTAAAATACGATAGCCAAAATGATTAGAGATCACCTCCACTAGTTGCTAACATCCCCAATTTTTCTATCCAAATTCCAAAAAAATTGATCGGATTCACAAGGCTTCTTCTTAATTTATGATTCTAACAAAGATGCACTTTGAAATATGAACCGCCACATAAATTTAGGAGAATGGGAATACCAATCGAGGCATCTACAACTTGACAAAAATACAAGAAACATGCAAAGAAAATTACACAAGCAAAAAACAAGAAATTTGATTTAAAAAATAGCTTGTAGTGGTTTGTTTATAAGTGTTTTTGAAACAAACTGTAACTCATTCCAAATAATTCCATGTATGTATTGTGGCAGTCTATATCGGATAAAGAATCAAACTTTTTAAAATACATGTTCAGTTTGTTGTAAACCAACAACTATGCACTTCTAATTTCTTTATCATTGTATCTCCATACAAATACCTATAGTTTACTTACTTCAAGTGTACATATTGTTCTTATTGTTTTCCATTCTATTTTCTTAACATAATAATCTATAATTCATTTCAAATAAATGCATGTATATATTGTGGCAGTACATATGGAACACAGAATCTAACTTTTCAACATACATGTTCAAATTTTTCGTTTTACAATTGCTCGCTTCTTTATGTAAACCAACAACAATGCATTAGTAATGTGTTCTTCATTATATCTGCATGAAAATACCTATAGTATTAAAATTCCAAGAAAGAACCATGCAATTTATAGTTGTTTTCATCCAAAGCTTTGTACATTATATCACCTTTTTGCATATTGAACTATTTTAAGGGTTAGACTTCATGTTTGCGATTTTTTTAGAAAACATAAATGAATAAGTAAGCAAAATTTAAAGGTTATCATTGTTTACAAATGCATGCTATGTGAAAACATCTTTCATTTCATGTTTGACTACACTACAAGTTTACATTTTCCACCACATATTTGTAGAACTCCCACTTTCTCGAGCATCTTTTACTTGCCATGGAAATAAATTTGACACACGAAGGCATTTCTCAATTAATTGAGGGTTGTTCCAATGTTGACCCTACATTTCAGATACTGCACTTGTCCTCCCTACGCTCTGTTCTCAACACATGTGCCCAACATCGTATATGCATTAATAGTCTCACTATCATGAAAGTTAGGAGCACTAGTAGTCTTAACCTTTTTTAAAAAGGAAAGTTCATTAACCCATGACTTAGATAAGCTTGGTTTTATTGCCATGCCATGAGATGACACAGTTTTAAGCTCTTACTCCTATATTTCTCATTGATGCAGAAGGAACACAAGAAATTAGAGTGCATACAGGAAAATAACCATGATGAGTTCACAAGATTCTGATGCTTGATGCTTCCAACTGTTTCCAACTCAGTTTCAAATTCACGCAAGCTTTGTGGGTAGTGAGTGTATAGTCTCTTTATAGCAATTGGCTTACAATTCTTTACAACACATTTATAAACAATGTTTGTAGCACCATAGCGAATTATATATTTTTCGTTTAGATTTTTGTGATTCTCATTATGTCATCGTACATGTGAAGAGCCACGTCCATGTGCAGTATGACCAACCTTGGAGAACCTAAATGTAACAAATAAATGTGTCAATAAATAAATTCTAATAAGATATTGCTTTTTGATTTGTTGTCTGATAATCTATACAATATGAAATCATGTCTAGCCATGTTAGTTATATCACCTTGGGGGTATCAAATGTATTCATGTTTAGTGCAAATAAAATTGGCCACAAAAAGATACCACTCATGATATAAAATCTGCAAATGTATGGAAGTTTTCATGTATTCATGTTTAGTACAAATAAAATAGTGTGCAAAATGCTACCACTCATGATATAAGATTTGCAAGTATATATGTACAAATATGTAACCAATTTGAAATGTAGAAATAGAACCTTTAAATGTAATGCTTCATCTATATTTCTACACTTACAAAATCAATCACACCCCTTATCAACATCAACTACAAAAGTAATAACTATCCCTCTAAATCAAATAACATATACCATTCAGCATTCATATTGCATTGTAGACATACATTGCTAGTCTAAAGCCAATCGACATACCCCTTAGCTTTTATGATATGGAGAAGCAGTTGCAGGGAAACTACATTATACGAAGTTGCACGCACGGAACGCGGAAGCCACATGCTGCTACGTACATTAACATACCTTACCACCTACACCCGAATGAAAAGTTACTTAGAATTGTTCCTAGGACTCGGATTCAGAGTCATTCATTCAAATAAAAAGGCTAACATTTTAGAAATACATGATAACATTTGAACATGACATTAGGGCGTTTGAATAATTGGTAATAATGGCCATTTTCGTTGGAGATCATTTTGGCATATTTCACAACCTGTCACTTGCAATTTTTCAAGACTCTTGAGCCGCTCCAACCCTCGAGGTATTTCTTCAAGTCGTCTGCAATTCGCCAAGCGCAAATATTTCAGCATTGGCATTGCATTGTCTTCAATGGATGGGAACCTTTCAACTCGGTAGAAATCTTCAATAATCAATGTCTCTAGTTTGGGAAATGACAGAGGTTTCCAAAACCCGGCGGGGAACTCAATACAGTGCTTGTTTTCCAGTAAGACAAGGCGTCGCAAGTTGGGAAGTTTTTGCAGCTCTTGATAATTTGCGAAATGGTCTCCCTTGAAGAGGAGCACCATGAGATTGTGAAGGTGAGAGATCCATTTGGGGAGCTCGCAGTTGTGTAGATGAAGAATTTCAAGTCGCCTCATCATTGCCATGTCTTCTGGTAGGTGGAGGAGGGAATCTGCATCACAATTCTCGAAGAAGAACTTTCTCATCTGTGTCATCCCACCAAAGATCTCCTCGCTGATCATGCTTCGGGATTTCGGGTGACCGCTGATTACAATGGAAAGCTGTTGGAGCAGAGTCAAAGCTTTCAGATCCGTCAGCTGCAATGCATTTCCTGCGTTTTGATCCGCACACTTGAATACAACTTGTCCTAATATTCTGAGAGAGACGAGCTTGGATATTCCCGGAGGTAACAATCCCAAGTGTTTGCAACCTGCAATATTTAGATGCAGCATGGAGTGATGTTTTCCTATACCAGAATGCAGAGTTTTCAAATTTTTGCACCAACTAACATCGAGGAAGTGGAGACTTCGGAGACCGCTCAATGATCTGGGGAGGTTCTCAATGGCTGTCCTCGACAAGTTGAGCAGTCTCAAATGTGTTAACATGGAAATAGACTTGGGTAACGATTTGATGGAAGTCTGACTCAAATCTAACACACAGAGATGTCTCATTTTACTGAAAAACTGTGCACATATCGATTTTAGATGAAAATTATTCCACAGGAGTAATGTACGGAGGCGGGGGGAGCAGATGGGTTTATTGACGCTACTTATTTCATTTTTATGAATGAAATCCTACGCAGGCCGTGACACTTTTCCAGGGAATTTTTTTCAGATTTCTTCCGGGCTGAAATAAACATCCTGTTTGGTTCTGAGATTCTAAAAGAGCTAGTTCGTGAAGTAGATCATGCATTTTGCAGTATTTGATCATGTCATCGTTCCCATCATATGGAACAAACTCAATCATACAACGGTCACTGAGCTCGTGTAAATAAGAGCGTCCCAGATCGTATGGATCTTGTGTCTCTTCAGCATTAACAAATCCTTCAGCTATCCACACCTGTACTAGATACTCGCAATTCATTCTAGTGTCTTCAGGGTAAGCAGAACAAAAAAGGAAACAAGGTTTTAGATAATCAGGGAGAGCATCGTAACTTAACCTCAACATTGGCAGAACGTCTTCCTTGATTGTCTTCACTTTGTTCAGCCGACCCAACATCGATTCCCACTCGTTAGGAAGCCGCTTCACGCCCGCCATGGAAGCTGCTACTGTCTTCACGGCCAGAGGTAATCTAGAGCATTTTCTCTCAATGGCGCGGGCCATGTTCTCCAGCTCTTCTGGGGATTGTGACTATGATCGTCAGGGAAAGCATGAATGCAAAACAACTTCCAGCTGTTTTCCTCGGACAAATAATCCATGTGATGTGTGCGGTTAGGTCCCATATTTTCCACAACTTTCTTGTCGCGGGTTGAAATCATGACTTTAATCCCAGTGTCCAGTGCGGGAAAATGCATCCCAACGCATGTTTGTCCCACACATCGTCCAGGACAAGTAAAGAGCGGTTTCCATGAAGGTGTCTGTGGATGTTCACACGAAGCTCCTCCACGCTCAGGTCACTTTGTTTTTTCTCAGGTGGCAGGTTTATCTGCCTGGCTATATGAAGTAGCAGCTGGTGAGTGACGAAGCTTTGGGATACTGCCACCCAAATGAAATGCTTGAAAGAATCTTTGATCTTCTGGCTGTTGAACACGTGTTGGAGCAGAAGAGTTTTACCCAGCCCTCCCATGCCTGCTACAGTAATGATCTGAGAGTGCGATCCATCTGAGAGCAGCCATTCGATAAGAAGATCAATATCATTTTGCATTCCCACCGTCCTCGCCGCCTCCATAAGCAGGAAACTTGATTTTCTCCTATTCTCTAATGAATCTCCATTTAACAGAGCAGTAGCTCGGGGCTTCACATCCAAGTCTATAAGATATTTGAGATACTTGGAACTTCTATGAATGTTTATAATTCTTTCCTTCAACGCCCGAATCTTGCGCCGCAACAAATAGCCGGAAATAAGGCCAGCGTGGCTGTGAGACGTGTCCTCCAACAAGTGGAGGGCGTCACGAAGGAAGTCTTCGAGCTTCTGCAACCAATTTCTCATTGAACTGGAGTTTGTCTTCCATGAGCACGATCCACCGGCGTCCTTCAGAAGGCATTTTATAGAAACAAGCTCGTCACAAATGAATTCTAAGTCCTCTTTGAAGCGGCTAATTGACGACGCCTCTTCGCAAATTTTATCCACCAATATGGAAGTCAGATGATCTGCAAGACATTTCACGATAACTTCTGCCATTAATTATTTTCTTTACCTCACACAGGCTCTCTCCTTGCACTCAGGCGCTTATTAATATATATAAAATCTTCCTTTGCATTCCGCGTTTCCAACGTCATGCCTCAAGTCTGTCAAATCTGGCAATTGTCCATGTCCAATTCTAATGGTCTCACTCTTTTTTTTATTACAATTATTCCACAAATTTTCTACAGTTTAGAAGAATATTTTTGGAAGCTAAATGATAATGTCATTTTCTATTTAAAAGTATTCAAGATGAGAATTCACATCTTAAAATCTTTTGATAGAAAACCCACACTAACAAAAAAATCAATAGTTATGATTAAATTAACCATCACACTTACATAATATTTTAAGAAAGATCTTGCTATTGGTTCGGGGTGAGGCATCAAATGGATTTGCGGCCAATACAGGGGACCTTCTCCATCATGCACAAAGCGTCAACACACTCTTCACGTCGGGTAGACTCGATCACCGTTTGCTGCCCGAAGTAGATATTGACGCCGCAGGCTTCCCAGTTTACTCCGCCATCGATCAGTGGAATGCTCTCAGGGATCGGGCTTGGGATGCGTGACAGGTTCTTCTCCACAAGTCCAACCGACGCACTGCACTCAAGCTTCGGCCGGTTGATGCGGTGGATCCCGCGCCTCACCTTTTTTGCGATTGTTCTGTTTTGATCCCGCTCGGTTTTTTTCGGCTCTCTCGCCACGTCATTGGCTTCTGCTCCTCCCTCTCCTTTTTCTTCTTCTTTCCTCTTGTCCCCTCCCCTTTCTTCCCTTCTTTCTTTCTTCCCGCTTGTAATTTTGGGGTCCTTCCCCCGGTTCATAGCTCCGGTCAAAAGCATTTAAATATCAAAAAAATAAAAAATAAAAAGATTTAAAAATTTATATTAATATTAAAAATCCATATCAAATAATTTGGAAATGTCATATTACCTAAATTTAAAATTATTACATTATTTGAAATTAAAAATAAAATATTATGGGAGGATAAAGATAATACTCAAGATGTATGAAAAGGCATCCTAGATCAAGAGCCTTCTAGTAATAGTAGGTGCGGTGGAAAATCAAATAACCCTCCATCACCTCTTTGTTTATTGTGATTTTTTTTTATTGAACAATGCTCAATTGGGCACTTTGAAATTACATAGTTTAATGACATATCTGCCTAAGTTCCGGAGGGAACATATAGATTCAGTGATACAAAGTATGTGAAGAAACTAAACTAGTGAGCACCTTCAACTAAGTAGTTACGAGTAAGGGGCATCCACGCCATCAAAGTCACCTAGGGCACAATCCTGGCCTCACCCGCTTCACTCTCTATGTTGGGTATCTCTAGGTCTTGCACTCAACAAGACTTGATCCCTGGTGGACTCAATGAGTGCTAACATCATCATCAATGGAGTCTTTTTGTCTCTCAATCTAATTCTCAATTTAGAGTTTTAAGGTATGTTTCCATACCACTTATTTTTTTAAAATGATTAGTAATGTATTATATCTTTTAATTGAGAGTTGTTTTCCAATAAAAAAATTTGAATTCTATAATAATCTCACATTCTAAATACACACATACACTCATAGATATATACACATACATATACATATACATACATATATATATATTTCCAATATATAAAATAAACAATCAAATAATGATTACAATATAAACATTAAATGGTGTGCAAATGTTATATTACCAAAAAAAATATTAAACTTATTGAAAAAAATAGGTAGAGTTCTTAAAATTATTAAATAAAATTAATAAAACTACTATGGGGTAAGTGCAGCAAGTTGGTGGACAATTAAGTGGACATAAAAACCTAAAATTTAGGTACCACGAGTGTGGTTTATAAACCACGCTTGCGCAAATTGTTTTTATAGGCTCGGTGATTTCAACCTAAAACCGCAATCACGGTCCTCTGAGACAAAAAAAAGACCCGACTCCTCATTTCCCCCATTTTCCTTTCCAACCATGATTTCTCCTAGACCTTTGGCACTCGCGCTTTGAATACCCCCTAAAAATTACTCTTCGGACTTTTGGATCGTGATAGTTTCAACCATGCCACCAAGACAAAGAGGTAAGCCCTTGATTTTGATCATTTGTTTGCATTTTAGGTTATTTTTGTGATTTTCATGGGTTTTCAATTTTTTGTTTATGTATACAATTTTTTTTTTTGTCAGTTGCTCGGCAAGCTCGTAATCCTACAAACCATCAAAATATTCCTCAAAACCCTCCAAACAATCCTCAAAACCCTCCAAACATTCCTCAAAACCCTCCTCCAAACATAGATCCACCTCCTGTGGCTCCTTCTGTCCCCACAACCAACAGGAACACAAGCTGATATCGTTGGAAGAATCTGACAAAATAAAATTGTCATTGAGAACCTTATTCAGACTATAAGACAAAATCATGCCACAAATCCATCCCGCATGACTTTAGCCAACACATTGCAAACATTGATTGGTGAAGTTGACTCCATAACTAACCAAATAGATAGATGGAATACCTTTAGAGGTGATTGTAGGCAGTGGTATGCAAATAAATTATCCCATGTGGCCATAAAAGATAAAAAAATTTTGGAAAATACCGCATTTGTGCATTATTTACTGACCCAAGAACCAATGCCCCCGTAGTTACTTGTAAACGATTCCCAATCCATTGGTGCCACGATGACTAAATCAAGAACAATTTTTGGGACCAATGGTGGATGGTTTTTGATTATCCACCATGCAACAACAATGAGGTTCCTCTCTATTTTTTGAAGAAATTATATTGCGAGTTCGTGCTTAATGAGGTCCCAAATTATTTTGACTTTTCTGATTTTTATGGGCGAGATGGTGGCTCTGCACAAAGTAGACCTGGTGCATGTGTAGGTCAACCAAGGATCCCCCATGCCCCAAAACCCCACTTGCCTTTAGTTATCCCTCCTACAATGAAGGAGGTTGTGGAGATTGACACACTACATGCATTGAGGGAGCTCACTGACACTTTGACCCAGCATAGTGAGCAGATTGCATTTGGTGATGTTGGTGGAGGCACCAATTCTAGCGCACCACACCACTGTGGATCATGTGGTGTTGTATGCACTATGGGCGTGAGACATCATTTGTTGGATCACATGATTTCTTTTCTCTAGATGAGATGATGGCGGATGTTTTTGGAACTGGTGCAAAGGATCTTGGTCTTTCACAGGTAAATGTCAAATAAATATTTAATATATATATATATATATATAGTTTAATTCATGTTTGAGATTTTAATATATATGTATTTCATTGTATGTTATGTACATACATGTAAAAAAATAATTTTTATTTTATTTTAAATAGCAAGAGCCGGTGAAGGAAACATCCAGCGTCGACATGCTAGCTACTATAGCTGGGCATGTTACAAACGTAAGTTTCAAGTTGTACTTAAATTTCAAATTTCATTTGATTGTGCACTTTTATTATTATAATGTTTCACCTATACATGTACATATTAATATATGTTTGTCTTTTATACGCAAGAGCTTGACAGGTCATCATTTGCTCTGGGAACTGAGGCTACTTGGCATACCTCATGTGACTTTTACGTAGGTTAGTTTCTCTTTACACTTTGTTTCTAATTGTGGAAGTTCATGTGGATTATGCTTTGGCTCTATTATGTGGCAGTCATGTAGATTAATATTGATTTGTACATGTTTTTTGTATAGCTTATGACTGCCAGAGAGACTCCTCCATATGCGCAGACTATGTGGAGGCTCTTGATCTCTTGCCATAGCATCTGTGAGATCCACTAAGCGAGGTACAATTTTTCAAATTTGTTAAATTTATTTAGGAATTATTTCTTATTACTTAAATCTACAATATCAAATTTTGTACATGTGAAATATTTAATTTGAAATTTAATTATTTGTATGTAGCTTACCTCTCGTGAGTCTATTGTTTGTCCACCCATGCGTCAATGAAAAATTGATAGGGATCATGACATTGCGGTAAGATTTCACATGCATTTTAACTAAATTCTAAGTTTCTAAATTTTGAATGTATTTTAAAAATATGGGTGTTAAAAACTTGTTGTTTATGAATGTGCAGGTTAGGTTGCAGGCTTGCTTAGAGATGCCTAGGACCACACGGATGAAATCCGTAGTGGCATCTCCCTCCACTACATCCCCAGGTCGTGGACATGCTACTTCTAGCGGGAAGAGAGGGAAGATGTTTCATGATTAGATTCATAGGACGTGGATGTACACACACACACACACACACACACACACACATATGGGCCAACTGGTCCTAGTTCATGATTCTTCATAGGACATTGTATATATAGCCTTATGTGACCACATGTGGTCCTATATGTATGACACACTTGGTTCAAGATGTACACATGTTATGAACTTATATTTTCAGAGACGTGCGTTCAACACACTTAGTTTGATACATTATATATCCATGTGTTGGTTTTCATAACGATATTACTTCTATGTTTGATTTGAATTCATTGCACATGATATCCTTATATGTATGTATATTCTATGTATATTAATTCTATATGTATGTTTGATTTAAAATTAAAAAACTATGGTGCAACATATATGAATATAACGTTACTATGGTGCAACATTGCATGGTATAATTGTTAATAAATTAAGGGAAGCATGTGTATTCCTCCATCAACATGGGCAACTTATCATTTTCCTCTTAAGTCATGAAAAATATTTCATACCTTGAATCTTGAAATAAGATGTCTTCCCTTGGGTCATTTGGTTTTTGAACTATGTATTTAATTTTATTTATCAGAAGGATATTATTCATTTTACCATTGATGAGTATGGTGGTGTATGACCAATCCATCTTTATATCCCCACCAATATCGTGATAGAAACTTTGGCTCAACAATATACCATACGTAGCTAGCATGTCTTCCACAAGTATTTCCATCTTGATTTTCTTGTCAGGGAAGTCTGCAAATTCTACTTGAGAATCTTTCACCTAGCCAAAAAGAGGTAATTATTTTGTTTTCATGTAGTAACAATGGCCAATAGCAGGGTTGAGAGTAATACCAATAGAGTTAGCAAATTTTATAAGCATGACATTGTCAGAGGCGCTTGGAGTCAATAATGCAATTATTCAATTTATAGGTCCATTGACCAACAAGGAAAGATAGAAAGGTTCTTATTTCCTAGAAGAGGAGGATTTTAAGGAAAGAAGGTTCTAGGAATGAGTGGTTCTAGGAGTGGGAAGTGATTCTTTAGTGTTGGTAGGATTCTTGGAACATGTATTTTTACTACTTCCTTTGATAAACTAGACGAGTTTATCAAAATGCTTGGGGTGTTTTTTTATGTACTCATATTCAGATATTTGAATTTTATCTTTCTTAAAATGGTCATTGATGTAAAAATATGAGGAAGTAGAAGAAGAGGCTTATTTATGTTTTTCATGAGTGGGTGAACACTAAACAAGAGTAATTATTCATATCATCTATCCAAATTTATTCAGATCTTTATTGGGTGATTATTCACAATAACCAATAGTTAGATAACCATCTTCTTCTTCTCTTTCAATTATGATTCAACAATTTTCTTAAAAAGTTGTAATTGTTGAAAAAGTTGAAAAGGTTGTAATTGTTGAAAAGTTAAAAAATTGTAATTGTTGAAAAAGTTGTTTTTTTTTTTTGAGTTTGTTGAAAAGGAACCTTTTGCGAAAAAGGAGAAGAATCTACAACTTTCTTCTTTTTCTTTCGTTTATTGTTCTTTTCTTTCTTTTTCTATTTTAAGAGAGAAGAATCAAAAAATTTTTCAAAAATTACAACTTTTTCAACAATTATGACTCTGTGGCACCTAAGATGTCTCATTCAATCCTAAACATCGGCATAGGGACCCTCTGATATAGCATGTCTCAGCTTTTTCATTCTCCACGGTGCTCTCGTTTGCCTTATTGTTTGCAAATGCGCCAAATAGTTTAGTTTGAGACATTGTAAAAGGCTGTCAAAATGGTATATTTTGTAAACGGTGGTCAGTCATGACACTAAAAAGAATAAGCTTTGACACATCCGGGTGGCTAGGTGAATGCTAGAGGAGGCATTGTTTTGGTGCGCGACAACGTCATTTGCTTTTTCTTCGTTCGAGCATAGTCCCTTAAGATCCCTGAGACCAAAAAATTGTTCAACTTCGACGACGGGTGACTACACGAGACTCCACTGGCACCTAAGGATGTCTCGTTTGATCCTACACCTTGGCATAGGGACCCTCTGCAATAGTCTGTCTTGGTTTTTTCCTTCTCCAATCGGTGCTCTCGCTGCCCTATTGTTTGCAAACACCCCAAATAGTGTAGTTTGAGACAATGTAAGGATGTCAAACGGTATATTTTGCAAATGGTGGTCGTGGCATGGAACCGACTATGCTGAAACGTCTAGGTGGCTAGGTGAATGCTAGAGGAGGTGTCGTTTTGGTGCGTGACAATGTCGTTGCTTCCAGAGATACCTCGTTCAGAAGAGTCCCTTAAGAGCCCTGAGACCAAAAATTGTTCAACTTCGATGGGTGACTACGCACACTCTGTGGCACCTAAGGATGTCTCATTTGATCCTACACCTCGGTAGGGACCCTCTACAATATATCCTGTCTCGATTTTTCCTTCTCCAATCGGTGCTCTCGCTTGCCCTATTGTTTGCAAACGCGCCAAATAGTGTAGTTTGAGACAATGTAAGGATGTCAAATGGTATATTTTGTAAACGGTGGGTCATGGCACCAAACCAACTACTGTGACGACATGTCCAGGGTGGCTAGGTGAATGCTAGAGGAGGTGTATTTTTGGTGCGCGACAATGTCGTTGCTTCCGGGCTACCTCACTTGGGCGGAGTCCCTTAAGAGCCCTGAGACCAAAAAATCATTCAACTTTGATGGGTGACTATACACACTCCGTGGCACCTAAGGATGTCTCATTTGATCCTACACCTTGCGTAGGGACCCTCTATAATATCATTTCTCGGTTTTTTCCTTCTCCAATCGGTGCTCTCGCTGCCCTATTGTTTGTAAACGCGCCAAATAGTGTAGTTTGAGACAATGTAAGGATGTCAAACGTATATTTTGTAAACGGTGGGTCGTGGCACCGAACCAACTATGCAGACATGTCTAGGTGGCTAGGTGAATGCTAGAGGAGGTGTCATTTTTATTGCGACAACGTCGTTGCTTCCAGGATACCTCATTCGGGCGTAGTCCCTTAAGAGCCCTGAGACCAAAAAATCATTCAACTTCGACGGGTGACTACGTGCACTCCATGGCACCTAAGGATGTCTCATTTGATCCTACACCTCGATGTAGGGACCCTAAAATATCCTATCTCGGTTTTTTCCTTCTCCAATCGGTGCTCTCGTTGCCCTATTGTTTGCAAACACGCCAAATAGTGTAGTTTGAGACAATGTAAAGATTTCAAATGGTATATTTTTCAAATGGTGGGTCATGGCACCAATCGAATATGCCAACACATCCCGATGGCCAGGTGAATGCTAGAGGAGGTTTCATTTTGGTGCACGTGACAATGTCGTTGCTTTTGGGCTACCTCGTTCGGGCGTAGTCCCTTAAGAGCCCTAAGACCAAAAAATCGTTCAAATTCGACGGGTGGCTACGTGCACTCCGTGGCACCTAGAGATGTCTCGTTTGATCCTACACCTCAACATAGGGACCCTCTACAATATTCTGTCTTCAGTTTTTCCTTCTCCATCGGTGCTCTCACTTGCCCTATTGTTTGCAAATGCGTAGAATAGTGCGTTTGAGCAGTGTAAGGATATCAAACGGTATATTTTGCTAATGGTGGGTCATGGCACCAAAACCGAAAATACGTTGACACATCCAGTGGTTAGGTGAATGGTAGAGGAGGCATCATTTTGGTGTGTGATAATGTCATTGCTTCGGGCTACCTCGTTCGGTGTAGTCCCTTAAGAGCCCTAAGACCAAAAAATCATTCAACTTCAACGGGTGACTACGCACACTCCGTGGCACCTAGAGATGTCTTATCTAATCCTACATACTCGATAGGGACCCTCTACAATAGCTTGTCTCAGTTTTTTCCTTCTCTAATCGGTGCTCTCGTTGCCCTATTGTTTGCAAATGCGTGGAATAGTGCAGTTTGAGCCAGTGTAAGGCTGTCAAATGATATATTTTGCAAATGGTGGGTCATGGCACCAAACCGACTACACAAATGTCCGGTGGCTAGGTGAATGCTAGAGGAGGAATCATTTTGGTGTCATGACAACGTTGTTTCTTCTCGACTACCTCGTTCGGGCGTAGTCCCTTAAGAGCCCTAAGACCAAAAAAATCGTTCAACTTCGATGGGTGGCTACGCGCACTCCGTGGCACCTAGAGATGTCTCGTATGATCCTACACCTTGGCGTAGGGACCCTCTATAATAGTTTGTCTCGGTTTTCCTTCTCCAATCGGTGCTCTCATGCTTGCCCTATTGTTTGTAAATGCGTGGAATAGTGCAGTTTGAGCCAATGTAAGGCTGTCAAATGGTATATTTTGCAAACGGTGGGTCATGGCACCAAACCAACTATGCACACGCGTAGGGATGGTCTTGTAAACACTTGGGGAGGCATCATTTTGGTTCTCTAAGCTCTAGGTCCTTCTGGGCTACCTCCTCCGGAGCCAAGAACCCCCTCCACAGGTACATAAATCATTGTTAATTGCTTCTCTTTTCTTGTAAAACAATGAAAGCTTCTCTTAGCTTCGAGAATTTATAATTCTCTACTAACAATGCCAACCACGTGAAGGTGGAAGCTTTTCTGGCACCACTAACCTACACATAAAAGTGTTAGTCAAAGAAATTTAAGTTTCAAATCAAAACCATACTAGATATATACAAAATACACAAATTTAATAAAATATATGAACTTAAATTTATCTAACTAACAAATTTATATATACCAAAGAAATTATATCAAAGAAATTATATATACTAGACATGAGCATTGTAAATTCATTCCAATGAACCATCAAGATCGGATCTACTCTGAATAGTGGACAAGATTGCTTCATGATCTAACTCTCGAACCTTCCAAAGAATCTTGTTATTAGGCCTTCCTCGATATCTATACAATTGAATATTTGTTGCTAGAACTAGATGTGAATATAAGAGTATTTTCTGTGTGTCTCAAAGTCTTCAAACACCCAAACATAAGGAGTTTTTAATGGATACCATCGAAGCCAAGTTCCAGTAACTACCACTGACCTTGTAGGGTACTCAATATCTTTGCCATCTATAACAGGAGAAGTCAACTTCTTTCTTTCCTCGATGCAACGACATAAGAAATAGTTTGTTCCTTCTTCATTGTCTTTTGTCATGAATAACTGTAAACACATGTCCTACAAAAAAAAGGTTTCAACTCAAATTTAAATTTACATATTAAAATTTCAATGGACATAACTCAATACAAAAATTGTAAATAACCATAAATACCTTGTCGCACCAAAATCAAAATTTCATCAAAGTCCTTGGATGTTGCAACTTCATCTATAGAAACAAGTCGTAATGCTTGTGGAGGTTGATAACTAGGAAGCGGAGTTAGAGGCCTACAAATCCATCCATCCACCCATTCTTGTGAATCACACTCAATAGTGAAAATTCAATACAAGATGCACAAAAACATGTCAACTTTCTTGTCCATGTGGCCCACGAAGTAGCGTCTGAGCTACAAAATGAGTGCATATCACTTGGACCCAGTGAGTGTCATACAATCCTCATAGTTAGAATTTTTTTCCTTTATCAACCAAAAATATCTACGAACCGTGGAATTTTCTTGAGAACCTTGGGCCATGTTGTCAATACACCATTCCACTATGCTCTTTGCATCTTTCAATTTAACACCATCTTTGTTCTTGACTCTTCTCTTGCAAGAGATCTTTTTCACACATGCCCTACTGCACCATCATGCTCTCCTTTTCCATGTCCAGATTTCATGAAACTCCAAATATGTTACACACCCATCTTGATGTGCATCCTACTCATCCAATAAAACATTCATGCATTCTTAAACTGAGATGTGCAATTATCTGACCATATATAATGTTGTTTGAAGTGGATGTCCTTATCAGACAAGTTTCCATAAAATAAATGAAACACCCTTGCACAAATTTAGTAGAATGAGTACGATCATCACTAATATAAAAGTGGTACTCTCTTAAAAAAATTTGATCATTCTCTGTACTGTCAGGAGAATGTATAAATGTTATATGCACAAAAATGACAACTTCTATTGAGTTGTAATATTGTGATTGAACCTCCATTTGTGGTTGCAATGTGTAATTCTTTGCAAAATTGACCACTGAAACAATAGTACCAATAGGAAATGTGTCTTTGCATATCTTGAACTATTCATCCAACCATCGAGCTTTGTGTGTATGCCTAGCATACTCATAAACAATTTCATCCTTAAATTTTCTCATAATTTAAAAAATAGGCATATATTCTGTAAATATCTCACACTGTTTAGACTCTTTTCCATCTTTCAACCGGTATGCAACTGATTTATATTTATCAAACTCAACTAAATTATTTCCTATTACACCTTGATTTGCTCATGGATACAAATTTCCAATTTAGGTAATCCGTCACATGTACCACAACTTCCATTTAAACAATCTTACTATAAAAAAATTGTCCAACTTCTTTTTCACAAAATATCGTAGGAATGGAATCCTGGAAGATATTGGTGGAACTTGAACACCACATTCTGATAACATAGTTTCAGAATGAAAAATAGAATGAATACATAAAAATTTAGCATAATGCATAGCAAATTCAACATGTTGCCTACAACAAGTGGTGCGAGTGTGGTTGATTTTTACATAGAATGGTTTTAACATTTCAAAAAAATATTGACTAATTTTAATTTCTAGATGCTCTTGTTCAAACTTATGAAAAAATTGAGTTTGAGTCATATCTAAGAAATGCTTTGGATGTGGTTCGCGATTAATAGAACCAACTCTCTATTTTACAACATCTCTTGTATTAGGTGAAACTCTAGTGTTATCATGCCAAAATTGAATAACAACTTCTCTTATAGCATCATAATTATATTTGTCCTTATGCGGTGCTCTAGCAAAAATGCCCAAAAATCGGTGTTATTGAGTGATTGAAGGATATTACGTCTTTCAATTGCTTTCATTATAGTTTTTCGATTAACTTGCAACATTCGACTTGTTTTCATAATCAAATGTTGTTTTTTTTTATTCACTTACAACACTAGTAGCAAGTACATGATGCACAATATTACTATCCTTAGTGCGTCTCTTGACACCAATAGTGTGTTATGCATCATGAAGGTTTTCAACAATTGTAGAGGTTTGACCACGTATATTAGATGTTGTCAATCATAAGGTGTTTAATGTAGGTCTCATTTTATTCAATTTCATCAAACTAACCAACAAATGACATATTTGGGAATCATTTAAAATTTCAAAATGATTATCCCAAATTTCAGTGTCTTTTCTTCTGATTTTCCATTCAAAAAGTTTGTCAGACATTGGTTTCAAAATGTTTTCATCAATTTCAATAAAATAATTAGGTTTCTTACGAAAAATCCTAGGAGGTGTTTTTGTCAAATTTTGCTTGTCTACTGAGCTTTCACCTGAATTTCTTTATTCACATTTTCATTGTCTCCTTGATTTCAACATTTGCTACATCACTGTATTTAATTCTTCTTGACATTGATAGTAAAAACATCTTCATCACGAGTATTTAATTAAATGTCAACATTGATGATAGAAACATTACCTGGTTCCTCATTGCTTATAATAGTAGGGGTTGAAGATGAACTTGTTCTTGATTCACAAATATTCTGCATTCACTCAACATTTTGAAATCTATTTGCCTCTAATTTTTTTGGTGTTTTTTACTTAATGACTTCCTTTTTTGTTTCTTTCTTGTCTCCCATGATGTTTTGCTTACGGTGGTAAGAAAAATGTGTAAAAATGACAGAATTTCACAATAATTCGTGCGGTAAAATCAAACAATAAAAATCACATGGTAATTAGAACATTGGGATGTGTGTAAATATGATTTACAAATCGTGACCACACTTTATAAACTACGCTCATGGTTTATAAAGTGCAATCGTGGTTCTTATTTAAAAACCAAGTATCCACAACGCGTGTCCAAATCAGATCAACATCATACAGGGCCTAAAATTCTTCCTATGTCTAGATAAGTGTGTGATACCTCCAATTCCATTTAGATGCATAAGCAACCAGCCACTCATACAGTTCTACCAGGAAAATAACAAAGAAGCTCTCATACAAACATTCATATAGATTCTTTTCCACCCACATGCATGTGTCAAACTCAGATCCAGTTCTTAACCTCCATGCGTACTATTCTTCTAGATCTTTTACCCACTCCTCAACACTTGCTAGGGTTAACTAGTATGTCTTCATCTCGAAACCGTCTTGAAAACAATCAAAAAGAGGTCCCATCAATGAAACCAATAATGCAGCCTAGAATTTTCCTTGAAAAACCCGGCATGCTGACACATCACCCAGCCTGAGATGATCACTCACCCAAAGCGTGGAAAGGTATCAGGCCCCTCCTTAGAGTTGCTTGTGTAGGATGTGAACATAATGAAGATATAATGCATTCAAATCCATAAATAGCATAAACATTCCACATAGCATATTCTAGATCTATATCTTAAAGAATCATGAATCAAACGATAAACATAATGAAATCAACCATGTAAGAACTAGTTACAGTCATGTTTAACACCATTATTCACCCAATACACTCCATTATATTAAACATAGTAAATACATAAGATTCTTACAATAAATAGTATCATAAGTTTATGTGCGCATCAGATCTGACAACATAACTCCACAATAGCTCATACACATTGTCTCTTTAACTACACAGATTAATACATATTTATAAGGGTGGGGACTTTCCCTTCACCACTTATGCACTTCCCAAAATAGGTTGCATGCTGAAAATAGTCATGCACCTTTACAATAACATGCACACATGCAAGTGTGCTAATAATAGATCTCTTATAGTTAAATGACAGTAGTATTCCTATTATTAACTCAAAATCATGTATGGCACTTAGTAGAAGCTCTTCCCAAAATAAAATTTGTGTGTCACGCAAGTCTCCATCCCATTGTGTGCTCCATACGCTATCTCCAAAAATAGCATGTAACCATGAAAATGGCTAAGTCCCGAATCAATCTGTCTTTCGCATGTGTTTCCTTCCCTATCCTTTTGTGCCTTCAAATGTGTCTTTCTCCCACGCGTGAATATTCTAGTGTTCCCTCTCCTTAGTGTCATATTTTTTCTTCTCAATAGAAATGTTGTAGTAAGGGGTTTGATGTTTCAAGAAACAACCATTATCTTCAACAAAATCCAAATGCGAAGCAACTAAATCAGATTTGGAATAGTCTCACATGGCTTCATCATTCATCCCATAGAATGATTTGTAGAGAAGGAGAATGCTATAATCAAAACAATTTTCCAATCATCTTAATTTCAATATTTTCTTACAGAGAGTTGGAAAATGCAGGCAACAATAGGTCAACGTATGGTTCGGCAACATGTAGCAGACTTGAGATCGAAATTCAAAGGGTTCGCCGGTTTGGGATGTTAACAAAGACTCCATGCCTAATGGATGCTATAAGGCTACTTTAGTCAACCAAATATAGCAGGAATATGTTCCTTGGAGGTTACCAAACTATTATCCTAAATTTTCACCCCTACAAATTTGAATAACCTATTCAAAATTTGAAGTACGGGCATGTGATGTTCTAACGACCGTCAAATTTTAGTCCCAAAGATCGTAAGAGAAGGGCGTTCAGGATGTCTTAGATGAGTTAATGGCGGGTAGATGAGTCCAAAAAAGTACCTATGGAAATAATTTTCCATGCCCTACATGGTGGAAAATATGGGACATCTTAAAACATCATACACTTTCTCGAGGTAACTCATTCTTCTAGTGCACAACTAGAAATCCCGAGAAATAAGGGGCCATTTGGAGGTGTTAAATTCAAAATTGTATCTTGATACCATCACCATTGGATTCATTGGGTTGTTTCTAGGAGGAATCATATAAAATTTCACCCCAAAATTCATCCGGGAGCTCAAGATATCACCTTTACATGTTGGCCTCAAGGGGTTGGACAACTTGGGGGTTAGACAACCTAAGGGTTGGACAACCCGAGGGTTGGATTGCCTAGGGGTTACAAGGCATGGGGTTAGATGGATTAAGGTTTTAATGGCTTATGGGTTGGATAGCTTGGGGATTGGACGACTGTGGGTTGGATTCTTGGGGTTATACGGCATGGGGTTAGACAACCCGGGGGTTGGATGACCTAGGGGTATGATGACTTGGGGCTTGGAAGACCTCCGGTAGCTCGGTTTTTCTGGTTGTATGACCTGGAAGTTGGGTGGCCATCCAAACCAACATGGTTTGAAGGCTTGCTTTGTTGAAGTTAGATGGCTCATGCCTCGTAGTTCATCATTTGCTTGGTTATATGAATCACTATCGAGGTTAGACAACTCGCAGGTTGGACACGCAATCAATCAAAAATATGAGCCGCAAGCAGAAATTAATGGTAGCAAAGCTTGAGTTAGTTCAACTACTTATCAGGTTTTAATGGTACATATTAGGAATTTAATGCGGGATAGGTGAGACAAATTTGCTATATAATGTAGTCACCCCTTCATTTGAAAGAGGGGATTTTCTCGAGAATTGTAGAGGAACTTTGTTAAAAATTTTCCATAAGATTTTTGTGAGTTGTAGGCCTCTAATTTGGCCGTTCAACAAATATTTCTTTCTTTATGGCTACTTTTAAACGGATTATGCATCTTTTTGAGAAATTAAATTTGTATTTTGTGGCTATTTCTGCCCTAGCTCGAGTTAAGTTGCATTTTTTCCTCCTATTGCATTTGCAGATGTATTGTGCATATATTTTTCTTTTGCAGGACCCAGATCTGTTTTGTTCCATGAAAATGGGGGCCTAAATGTGGTTTTGGATTGTGGCACTTTTTCTTCCCTTTCTTGCTTCATTTTGTTCCTGTTTTCACTCACTAGGAATCTCTCCAACCTTGTTGTTGGTGCTATCACCACCTTTAGTGTAGGGTTTCCCCTTTTATGCACTCTCTCTCTCTCCCTGTCTCCTTAGAATTGTTAGGACAGGTGTAGTGAATTGTTTTTCTATTTTTAGGATTAGTTTAGCATTAAGATTAGGAAGAGGAATTCATACTTCTCTGGAGGTTTGTCTCGGTTCGCAGTCCCACAAATAAGAGATAGTCCCATGTTGTCTCAAATACTAATTTGTCTATGATTCAGAATGTAATTTTGAGCTCCAATGGACACACTACTAGTCTTGAAATTGCACACTTGGATGAAAAAATACACCTTGCCCACTCTTTCTTAAGACACCCTAATAACACTTCGTACAATTGTTTATCTTTACATATCTCATTGTCTTCGGTTTCTAAGGTTTAATTACATAAAAACATATATCTCCATCTATTTGAAGTCTAAATCAAAATTTTCCTCCCAATTTAAAATCATCGACTTTGGTTGATTCCTCCAAATGTATAAGTCAACCCTAGTGTATAGTTTTGGACTGACACATTGTGCACTAAAAATTTAAATTACATCATCTTCATGTGAAATAATATCCCCACTTGGTCGGCCTTTCGCGACATATTAATCATCAGAATCCAATACAATAAAGTCAATCATACCTCATTTAGGGTCCTGACACTTTTAAGAGTTCCTCACGTAAAAGTAAGCACCAAAGTGGTTCCAAGATCCCAAAACTATGAAATAACTCATGTACACCCACTATGGAAGTTCCCTCTACAAGTATGAAGTCTCCTACTAGGTCAAAGAGTCTTTATTTTCTCTCCACAAGAAAGAAAAGTGACCCTTTCCAAGTATTTGAGAAAGTGTGAAACTCAAGCAAGGTATTGTCAAAGCATGTTTGTCAAATTATAATTTTACTTGTGGTAGATATCACATGTTAGGAGAATGAAGTACATTTTTATGCCTCTTTAGAGTAGTGGTGATGTCGGCGGTGCATAAGGTGACCATAAACCACCTAACTTTGTTTTACAGGAGCTCCATCTTGCACTATGAGGGTTTGATCATATTTATAGATCCATTTTTAAGGTGAGAAAAGAATACCTACACATAGTTATAGTCATATCCAAATAGAAGAGATGCAAAATTTTTTATAGAGCTAGGATCTAAGCAAGTCTAAGAATGTATAAAAGGGTCAGGATAGTATGAACACCCTTGACCTAGTTATACAATTTTGACTAGGCATAGTTTTAGGTTACAGCTTTGATAATCAAGCAACTTCAATTTTAGATCATCCAGATTCTCCCAAATCCACATGTAGAATAAGCTAGGTGCAATTCATCCTTTGTGTTTTGATAATAGCTAGATCCATAATCAATTTGTAAAGTGTTATTCTAATTTGGGCAATTAATGTTGGAAGTTAATTAGATCAAAATAGCCTCATGTTACATTATATCATCCTTTTTATGTATGTTAGTTAGAACATATTTTAATTTTAAAAGGAAATGAAATAGGAATTCATAAAAATTGAAATCAATTCTACTCTTAGACATTTCTCTCTTTTTGAAACAACCGCACTTTTCCCATCCTCATTTGGTACATCTCCGTGTCTCTTTTTAAGAATTTTTGTTCACAAACACTCATCTGTTGACATTTTTTAGAATTGAATGCATGAAATTGACTAAGAAAATTTTCTCGCCAGCTTCCAAACTTCACGCTTCAAATTTCCCCTCTAGGGAAAAAAACATACAATAGGGAAAAGAATATCTATATGTTCATGACCCTAGCGTATGGTTTTGATGTTGCTCATTTTGATCACAAAATTTCAGTTACATTATTCTTTGGGTCATTTATTCCTTTTTAGTCATCCTTTATAACTTAAATCACCTTCAAAACCATATATAAGCAATTGAAACTCGCCTCATTTAGAAGTTGGCACGCTTATGGACACCTTTAGCATAAAAGACACACAAAGCTCCTAAACTCTGCAAATACCTTTTCAAACTCATTAGGGAAGAACCATCTACAATTTTTAAGCTTCCCACTAGGTGTAGGGAACTACTTCCCATATTTGTAATCACTTGAAGTCACTCACTCAAGTATATTTACAAGAGAGAAACTCAAGTCAAGCTTTGTCGATAAAATGATTTCACATTCGATTGCACTACAGCTTAGATATCATATGGTAGGTGGAGAACGATGTGCAAGTTGAGGCCTCTTCGAGTAGTGATAATATTGCATGTGCAGGGGTGCCCATAACTAAACTAATGTTATTTTGTAGAACTCTCTATTCATGATTAGGTTTTGAAAGGTTGATTAGAACATTTAGAGGCCCCCGCAATGTGAATGACCATGACCAACAAAGAGCGAAAATATATTCATATAGGTAACAAACAGATAAAGTTAAATATCTCAATTCTTAGGAGGGTCAAGGCCATATAAATATGTCAAGACCGTATGAATGTTCCTACCCCTACTTTGTACAATCATGAGTAGGATAATCTTCATGTCATAGTTCCAGATATAAAAGCGATATCAGGTCTATATCTCCATGTTCCATCATTCATATCACTCATATTAGTCCAAAATCATCTATAATCAGCTAAGTGCACTCAATCCCTTATGTTTGTGAACTTATATTGTATCGTGTACATTTGTTGCAAGTATTAATGCATTATTCTAATATTGAATGATTAATGTTGGAAGTTAATTAATCAGAATCCCCTTTAGCTTATATTTGATTATTTTTTGTTTATTTGTAAATCTTAATCAAATCTAACTAGGGTGAAGACACAATTATCTTTAATTATTTAAAACCTTGATAATGTTTTGTTTTTACTTGATTTTTTTTACTTGATTTTGTGGCTTGTGATTACATAATTTTGACTTGTGAATGTAATTTGGAGTGTTAAATACTTGTATAGGGTATTATATTAACGTCTACTATTGCTTTAGGGAAATTTAGGAGAGATTTTTATGTCTTTTGAGTGATATTTACTTGAGGATATTACTATGTGTGGGGCTACTCCTAATGTTTGATACTACCTCATGGAAATTTATATGAGCTTTGTATACATTTTGAGTGATTTTTATTTTAGTAGCTTATGAAAGTGTTAGGTGAGTAAATGAGTGTATTAGAATTTATTATATAGAGTTTTATGAATATAATTTCACATTAAGGCCAACCCATAGGAAATATACCAACCCATAGAATATATGTAAATTGATAATTGACCATTGGGTGGTACTAGGCATTTAAGTAATTTTGTTTGGACCAAATTGTTGGATGGTTTGGTCTAGGATTAACATGTGGTATTGTAAATTTTTACATGCATGGTGATTACAAATAATCATATTTTTGATATACGTAAGCATTTCTATAGGTCACTTTGAGAATTGTAATGAAAAGAGCAAGTATTGAAGTAGTACTAATGAAAGAATAGGATATAATAGTTGAACTAAAGATAGGTGGTCAATTCATGCTTAGAGTGATTAGGAAAATACTAACATTATCGAATGATAAATTACCAAATCTAATTATCTACAATATATTATGATCCAATTATGTATATATTGTATTAATGAGTTGAAAAGGAGAACCAAAATAAATAATCCATTAAACTAATAACTATAAGTTGGATGTTAGCATAACCTAGTGACCAACATAGGATAAAAATCTAGATGATAAAGTTTATTTATCATTAGGTCTAGAATATCTAGTTCATTTTCAAGTTACAAACATAATTTAAACATGTTTAAAAACACAAGGGAATATTCTAGGATTACATGCCATAATATAATTTAGTTATGATAATAAAATGCATCTTATGACTAGCAATCGTACGTGAAGTGTACGATGGAAACGCTAGAAGGGATATTTTGAAGGATTCAAATTTGAGGGAGAGACAATATCAGAGGAACAGGGGTGAATAAGTAGGGGTTAGAGGGTGGAGAAGTGAGAGGGTGGAAAAAATGGAGAGGGGAAACAATTTAAAATGATACCGTCCAAGAAACATCATGACAAATATGTCAAAGTGCAATTGTCAAGTAATTTTTTTCTTGTAATCAAGCTATGGTATATTTTTATTTAATGGCTTCAAGGTTTTTGAATAACATAAGATAGATTTTATTTTTCATGCAAGCTTGTTATTATTTTGTTTCGTAGCACCAAGGGTTCCTATGCGGTGATTTTTACCTTGAATATGTTATCAATTTTCCTTAACTCTGCAGTTATTATGTTGTGAGAAGAATTTGGTTTTATTTGAACATTAGGTGGTCATACCCCAATTATTTGAGTCTCAAAATTTTGAAGCCTCAAAGATCGAGTTTCTACTCCTGGAATGCACTTTCAACATAAATATGAATGAATGTGAAACTATATAAATGTTTATATAAAAACATTAAAATAATGTCAAAACACACTATCTCAATTTTGTAACATACTTGTAATCAATTAAAATATATAATTTTTATTATGGATTACAATATTGGGAAAAAATGCAAAATATATACAGAGTTCTATATAGTTGGGTGTGATAGTGCATCGACAACTATTCTTGAATCTTCAACGATTTGGCGATCTTCCAATTGTGAAATCGGAGCGTGGAATTATTAATGCCTAGCACGCAACATAGATTCCATGGAATTAGAGATAACAATAGCTTCGATAATTGAATTCGATAGGAGTATAACTAAATTTGGACACAAAGCCATGCAGAACATCATTTCCAAGCAATAAAGGGGTCTTCTTTCTCGAGGAATTGGCCTATACGGATTGTAAACAATAAGAAACTTTGTTATTAATGAAGTCACACAACAGAGAAACCATCGAAAGACAACCTCTTCTGAGCTAAACAATATTGTTTATGCCATCAGAAACACCATCGCACTCGTGACCGCATCCGAATTGGATCCCTAAATCATAAAATTTGATTCAAAAAGTTCATTTGTTAAGTTTAGGACTCTATAAACTCTACTCATATTTTTGAAATTCAACAGGGATATTTCCAAATTTACATAAAATCATATGTTTTTCCTTAAACCTTATGCGGTCAATTGTTAGAGTACAAATAGTTTAGCAATTAAGTCTAGTTTTAGGTCTCATTAGATTTAATTTCATTGTTTATGGGTGGTTAGAATGCCACTTTCCATAAAATAGATATACATAGCCGACCAAGGGAGCATAAGACCATGTTAGGTATATTATGTATGGAGAATGATGTTTTCTTTTCAGAATGACATGACACAATAAACACCCTTAAAAAGTGGCGAGAGCTATCCTCCCCAAAGAATGCACCTATGTATGTTGAAAAACCCATGTGATGCCTCATCATGGTCATCATGTCCTCCCCGCCACGTGTCAAGAATTTTTAGACTTATTTTTGTGTGTGTTGAAAAACACAGTGTGTTTTTCAACAACGCAAAGACAAACCCAACAGGGATCGAACCGGTGACCTCTCAGTTTCAAGCACACATTCCCAACCAGTCTGCCTACCACATGCCACATGTTGCTTTGTGATTGCATTGCACTTTGTTTAATGTCACCAACAACACTAACGTGATCGCTGGCACGCGTGGTCCCACCAAAGCATATGGATGCATGTGCATGGTTCATTTTCATGGCTCGTGGGCATGCATGTAATGCTTTCTATAGGAGATTAGCTTCTATTTTAAAAACTTGGACAAGAAAATAAATAAACAATACCCACAATCTACACATTATTTTACCACTTCATGTGACCGACAACTACTCCTTTTTCAAAGAAGGGGCCAATTGCGACACAAAGCAGAGTCTTATTAGATCTCCGCTTCTTCCACATGTCATGAGTTCAATTCCTCCCCACACAACTGATTTCATGCAACCGCAGCCAACCGCACCACCGAGGAAACCAGTAGGGTTCGTTGTTTTTCTCGCATCCATGGTGGAATCAATCAAAGAAACAAAAAAACACAATCAGAATATGTAATCATTGCCTTATGGAAAAGCTTTGAAAATTTAAATCTTAACCCAACAGTTAGGAGATGTAATTGTTTCCCATGGAAAAGCTTCAAAAATTTAAATCCTAACCCAACAGAGGCATCATCATTGTCAATTGTTCTTGAAAATAACTCTGCGTTCCCATAGTGTAATCGCAAGGACCCATTCAAATGAATACACCTGCTCGGATGCTTTTTGTGTTACGAAAATTATTCTTTTTTGATCAAGCGGTGGATATTGGCATCTACAACGTCTGTAACTCTAAAGAAAGCCCCATTCCTCAAATTTGCAAAAACATAGCGTAGAGATTGTTAGAAAACATCAACTCCAAGGCTGTGAAAGATAAGGGTTTTGCCGATGATAAAATGGGCACCAATGGATTGCCGACGCCCCTTTATGGCCTAGCTATGTGCAGGAATAGCCTTTCCACCAAAAATATAGATCTCTACCTCCTGCGCCAAGAGCAAAAGGCTCTCAATGCCAGCTTGTTATTTTCATTACCCCACCATTTGTTTGTTCTCCATCAAATATTCTTCCTATAAGTTCATTGTGTAAGTTTATTTTGTTTATTAATGCTTCTCTCTCCAATGGATTTGATGTCTAAAATGGAGTTGTTATCATTTTCAAATCAAGGCCTTCAAGATTGTGCTCATCTTGGTTGGAACCTTTGGAAGAGCAGCTCTCATTAATGTATTGGGCATGTTGGTTGAGCAGCAACAAGATGTAGAGCCCATGGTGGCTTCCACTTCTGCTCCAAAACCCCTAATCGATGAATTGAGGGAAAAAAATCACGTGCATTGTAACCTTTGTAGCACCATTCTCAAGGTGCACGATAGTCTCTCGCCATGTGAATCACCATGGACCATAAAATTTTCAACACATGTCCTTGTGCAATCTCGTCCTTCCATTATCTAACATATGTCGAATCGACCGATCTCATAAAGAAATTCCTTCGGCGTAATAAATAATATAAAATTGAGCAATACGTTTGTTTTGTGTCACATAAATTGGGAAGACACCTTTTTGTCAAATTTGGGGACGACCAGAGCCATCACTGAAACAACATATCACACAGAAGAAAAATGATCTATCCATTGATATCACGTACTCAATAACTCATTGAAAATAGCAGAGGTGGCCATGACACTCCACAAACTTGTATCTGAGGAGCAAGGGCGAGCTACTCCATGATGTTAGTTACTAGCTTAACTCCAAGAGGGAAATCTCAAGTCTTGCGGATCAACAATGGTTTGGTTTGGGATTAATATTCAAATCAACTCAGCAACATTAAAAGTGTACAACCCTCAGGGAGATCCACACTCTCGTCCTCCACTCCTCCGGATGAGAGCTTTCTAGTGTTGTTCGTAAAAATGTTTTGCTCGAATCCGGCTCAAAACTTTATGCCTCCAGCGTTGGTTGAGTTGGTGTGCGTGACAGAGGTGGTGAGCTGGTCGTTTGGGCCCCTGGTTGCCATCGTTTTTGTGGGAGTAGAACATTGAAGAAGAAGCAACATTGGATTACTCCTTGCCGCTTTGTGGGGGCAACATTTTAGTTTTTCAGCTGAGCTAATTACGAGACAGATGTTAGTTTTGAGTGGAAGGGTATCGGATTTTAGTTTTGTAGTGATGGGATATATGCTTCTCAAATACAAGTTTATGGAGTGACATTGCCGAGTTCAATCTAGACGGTGCCATTGTCTCAATCGTTGAGTGTCATCTGCACGTAGGAGAGGATGAGATCTCCGCTTCTTGTGAATTTGCAGCTTATAGCGAAAAATAATAAAAAAGAATTCAAGGCATATCACAATGTGGTCCATAAACAAGGTGCATTATCGCAATAGATGCAAACCGAAACTATCTTCGTGTTGTAGGTGTGTGGATTGAATCCCCATAAATCTTGTGTTAAATGTTTAAAAATCTGCATTGAAATTCATAATAATGTTGGATCTATGACCGAGAAATAACGTGGATGGTGAAGATGTGCAAGAGATATTACACAGATAGGAAATTTGTGGATGGAAGGAGATGGAAAATGTGGACCGAGCGAGAATGCTATGTACTATCAATGCTTCTACCACATGCCTCCGATTTCAAGGCATGCATGACTAAATATTTTTAATGCGATTCCTTGCAAGGTGTCGGGACCAACCCGGTGGTCTACCAACTTGTATAAGCTTTCGGCATAATTATAGATTGCAATATCATTTAATGTGGTTTGTTATGTTAGGATTATGAAGGTTTATGAGTTTAAAAGTAGCGATTGCATGTGTACAATGCAATGTAAACATTGAATTGTATATGTTATTTGATTTAGAGGTGTAGACACCTATAATTACGCCCAAGCAATTTAAATACTTAAATTGCGCTAAATATCCCCTTTGTCACAAATTGACGATATATCATCAAAATTGCTCATATTCCCTCTTATTGTTGTTAATTAATTACAATACACTAATTGATTAAGTCACCTATCCAACTAACACCCTAATTAATGACCTTCCATTAATAAATCACCTCTTCTATCTAAATTAATTAATTATTATTAATTAATTAGTCTTCCCCTTCATTTAACTAGTAAATCAATATTTAATTGATTTAATCCCTTTCTAATAGCCTAAATCATACTAATATTCCTCTAATTGGCTTCTATAAGCTCACATCTACCTATTAGTTAATCACATTTGATTAATTAAAGCACCCCCCAACTCCCATGACTTGCTAAGCATAAATTAAACCCTTCTAAAGTAAGGTTACCTTTAATAAAGCAACCTTATCCATTCCTAATCATGTTTTACCTTTATCCCACATTCATGAGAATGTGTTGAATCCTTTATCCTTTGGGCTATATAAAGATCCCTCCACCTACCTTTTTACTTACACCTAAACTCTTTGAGAAAGCAAATGCAAAGCATATAGCAAAATAGACTAAGAGCTTGCTTTTGTGTTCTCTTGAGAGTTCATCATCTTGAGGAGCTAAGCTTCCTATTCTAGCCTAAAGTGCTTAGGTCATATGGGAGGTGTCAAAAGGGTCTTGTAGCCCAACTTTGATAAGCCCCCATTCCTAGGTTCTTGGAGATATCAAGGACAACCAAATATTGATTGCCATGGAGCTTATTTAGGTCCATTTACTTGTTTGTTGGTAATCTAGAGAAGTAGAGGTTTAAATACTTTAGCATTGTTAATTCAAAGTTAATGCATTATGCTAGGTATTAATCTTGTTTAGCTCTCATCTTTGATGGTGTTTAGATTTTGTCATTAGCTTTGTTATAGAACTATTTAGGTGTTAGTTCTCATTCATCTAACTTAGCTAAAAAGAAAAAAACATTGCACACATTTGGCACGCCTAGTGGGACTTACTCCATTGTCCTTTGCACTTAATTTCAAGTTTTTGTAGTTAAGTTTCATTTTTGGTTACTAACCCTCTTTTACACATGTTGATCTAACTTATTTTTTTAACTTGTTTTGTATGTGTGTTGAGTCTTCCTTGTAGGTATAAAGGGTGAGTGTCAAAATTGGAATTGATGGGAAAATTTCAAGATTTCTCCATGTTTTCATTTTTAGAGCTTACTTTTTTAACATTCTACATGCTAGTTTTTTCAATTTCTTGAAAATTTTAAATTCTTGAGCATGTAGGTTAGTGTTTGATCATGCTGAGTCTTATATTTACATATTAATGTGGTGGGTTGCTATCAAAATTTAATCTTGGTGAGAAAATTTCAAGATTTCATCATGTTTTCATTTTTAGAGCTTACTTTTTCATCATTCTACATGCTAGTTTTGTTAATTTCTTGAAATTTTTAAATTTTTGAGCATGTATGTTAATGTTTGATAGCATTGAGTCTTATATTCATATATTAATGTGATGGGTTGTTGTCAAAATTGAATCTTGGTTGGAAAAATTTGCCCATTTTGCGTAGATAAAGGGACATTTTTTTGACATTTTTTGAGTGCATGTCAAGTGCATACCCGTGAGCATAAGAGCATATGCGTAACCCATCTTCCGAAGGCTATAAATTTTTCTCCCGAACTCAAAATGAATCCATTTTTTTTTTTTGTATTGGAAAGGTATTGAAGTTAAATATGCAATGAAAACATAAATTCGAGATTTATACTTACAAAAATTTTAGGTTTTTCTGTTAGTTTAAAATTGGTCATTTTCTAACATGTCTAATGTTTTGATGAATGTTGTATTTCCATGCTTACTCAATTTAGACCAAAGCATGTGTATGCTCTTCTCTTGCACCTTTTGGTGATCTTGAGAATAAAAAAAACTTTGATCTCTATCTTTTTAACATTGGGATTAAACTTGGAAATTTGATTATTCATTTTACTTAAGGGAATGAACTTTTTACAAAGCATTTTTCAATGGTCCTTTGATTTGAAGTTTTCCATTTCTATATAGTTGGGATAAAGTTTGTGTATGCTCTTCTCTTGCACCTTAGGGTGATCTTGAGAATCAAAAGTAACTTTAGTCTTCATTTTATAACATTTGGTAAATTGGAAACTTCATCTTTCACTTTTGGTTTAAGGGAATGAACATTTATCAAGCTTTTGTATGGTTCATTGATTGCAAAACTTTTATTTAATTTTTAGTTGGATTATTTGTTGTGTATGCTCTTCTCTTGCATCCTTGGATGATCTTGAGAATCAAAATCAACTCTTAATCATATTTTAAATAATGTGATTTTCTTGGAGAACTACTAACACTTGAGTGTAGGACCTAAAAACACTTGTCAAAGAAAGGAGGAATCAAAACGAAATCAAAAACTACTAATACAATTGTTATACAGGTTGCCAAAAGGTGTTCAAGCAAACCACACCTAATTAAACAAGATAAAAAGAACAACATATTCAAAACACTTGTATTGCAGGTTTCGGAAAAGGGTACATCCCTCTCCGCTCAACTGGAACATAACCCCTTTGGCATAACACCTTAAGCTACAACAATGGGGGTGGTTCCAGGAACCCAAAAGTAGTCCACGCAAGAGGGAACCTTGTGGATGAAACAGGAAGTGCTCTGCACTACCTACTTGACTAGTGATTCCTTTGTGAGATAGTGTTACAAGTTGTCCCTATGCGACCCTTTTGAGTACACGATGGATGCATTTACTACCCACTGTGCTTGAAGGGGGAAAAGTCAAGATACTCCCAAGATAGTCGAGACTATTTGGGTAAATCACCCCACTCGTGGACAATTTTGTAACACCTATGAAGATATTCTTTGGCCAAGAGCCCACTTTGACCATTCTAAAACAATGTTGAGTTGTGAACCATCTTTTCATCATGAAATGTGTGACGCGTTACTTTCGCTTAGTTTTTCACTTTCCTTAAGGCGAGGCAAAACTCTGCCGAAGTGAGGCCAACATTTTTCATCCCCACTTTATTTTACTTCCTACACATTCTTTTGACACTTTGTTGATCAAAAGAAGGGTGACTACCTCTGTGTTACCAATCGATTGTTTCTGCCACTTTTTTGTCCGTTTACGCCCATCCATGTTTGCGGCTAGGTAAGTTAAACATCTAAAGTGTGTGGAGACGTATTTATATCATTGGTAGCCTTTGTGATCTTGATACCCACATTAGGATCATCATCATAGTTAGGAATGATTCATCATTTTATCTCCCTTTGACATGTTACCTCGTTTGTATTGTCTCGACATAATTAAGATACTTATGTCACGTTTCTCATAAACATGATCTAAGTGTCTATATTATGGCATTACACTACCCACATTTTAACACATCCTTAGTATACTTTGACTTAGTTTGATTTCAAACATTGTCCCAAATATTGAAGGGTGTCACTTACTTTGTTTGTGTCATTTCGATACCACTTTGACACTAATATCTCACTTCTCCGTCGAAGCTTGATAGACGTGTCCAATTGGTGTGGTTACGTAGCTTACATTTGTAAACCTCGCCCTTTAACATTTAGGCCTTGTTGGTTGTTAAACTTGTTGTGGTATCCTTTGATTGGGATTCACATCTACCCTTTGTTAATATTTACGCCTTGTTCATTTTGAGCTTGACATAAATATTGACGTTGTGTTGATCATCTTTGCATCGCATTTTCATATGGTGTATTTCCTTGTTGATTGGCTTTGTGTTTCACACTTGCATGATTGTTCCTTGTGATTATTCATTTAGAAAACTTATTTTCTAGGACAATCCCTTTCGATCTCATCGAGATTGTGTCATCACGATGTCTATTTTCCTTAGACCTTCTTCTGAGAAAATCACACACGCATCTCCATACTTACACAATGTCTAGCTAGTTGTCCTTATTGAAATCTACAAACCAGATTAAATTGCAAAAATAAGGAAGAGCTTGCTGTGATTTTTATTAATATAAAATGAAGCATTACAATCAAAAGAGAGAGCTGCAATATTTATAGATATTGGAAAACTTCTATCTCTTCCACAATACATGGAACAAATCTCCTAAACAAAAAATATTCAGTAATAGCATATTGCCCCTAAAAAGCTTCTACAGAAATCATCCGAGAACAATATTCTAACTAAAGAACATCCTCCACAATCTAAGGGATGATAACAACACACTAACAACTAAGCTAACTAAAGTAATTAAATAATTACTTTATTATAATTACACATTAATCCACATATGGTGAATTAAGTGTTAGATTATTTCTAACATTCCCCCCCTTAATTCATCATATTCTGAAGTGAACAGGAGAGAAATACTCTGAATGCCTCAAATTTAGGACGTGCAAGAGATTTTGTGAAGATATCTACACGCTGATGTTCTGTCGGGAAATGCTGAAGCTGAATGTTGTTGTTCTAAACATGTTCATGAATGAAATGTACTTGCACCTCAATGTGTTTGGTGTGTTCATGAAAAACTAGATTCTGAACAAGTTTTATTACTCCTTCATTGTCTACATGTAGGATTGTTGGATGATCCTGTGGAATTCCCAATCCTTCAAGTATCCTCTGAGCCAAATCACTTCACAGATAGCTCCTCCTGCTACACGATATTCTACTTTTGTGGAAGAACTTGAAACACAATTTTGTTTCTTGCTCCCCAAGAAATAGGTCCAAATCCCAAAAAGAACAAAAATCCTGAAGTGGACTTCCTATCATCAATGTTCCCTGCATGATCTAAATCTATATATCCTATTAAGAAGTTATCATTCTTCTTGTATTCTAGGCCAAAGTCCATGGTTCCTCTGATGTATCTCAGTACCCTCTTTGCTGCTTTCCAGTGACAAACCCTTGGTTCTTGCATAAATCAAGAAAGATAACTGACTGCATAGCTGATATCTGGCCTAGAATAAGTTAAGTAAATGAGACTCCCAATCAACTGTCGATAAAGAGTAACATTTACTTGTTCTGATGGATCTGTGCGAGACAATTGAAGCCTTGTCTCCATAGGTGTAGCCATTGGTATACTATCCATCATTCTGAATTTCTCGAGCATTGTCTTGGCATATTTTAGTTGAGTAACAAAGATGTGATTTTCCTTTTTCCATACTTCAAGTCCAAGACAATAATGAAGAAGCCTAAGATCTGTCATGTCGAATGATCGATTTAGATCTTCCTTAGTTGTTTCAATCATCTTCACTGAACTTCCAGTGATGACTAGATCATCGACATATACTACTATGATCACCATCTCCCCCCTTTCTTTTTGAGATAGAGATTAGGATCATATGGAATTCTTTTGAATCCATGTTTGATGAGACGCTCATCAATCTTTATGTACCATACCCTAGAGCCTGTTTGAGACCGTACAGTGACTTTATGAGTCTACATACCTTTCCTTCTTTACTTGGTATGACAAAACCTTCTTGGTTGAGTCATGTAGACTTCTTCCTATAAATCCCCATTGAGAAATGCACTTTTTACATCCATTTGATGAACTTTCCAACCAAATTGTGTAGCTAGAGCAAATATCATCCTGATTGTTTTGATCTTAGTTGTTGGTGTGAATGTTTCTTCATAATCAATGCCTTCTTTTTGTGCATAACCCTTAGCTACCAATCTTTCCTTGTATTTATCAATGCTTCCATCTGATTTGTACTTTGTTTTAAATATCCATTTGCAACCTATTTCCTTCTTCCCTGATGGAAGATCTGAAAGTTGCCAAGTATTATTTTTCATCAAAGAGTTGAATTCTGAATTCATAGCATCTGACCAAGGTTTTGACTGTTTGGCATCTTGAACTGTAGTGGGCTCACTTGATTCAATTATTGTACTCATTAAGGCTAAGTTTACCTCATTTTGAGTCATACTACGAGTTCTAGGTCCTGAAGTGGATGTGTTAGGATCACTATCCAACTTAGCATCTCGAATTAGATTAGTATACCACTTAGGCATACATTTAGTTGTTCCTGTAGATGGAGGAGTTGAATTATCCTCATCATCATTATCTTCATCAAGAACATCTTCTATTTTCTTAGTAGGATTGTTTTGTGAGTTTATGGAAGGAGCATCTGCTTCTTTATTCTCAAAAAACTCAACATCTCTACTTGTGAAAATTTTCCTTGTTTTTGGATCCATTAACCTGTATCCCAAGGCTTCATCACTGTATCCCAAGAATATAAGTTGTTCTGATTTCATATCAAGTTTAGTTCTCTTTTTCTTAGGAATGTGCATACTTTCCTTGCATCCAAAAACTCTAAGGTGTTTTATAGATGGTTTGTTCCCTGACCAAGCTTCCTGTGGTGTTATTCCATCAAGTGCGGAAGTGGGAACTCTATTCAGTAGATAAACTATTGTTTTTACTGCTTCTACCCAATATGTTTTACTCAAGCTTGAGTCGTCAATCATACACCTTACCATTTCCATTATAGTTCTATTCCTTCTTTCAACAACACCATTTTTTGTGGTGTATATGGAGGTGCCATTTGCCGATGAATTCCATGTGTTTCCAAAAAAGCATGTTGCTATATTGAGATCATCTCTCCAAGATTTGGAAAAAGAGGTCACGATGAATCTCTTGTCCCTATTGTATTGAAAGCTTTACCAGCCTCATACAAAATATTTGTCACAACTATCAACATTATGGGTCCATCTACAAGTTTGGAAGATTTAGTGAACATGTTATAATAGGAAGAGTCCATGAAAAAACTTGTAGAAGATGAGGAACAAGCCCTCTCTTCATTCCATAAGGGAAAGAAACAGATTCATACAACTGGTAAGCAACACAAGCAACATTCTCAACAAAATAATCAAGGGAAAACTTAGCAAAAGTAGTGTCGATTTGTGGTAGAAAAGGACATGAATTAAAAGATTGTTGGTATAACACATTTCAAAAGGGTTCATCTAGTGGCAAGAAGCCATATTTTCAACAATCTAGTCGAGTTATCAAAACAAACAAGGACAAAGGAAAAGTAACTGAAGAAAACACCGCATGAAAAGGACAAAGGAAAGCTTTTTGGAAACACATGAAATTCGTTGGTAAATGGCACCTCCATATACACCAAAACAAAATGGTGGTGTTGAAAGAAGGAATAGAACTATAATGGAAATGGTAAGGTGTATGATTGATGACTCATTTTGAGTAAAACATATTGGAGTTGTTAGTTTATCTCAATGAATAGAGTTCCCACTTCCGCACTTGATAGAATAACACCACATGAAGCTTGGTCAGTTTAACCATCTATAAAACACCTTAGAGTTTTTTGTCGTTTGGATGCAAATATGCAATTGTATGCACATTCCTAAGAAAAGAGAACTAAACTTGATATGAAATCGAACAACTTATATTCTTAGGATAAAGTGATGAAGCCTTGGGATACAAAGTTAATGGATCCAAAAACAAGGAAAATTTTCACAAGTAGAGATGTTGAGTTTTAATTTTCATTTTCCATGCAGCATAATTGTCTCCACGAAGGAGTTGTGAATCGGGCAGAAAAAATTTAGGCGCATTGTTGGCCATTTGTGCACGAAAGAAAAGAGAGAGAGAGAATCAACACACAACCAATCCCCCCCTCAAAATAGTACACACCCCCCCAAAATTGATTTTTATTGAGTGTGGGCTCCTTTTTGGCCTTTTACAATGATTTTTCGGCACTATCGGCCATTTTTACAAACAAATTGCAAATAGAAAAAAAAATTGCACCCCCCTTCTTGTTTACGAAAAATTAATATTTTCACAATTTTTTAAATTTTTGGGCACTTTGGCCTCTTTTCCCTTACAAATTTAGTTTTGAGGTCTTTGGCCTCTTTGAATGGACCAAAGCATAGAGCTCGTAAAAACACACACTTTAAAAAAATGGCACCTCAATCTGAGGTAGCAATTGAAAGTTATGACCGTTTAAAATATTTTTCCGGGCCCCTTTCCAAAAATGGATTTTTTTTTCTTTCTTCTAAAAAATTCCACAAAATCCAAAAAGGAAAGTTTTGTTTTTCTCTTTTTTTAATATTAAACAACCAATTCACTTACCTTCGTACCGCTCATAATTGACCACGTGGCTTGCAGTGGAGAGAAGGCGGTTTAGGTCTCTCAAAAAATGGATTTTCTTTGTTTATACTCCTCTGCCGCTGTTTTGTTTTTGCTGCACCGTTCTTCCTTTTGCGTGGACGCCTTTGCTCGACTATTTTCTGCAGGTTTGTATATAGCCCTTCTATATTTTCTTACCACTTTGGGTCATTGTTTTCTTGTTGCAGGGTCGATTGGAGTCAGCACGGGAGAACTCCTCTTCCACCAACAAATTTCCTTTGCATGGCTGCCTTTGTTATTTGTTTGCGGTCACTGTTTGTTGGATCGATGCTTTGGGAGGTCGCTTGGAGTAGGATCAGTGTTGGAGGTGGCTTGATTCAAGGTCGGCTCTCATGGAAGCCAAACTGTGCAGGGATCTATGCCTTTGGAATGTGAGCAGGGTACTCAGGTCGCAGCTCATGTATGCATAACAATATTATTCAATCCTTGTATAACAATATTATTTAACCTTATAACAATATTATTCAATGCACTTCTAAAATAAAAATAATTTTTTTCACTCCCTAGACAATTTTTCCAATTGCCGTGAATTGTCGTCAATTGTTTCTTCTGCTACTTCTGGAATCTGCTGCTGGGATGTGGAGTTGGTGAGGGGCTGTGAAGAGGTTGGGGGCATCTATGGCTCCTCCTGGCTCAGGCTTCTAGTCCTCCTTCCTCAAATCTTCTAACACTTCCTCAGCAATTATCTACAACTTTAACTCACCTACTCTGTGCACCAAATGAAATCTGCAAACCAGATTAAATTGCAAAAACAAGGCGGAGCTTGCTGTGATTTTATTAATATAAAATGAAGCATTACAATCAAAAGAGAGAGCTGCAATATTTATAGATATTGGACAGCTTCTATCTCTTCCACAATACATGGAACAAATCTCCTAAACAAAGCAAATATTCAGTAATAGCATATTGCCCCTAAAAAGCTTCTACAGGAAATCATCCAAGAACAATATTCTAACTAAAGAACATCCTCCACAATCTAAGGGATGATAACAACACACTAACAACTAAGCTAACTAAAGTAATTAAATAATTACTTTATTATAATTACACATTAATCCACATATGGTGAATTAAGTGTTAGATTATTTTAACACTTATGCTTACCCAAATCGACATGTCACTTCCTTCCCTTTGAAGGAGTTCCATCACACTATCTAGATCTAGAAATTTGTGCTTAAAACAATGCCAAAAATGACTGACTATCACGCGGTTCCCCATACTTACAAAAATATGGAACCTAGGTTTAGCAATTCAAATCAAAATATTCCCATTACAACTAAACCTTGTTTGGTTCTTCGTGCTAGAGAGCCCATATGGGTAACTCGTTCCCCACCTTCATCTCATAGTCGGTGGTATGATTTGGACGCTTCTGATCCAAATTATTATTTGAGTTCCCCCCACTCTTCTTTTGATTCTAATCCAAACATTTCTTCTTCTTCTGAGGATTCCAATCCAAACATTTCTTCTGATTCTTCTGATGATTTGGATCCAAACTACTATTCGGATCCAAACTACTATTCAGATTCATCCAATTCGACTCCTAAGTCACGGTCCTCCCCTTCTTCGCAGGACCTCTATTATCAGTCATCTAAACAATGTTCTCCTCTAAAGATTTGTGTCACCACAAATCATCTTCATCCTTCATCTAATGTGACTCCTACGTCGCGGTCCTCCCTCTCTTCGCAGGACCCCTTTTATCAGTCGCCTCAATGACATCTTCTTCCTTTGAAGATACACGCAACTCCAAATCCATCCAATCAAAAATCTAATACAATTCTTGAATCGCGGTCCTCCCTTTCTTTGCAGGACCCTTGTTATTATTCATCCAATGCGATTCTTGAATCATGGTCCTCCCCTTCTTCGCAGGACCTTCTTCATCAATCACCCCCAATAAGTCTTCCTCCTTTGAAGATTCGTGTGACTCAAAGTCCTTCGAGAAAAATGTCTGAATCGACCCATGCGTCGCAATCTATAGACTTTGGAATTAATCCTACTATTTTACATATGACATACCATTATATAGGTAGGTCCACACCACCTTCTTCTACTCCCATATATCTAGCTCCACATCTTCTTCGCCGCCCCCACATCATCTTCTTCTATCAATCATCATCAAACATCTTCTAAGTCTCCCACACCAAGTGAACCTCTTTCTTCCAATCAACCCCTAGTGGTCGATCAACAACTCATACCAATTGACCTCTTTCAGAATGAAGAAACAATTATGGCATTTATAGGGGCACATGAAGATATTCCTTTAGCAGATTACGAGAAAGGATTCTCTTTAGACTTCGATGCGTCTGCATATTGTGAGGGAAAGGTTAATTCCTTTTATCAAGAAATAGAGGAAGAGCCTCAAATCACCCAACTTGATCCTCCTCTTATTCTTCCATCTTCACAATATTCACTATGTGATGAAACTCCTTGGTCTTGCATTGATCCATGGCCTATCTTATCATCACCCAATCACTCTTTGTCTATCATAATTCCTCAATCACAATCTCTTATGGGGTCAACTCCAAGTATCCCTTCATCTTCATTTAGGTGTGGGTCACCTTCTAGTAGCCCTCCCTCTACTATTTGTGGGACATTTTCGAGTAGTTCACTATCTTCTATTCTTGGGGCACGTCCAACTAGCCCCTTATCTTCTATGTATGGATCACCCTAGGTAGTCCATCATCTTCTATTCTTGGGCCACATCCTAGTAGTCCATCATCTTACATCTATGGGTCACGTCCTAGTAGCCCTTCTTCTTTTATTCTTGGGCCACATCCTAGTAGCCCTTCTTCTTCTATTCTTGGGCCACATCCTAGTAGCCCTTCATCTTCTATCTATGGCTCACCTCCCAGTAGCCCATCTTCTTCAATCCTTGGACCATATCCTTTTCATCAATCACATTATTTTTCTACCAAAGATTGTGGCAAGCCCACTACCATTCCTCTCATCAATTCTAAACGTCCACATTCTTCTCCCACTTCTCGGGATCAAACAAGTCAAGCATTAGCTTATAAGAAACCTAGACAGGTTCTTTATCAAGCCAAGATAAAAAATCCGAAGAGATTCAAAGCTACCAACAACTCCAATGACCATAAAATCCAAAATCAAACATGATTCCAGAATGCACACCAATGTACCCATCAAGTATGGTGCAAATTGCAAAAACCTATGAATAGGGAATTCAAAATCCCACATACGAAACCCATGTTTCAAAACAAATCACATTCATTTGTTGAGTGTGAACTCACCTTGATCATCAAGATCGGGGATAATATCACTCTCAATAAACAAACACGCCTAGTCTCCCTTATCAAGGAAGTCATAAACATTGTTGTTGGATCTTACCACACAGAGTGACTTTGTTAGTCCCAACCTCTTAAAAATATCAAAAATCTAAAAATAAAAAAAAATGCAAAAATACAAAAAAATGAGAAATCACAACAAAAATCAAAGGTACAAAGATCAAACATTGTAATCAGGTATTGTGTACACATGGATGTTTCTTTCTTCCCTTCCTTGCTATTCTTCTACAAGTCTTCCTGCCATTTTCATCCCTTCGGTGATATTTTGGTTAGCTTATTCGCATGCATTTTGTGACATTTATCTCTATGGTATCTATTTGACCTTAGTATTTTATCACCTTGGTAAATTAAAGAACGACTGACCTCTTAGAGATCCTATCACATTCAACATCTAATAAACTTGTGAATAAATTTTGGACATATTAGTTGACACTAGCCAATGTCGTTATCAAAGCACTTCCACCTCCTTCCATCAAGCCATCAGTGGTTCTTAACCCCTTGGAAAACAAGAGAGATGAAATAAGTTTTCAGAAAGGAAAAGAATCAAAATCAATCAAAAATCAAAATCTAAAAGCTACAAAGAAAAAGTAAATTGATATATTACTCTCTCTTGGGGTATTTCCAATAATCTCTATTAAGGCTATGGATGCCTGATCAGCGAGAGAGCAATGTTGCGATTAGAATTAAATACATCTCTATCGGGGCTATGGACGCTTTTGGTAGTAGCGAGCAATGTACGGCTATCCTTTCACCATCCATTCACAAAATCACCTTTCACAATAAATCATTCCTACACATTGGCTAGGGTATCTTCACTTGTTGTCTATTAAATATTCACTTTAAGAGGTAATAAACTCCATGTGCACACACTGGATCTCTATGAGTAAACAGATTAATATGTTACCAAGTGTCTTTTTTTGGACCTTGTTCAGACTCTTACTCTAGTCCATATCTTGTCTCACGATTTATGCCTTTGGCTAATCACTTCTTCATCGTGAGGCTTCTAAGCTACATTCATATCATTCACATCATTCTTCTACTTTGTTAAGAACATCCATGTGTATAAGATTATTTTTTTGCCATGTTTTTGGGCACCTTTGTCCCCTTCCACAAAAAAAAATCTTCTCCTTCCTTTCTATCATGTGATTTTAGGCCAACTTATGCTAGGGGCATCCTTGCTTCTTCCCAACACTTCATTGGTTTATGTTCACCATCATGTTGAACCTATCCATAATGGCCTTGGGTCCCACTTCTACCTATGAAGAGTTTACCTTTGAATACTCCCACCTAATCGTTGGGGAATTTTTACATCTTCACCTTTCTCGGTATGCACGTGGCCTTATGCCCTTGTACATCCCATCTATCACTAGGGGCATCCACGCTTCCTTGTCTTCCTGTACATAGTTTCATAAAACTTTCAAAATCAACCAAAACATTCAAATATGTTAAAAAAAATATCAAAAACATTCAAATATGTTTTAGAAAACTTCTAAAAATTGAAAATCATCCTACAAAACGTCACTCTTTGGTTCTCACTTGTTCATGTGTGCGACTTGCATGGATCATCTTGATCTACCTCCATCAACAAAAATCTAGGCTTCTTACTTTATCTATACTCTGGGGCACAACGAGTTGCCTGGTACTATTTCGTAGTGCACATTGCTTTTTCATCAAACCCAAGTGTCCTCCGTTATTCCCCTCGCATGTATCCTTGCTTGGGGCACCATCATCAACCCTTGTTGTTAATTCACACAAGTCGTAACTAAAGCTTGATAATAAAAACATTACATTATGTTTCTCTGTTAGTTTAGCTTGTTTACTTTCTCGTATTGCATTAAATTTTGTATGTTGCATGGAGTTAGGCATATTTTACTTTCTCGTATTGCATTACATTTTGTATGTTGCATGGAGTTAGGAATATTTCACTTTCTCATATGCATTACATTTTGTATGTTGTGTGTAGTTGGTACTTTCAGCAATGGACAATTGTTCGTACTATGGCTTTTCATGTCATTCTACCTTTGTCGTATGCTTATATTTTTCATAAGGACCGATGATGTAGTTCCTATGGCAATATGATGACATCAAATTTGTTCCAAAATAAGCGGCTAGAGGCTAAGCTCTTCTCTCCCCTCGTCCATATTTCTTCTACACCACTTCCCTTTCACCCCTAATTCTCCCTCTCATCGGGGCATCCTGCCTCGTCCCCATTCTTCTGCCTATCTCTCATCTTTTTCGATCGTCGATTGACTTCTTCCATCACCCCATCGACACTCGAGGGGGCATCTCTCCCTCCTACTAATTTTTCTTCTATCCCTTCAAAATTTTCTTCCATCTACTATCTTTGAAGTGACGTCACTTACGCCACCCCAAAGAGGGGAAAATGTAGACACCTATAATTACGCCCAAGTAATTTAAATACTTAAATTGCGCTAATTATCCCCTTTCTCACAAATCGACGACATATCATCAAAAGCACTCATATTCCCTCTTGTTGTCATTAATTAATTACAATACGCTAATTGATTAAGTCACCTATCCAACTAACACCCTAATTAATGACCTTCCGTTAATAAATCACCTCTTCTATCTAGATTAATTAATTATTATTAATTAATTAGTCTTCCCCTTCATTTAACTAGTAAATCAATATTTAATTGATTTAATCCCTTTCTAATAGCCTAAATCATACTAATATTCCTCTAATTGGCTTCTATAAGCTCACATCTACCTATTAGTTAATCACATTTGATTAATTAAAGCACCCCCCAACTCCCATGACTTGCTAAGCATAAATTAAACCCTTCTAAAGTAAGGTTACCTTTAATAAAGAAACCTTATCCATTCCTAATCATGTTTTACCTTTATCCCACATTCATGAGAATGTGTTGAATCCTTTATCCTTTGGGCTATATAAAGAGCCCTCCTCCTACCTTTATACCTACACCTAAACTTCTTAAGAAAGCAAATGCAAAGCATATAGCAAAAAGACTAAGAGCTTGCCTTTTGTTTTCTTGAGAGGTCACCATTATTAAGAGCTAAACTTTCTATTCTTGCATTATTTAAGGATCAAACAAGCAATTGTTGATTACCATTGGAGCTAAATAGGTCCATGCATTTTTTTGGTAATCTAGGAGAGTAGAGATGTTAAAATAACATGCATAGTTTTGATCTCATGTTTTCAAAGTTATAATGTTAGTTTAGATCTTTCTTAGTTCTCTATCTTGATGGTGTTTATGATTTGTTTTAGCTAAATTGTAGAACTATTTTAGGTCATAGTTCTTTCTTCATTTGATTTAGCATTAAGAAAAGTATACCTTGTCTTCTAGGTATGGATCACCCCCGGGTAGTCCATCATCTTCTATTCTTGGGCCATATCCTAGTAGTCCATCATCTTACATCTATGGGTCACATCCTAGTAGCCCTTCTTCTTCTATTCTTGGGCCACATCCTAGTAGCCCTTCATCTTCTATCTATGGCTCACCTCCCAGTAGCCCATCTTCTTCAATCCTTGGACCGTATCCTTTTCATCAATCACATTATTCTTCTACCAAAGATGGTGGCAAGCCCGTGGTCATTTCTTGCATCAGTTCTTAATGTGTAGAAGTTCAATTTCTTCTCCTTCTCGGGATCGACAAGTTACGTGTTATCTTCTAAGAATCCCAAACAGCTTTCTTAATCAAGCTCGATCAAAACTGCAACTCTCAACAAATCAAACAATCTCAAAATTCTAAATCAAGCGCGATTCAAGAACGCACATCAACATAACCATCAAGTATGGCACAAAGTGCATAAACCTCTTGGATAGGGAACTCAAGCTCCCGTATACAAAATCCATGTTTCAGAATAAATCACAGTCCTTTATTGAGTGTGAACTCACCATGATCATCGAGATCGGGGAAAACATGACTCTTGATAAACAAACACGCTTAGTCTCCCTTATCAAGGAAGTTGCAAACATCGTTGTTGGATCCTATCACACATAGTGACTTTGTTAGTCCCAACGGTCCAAAAAACTGTCAAAAATCTAAAATAAAAATAAACATTCAAAAATACAAAAAAAAACATTGAGAAAACACAACAAAAATCAAAGGTACAAAGATCAAACATTGCAATCAGGTGTTGGGTACACATGGATGTTTCTTTCTTCCATTCCTTGTTATTTTTCTACAAGTCTCCCTACCATTTTCATCCCTTTGGTGATGTTTTGGTTAACTTATTCACATGCATATTGTGATATTTATCTCTATGGTATTCGTTTGACCCTGGTCTTTTATCACCTTGGTAAATTAAAGAACGATTGACCTCTTAGAGATCTTATCACATTTAAATGTCTAATAAACTTGTTGCAAAGAACTTTTAGACATATTTGTTGACACTAGCCAATGTCGTCATCGTAAGCACTTCCACCTCCTTCCATCAAGCCATTAGTGGTTCTTAACCCCTCGGAAAACAAGAGAGCTGAAATAAGTTTTCAGAAAGAAAAAGAATCAAAATCAATCAAAAATAAAAAGCTAAAAGCTATAAAGCAAAAGTAAATTGATATATTACTCTCTCTTGGGGTATTTCCAATAATCTCTATTAAGGCTATGGATGCCTGATCGGGCAGAGAAAATGTTGCGATTAGAATCAAATACATCTCTATCGGGGCTATGGACGCTTGGCTAGTAGCAGAGAAATGTACGGCTATCCTTTCACCATCCATTCACAAAATCACCTTTCACAATAAATCATTCCTACACATTGGCTAGGGTATCTTCACTTGTTGTCTATTAAATATTCACTTCAAGAGGTAATAAACTCCATGTGCACACACTGGATCTCTATGAGTAAATAGGATTAGTATGTTACCAAGTGTCTTTTTGGACCTTGTTCAAAGATTACTCTAGTCCATATCTTGTCTCACGATTTGTGCCTTTGGCTAATCAATTCTTCATCGTGAGGCTTCTAAGCTACATTCATATCATTCACATCATTCTTCTACTTTGTTAAGAACATCCATGTGTATAAGATTACCTTTTTGCCATGTTTTCGAGACACCTTTGTCCCCTTTCACAAAAAATAATCTTCTCCTTCCTTTCTATCATGTGCTTTTAGGCCAACTTATGCTGGGGCATCCTTTCTTCTTCCTAGCACTTCATTGGTTTATGTTCACCATCATGTTGAACCTATCCATAATGGCCTTGGGTCCCGCTTCTACATGTGAAGAGTTTTCCTTTGAATACTCCCACCTAATCACTGGGAATTTTTACATCTTCACCTTTCTCATGCACGTGGCCTTATGCCCTTGTACATCCCATCTATCACTAGGGGCATCCACGCTTCCTCGTCTTCTTGTACATAGTTTCAAAAACTTTCAAAATCATCAAAAACATTCAAATATGTTAGAAAAATCATCAAAACATTCAAATATGTTTAAGAAAACTTCTAAAATTGAAAATCATCCTACAAAACATCACTCTTTGGTTCTCACTTGTCCATGTGTGACTCATGGATCATCTTGATCTACCTCCATCAACAAAAGCTAGGCTGCTTACTTCGTCTATACTCTGGGGCACAATGAGTTTCCTGGTACTGTTTCATAGTGCACATTGCTTTTTCATCGGACCGAAGTGTCCTCCATTTTCCCTTTGCATGTATCCTTGCTTGGGGCACCATCATCAACCCTTGTCATTAATTTACACAGTCGTAATTCAAATCTCGATAATAAAAACATTATATTATGTTTCTCTCATTGGTTTAGCTTGTTTACTTTCTTGTATTGCATTTCATTTTGTATGTTGTGTGGAGTTAGGCATCTTTCAATTTATAGTATTGCATTACATTTTTATGTTGCATGGAGTTAGTGTTTTCAGATAATGGACAATTGTTCATAGTATGGATTTTCATGTCATTCTACTTTTGTCATATGCTTATATTTTTCATAAGGACCGATGACGTAGCTCTTATGGTAATATGATGACATCAAAATTGTTCCAATACACGACAACTAGAGGCTAAGCTCTTCTCTCCCCTCCTCCATATTTCTTCTGCATCATTTTCTTCTCACCCCTTGTCTTCTGTCTCACCAGGGGCATCTTGCCTCCTCCCATTCTTCTATCTATATCTCACCTTTTTCGATCGTCGATCGACTTCTTTCATCACCCCATCGACACTCGAGGGGGCATCTCTCCCTCCTACTAATTTTTCTTCTATCCCTTCAAAATTTTCTTCCATCTACTATCTTTGAAGTGGCGTCACTTACGCCACCCCAAAGAGGGGCAAATGTAGACACCTATAATTATGCCCAAGCAATTTAAATACTTAAATGCTAATTATCCCCTTTCTCACAAATTGACGACATATCATCAAAAGCGCTCATATTCCCTCTTGTTGTCATTAATTAATTACAATACGCTAATTGATTAAGTTGCCTATCCAACTAACACCCTAATTAATGACCTTCCGTTAATAAATCACCTCTTCTATCTAGATTAATTAATTAGTCTTCCCCTTCATTTAACTAGTAAATCAATATTTAATTGATTTAATCCCCTTCTAATAGCCTAGATCGTACTAATATTCCTCTAATTAGCTTCTATAAGCTTACATCTACCTATTAGTTAATCACCTTTGATTAATTAAAACACCCCCAACTCCCATGACTTGCTAAGCATAAATTAAACCCTTCTAAAGTAAGGTTACCTTTAATAAAACAACCTTATCCGTTCCTAATCATGTTTTAACTTTATCCCACATGCAAATGGATGAAGTGTTTCCTTTGTCCATTGGGCTATATAAGGAGCCCTCCTTCTACCTTTATACCTACACCTAAACTTCTTGAGAAAGAAATGCAAATGCATATAGCAAAATAGACTAAGAGCTTGCCTTTTGTTTTCTTGAGAGGTCACCATTGTTAAGAGTTAAGCTTCCTATTCTTGCATTCTTTAAGGATCAAACAAGAAATTGTTGATTGCCATTGGAGCTAAATAGGTCCATGCATTTTGTTGGTAATCTAGGAGAGTAGAGATGTTAAAATAACATGCATAGTTTTGATCTCATGTTTTCAAAGTTATAATGTTAGTTTAGATCTTGCTTAGTTCTCTATCTTGATGGTGTTTATGCTTTGTTTTAGCTAAATTGTAGAACTATTTTAGGTGGTAGTTCTTGCTTCATTTGATTTAACACTAAGCAAAGTATACATGCACACAAGAGGATAGTTATTATTTTTGTAGTTGATGTTGATAATGGGTGTGATTGATTTTGTAAGTGTAGGAATATAGATGAAGCATTACATTTAAAGGTTCTATCTCTACATTTTAAATTTGTTACTAATTCGTACATATACATTTGTAAATCTTAAATTTGGGGAATACAATAAAAAAATATTGTTAACCATGTAGCATTCTTATCTCCTTACTAACTTGTTGGATGTTGTCTTTATAAATAAGTTATACCGAAAGAGAACATCTCGTAAAAGCGAGGATGAAGCTTTGAATGTGTGCAAAACTGAATTGTGTGAGTGTCACAATAGCTTGCAAGCTTACTCCTTGGTATCATCTCATGAATAAGCAGAAATGCTTGCACATAATATCCGAATATCCCACCAGCGATAATAATAATCCAACATACAATTCTAGACCACTTGCAAAAGTCTACCACTTTTTGCATGAAATAGATCCAAGGACATGGAAACACAAAAGGAAATATCAATAAAAGTATTAAATGCACAAACCAATGTGATATAATCTACAATTTTTTTTTGCAGGTTTGAAATGGATGCTCTAGCGAAATTATTTATGGATAAAATCACGGTCAATGGAACTTTGGCTAGAACATAACACCCCCTGTAACAGTATTCATGAGCTCATCCCAATTTTTTCTGGCATGGTATGTTAGACCCTACAAACGATAGTCTTGACACTTCCACCATGCAATAGTTTTTTGACATCATTTTACTTCGTACTTCAGCTTACAAGGTTTTTCATTATTAAGTGACCCTGGTAACACCAAATCCTTATCGATTCTTGATAGTGAAGCACTCGATTTCAATTCAAAATGGATTTCCCAACTTTTCCATGTCAAGAAACTCTTTCCATAATTGGTAAAGGAAAGTTCTCATTAACATTTCAAACTATTTGGAAGTTTGGAAAATACAACACATAGCTCTACCAATCAGGGGTGAGAAAGGACACCAATATGAAAAATTGCACCCAATCAGGCAACCAATTAATTCTCTCTCTATTACTAAGGCATCCATAAACATCATAAATGTGTATCGCATGTTTCTTATCCCAAATGTGTAAGTTTTCTCAAAACAACCTAATGTCATGACAACTCCACTATATCATAAAAAAAGGATTTAAATATTGCCCCGTCATTACTTAGTCAGTAATATACATTGCATGCTATACATTAAATTCCATAAAGCCAACAAAGAAAGGAGAAAATTTAAGAGTTATTTGGAAATATGATATCCATTCAAAATGCAGAGTTGTTTGGAAATCTACAATATCCATTATAAGCTTGTTACAAAAAAATCAAAACAATATATCCTTGCAGGCATTATATAAATCCAGATGCACAATCCTTTTCAGAAAAGTCTCATGCAAAGATGCCACTCTTATTCTTCCAGGCCTGCAAAAGATTAAAAAAACATGGACCATCACAAAACAATGCTATCGGTAACCAATGAAAACAACGAGAATGGGAAAAATAGAAATGAAAAGAGGCTTACATAAGTTGTTTATTGGCACCCTCTGATAAGCAAGCGCAAGGGGCCAAGTTTGGATCCATCCTTGATAGGGATAAGCATTGTTAGACCAAGAAAAATATTTTTTTCATTTTTTCCTGGGCTCTTTCTTCCAACAATTATCAATTACATTGGTGTGAAAAACCTCTGCAAGCAGAAGGTATGCAACCCACTTTTCATGGTGGTGTTTTAAAGACATTTTTTACAAAGAAAGTATCTACATTGGTATTAAGAATAGATCTGTTTTGCATTACAATATAGTGAAATGAAAAAATAACAGGCAGTTCTGGGGAGAGAAAATGCTGCAATAATATTTACAAAATTCTATCTTCAACATTTATCAAAGATCCAACAAATAAAACCAATTTTTAACTTAAAATGCAAGGACTATATGCCCCAAAAACTTAGATAAATAAGGGTTCCAGCCAAATCCTAATTAGTGTTATCCTTTGTTTTCTGTTTATTCTAGTTCTTGAATGTTATATAGATCCTTACTGCTTTACGGTTTGGCATTGGCCTCGGTTGTGTGTTTTTGTTGGTGCCAAGGCGTAACAATGCTATATAGAATTCTTGTTTGAAACAATATTATTGTAAGTTAAAGAACGAAATAAAGGAATTCAATCTAGAAGTAAGGTTCATTTCTCTTCAATCTTAATGTAAACTCATGCAAGGATTCAATAGAGGTGAATAAGAACAATACAAAAATAACTCTAAAGACTGTCACCAAAAGCATGAAGAGCAATTTTGTGGCAAAGCAAGGGGCCTTTCTTTTCAATCTTGTTGTAAACTCTTGCAAACCCTCGATGGAGGTGAATAATTATGCAAAAAGGCTATCAGCTGCCCAAGGTCAAATCTCAGCTGCAGAGGGCTTCTTCAATTCAGAGTACAAGAGTCATTGAAGGGAAACCAATCTAGGTGGCTCTTCAAATTACACCTGATTGAGGCCATATTTACCTTTGTGGTGAGACAAACACCTCAAATGAATAAAATAACAGTGGAACCAATTGTAGAAAACCCAATGAATAAAATAATGGTTAAACCACTTGTAGAAACCCCTAGATAATAATTTTGAAGTATATCAAATAAATAATAAAATGATGAAAAATTAAATTAGACTGGGATAAATCACATCAAGGTGTATTTGGAACTTTTGCGAAGGAACCTGGAAACTTTAAAATATATAAATGCTATCTTAAAAGCTTACATGGTCAGGGTCTGTTGCATAAACCTGGTTTCAAAGCTCCACTTTTTGCACAAGCTGGTAGAGTGTTAACAAAGGTGAACTGAATGGATTGGGAAATTGTTGGTTGCATTTGGTAAAATAACATCAATGCTATGTGAGGATGCACATGTCTTTTCTTAGCTGCAATTATGATATTCCACGAGAAGAGGTTGCATAAGTACAAGGAAAACAAATTACACATTACTAATTTTCCAGACATTTTGTCAAACAGTTCACGTGTCTTTTGTATGCTGCCATATGGTGCATACATTTATATAGGGGCACTTGCAACTACAACAAACCAAAATCATTGCAGTCCATAAGTCCACAATCTTTTAGCCATTTTGGCGAACTATTCAAATGCTTCCATATTGTGCAAATTCCACGACCTATTCCAAAAGAGGGGGTCGATTTAGCTTGTTCTCACCTAGACAGAGCTATTGGTGGGCATTTTCAACAACCAAATGCATAGACGAAATTTTGTATGGTGTCTAGACACCACATAGATGCCACACTTCTCTATAGCCACACCAGGCCCTCAAAACGCCCACACACATAAAAAAGAAACCAAACTTCTCATACATGGCCACCCACAGAGACATGGTTGCGATCTGATCTATTCTCTGCAACTCCATCAAACACAACTCTACCTCCCAAAAGTGACACAAAAAGGATGGCACAAAACAAATCCAAAAGGAAGCCTAAACACAAAAATGCAAAAAATGTTAAAGATAAAGGCAATCGAAGAATTGTACCAGAAAGACTTGAACTTGGCTTTGATTGAAAGAATTGTAGAGGCGCCTAACGAGCTCGATCGACTGAGGAAAATGAGAATACAAAGCAACATGCAACTGTTAAAAATAGCTCCCAAAAAATTGGTAAAAATAGTCGAGAACGCGAAAACGTCCAGACGGCCATTAAACTAACAAATTTAACATAGTCGCGGAAAGCGTTTGGAAGGGCATTTCCCATAGGGGGAATGCCTTGACATAAATATAATAGATGTTATGAAAAATGTGTATTTTGAGATTCCATGGAAAAAAATTGAGATGCACCGTAGAGCCAAGATTCGAGGAAAGACGTGCTTTTACACAACAAGTATTTGAAAATCGTACCACATATGATGTTGCAAATTAATATAGTTAGTTTGATATTTAACTTTAATTTGTATATATATATTCTTATATTTAATCCTCACAACTCATTTAAATTGTATACTATAACTTTACTTTGGATACAAAATAGATGAATTGGGTTTCGTCTTTGATAATAGTTTCTCTTTGTTATATATATTTCATTATTTCCTCTTTATATTTTATATTTATGATAACAAAGTGCACAAAGTGGGAATTGTGGGTGGAATGCAACAATTGTAGGATATGTATATTGTATGGAGAAATAAAAACACTATCTAGGCAACTAGATTCACCTATGTAAGCAACTCACTATGTTGTAATGCAAATGATACATATAAGAAGGGACGTGTGGGATAGAACAAGGGACTTTTTTTAAGAACAAATCAATACTATAATAACATAGATGTCAACAAAAATTACTTAATACACATTTCCTTAAAACTCTATATATCCAATTTAAATATTTATGCACATGTATACTCACCAGATAAGCCAAGTTGCCTTTCCTTAACTTCTATTTGTCTAGACTTGTTATATTAAAAATAGTTTCCATGCTGTTGTCAACAATTACATGTTGTAGCAGCAGCATCTCTAGTTTTGTTGCTACTGGCGGTTTCTAAGTATGTAGAAGTCAACAAATATATTATTGTTGACTTGACAATTGAGCGAAGAATAGCTATTTTTACTTTTTTGGGGTCTCTTGTTGACAATTGACGGAGAATAGATATCTATGTTTCCGTTATTGACGATTGACGGAGGAATACTGAGATTATAGATACCTAGACAAACACGGGTGCAACCTTCGGGTCTGTGTCTCGCATCATCTTTTAAGGTATTCAATTCAATGCCGTGTTCGTTAATAAAGTTGTGAGGTGACTTTGCTATGTGTTTTTCCACTGTGTCTAGTCATCAGAATTATTGCAGAAAATAAATGAGCTCATGACTGGTGGAGAGAAAGTGGGAAGCGTAAGTTAAATTTTGACACTAAAAATCAGTCCAAAGACCGTATTATAAAGGAGCGTGGGGAATGCATACTTTTTCTTTGAGTTTTTCCACTTAACCAGACTAGAATAACCATTAGTTGATGGGGAGGGTTATCCGTCCAATTTAGCTAGAAGAATATGTGAAAACTATTTAATGCATTTTAAGAATACAATTTATTTTCTCATGTAGATTAGCAATTTGGTCTTACGTTTGACGCCTCTAATATTGCACTAGGCTTAACTTTAGACATATTCTTTTTTGAAAGCGTAGGCTACACACAAGGATATAGTCCATAAAAGGTTAAAAAGATAACGCATTCTTCAAAAAAATAAGAAATGTGTGTATTGAAGTTGGTCAAAGAGTGAAGAATCTGTATTCTCAAAATGGGGAATTAACACCACCCTATCATTTGGGCCGAGATGGTTTGAGACTGTTTGGACTATATGTGTTGAGCCCAAAATTGCTCATTTTCTGTGGTGTATTCTTCACCAAGGCCTTCCTATTGGGGCCCATCTTGTTCAAATTGGGATTCCGGCTCCCAAATGCCCCTTATGTGGGCATCTAGAAACAATTATGCATGTTTTCTGGTTTTGTCCCAAAGCTCAAACTACCTGGAACTGGATCCATACTTTTTTCTTTCCTTCCCGGCCCACTATTTCACTTGGCAACATATCCTCTTGGGAGACAATCCCAAACTTCTGCCTATGTTCACCCAGATTTGGCATGTTTTTAGAGGGGAGATTTTATTTTGGATATGGAAAGAAAGGAATGCTTTTTCTTTGTTAATTCTACAGTTGATCAGTCCTTCTCGATTTATAATAAATCTATGGTGATCTCCAATGTGCTTCTGCAGATTCAAGTTCAAGCGAATAAGGTGGCGTTGGAGGTGGACCACCTCTAGACTTTATTGCGACATTGGGGAAGCCCCGTGCAATGTTGTCCGGTGCCTCCCTCTCCCACTAGGCGCTCCTCGCCCTCCGCTCGTGGCGGCCACAGCCAGATCCCAGCGTTGGGTGTTCGATTGCTCCGCCATTCTCCTAGGCCGAGCCATCGACACGCCCACTAACACGGGCACCATCGCTGCCATCGGGGCTCACCGCCGCATTCCTCGACTCGCCAGCAGGGATGGGGCTCACCGCCTCAACGAACTTGGGTGGGGTTCTTTGCCTCGATCGTCGGCTCACCAGCAGGGTTGGGGTTCTCCCTCCGCCACTTCTCAATAGGCTGCCTGACATCCGCCGCCACCCTCGCATCTTCTTTGGAAAATTCCCAGCTTAGCTTAGCCATTCCTACGCGTGGGGAAGCAGATCCTGAAGAAGAGCGTGTTGATGGCTGGGAGATTCCTGACACTGGAAAGGATCTACCTAGTTCGGGGTGGCTAGATGATTAGGATCCGCTTTGCCTCGGACATCAACATGTTTGTTCTTCTTCTTGATTTTGTCTTTGTTTTTTGCCAGGATCGGTTTTTGTTGTTTCTCCCTAGGCTCGGCCTAGTTTGACTTTTGGTTTCCTAGGCTCGACCTAGTTTGTTTGTGGTTTTGGGGCATGCTCTCATACGCCCTTTTTGTTGAAAGTTATCTTGTATCTTATTGCATTAATATAATATAATATCTTTTCATAAAAAAAAGAGTGGTTATAAATTTGAATTATGGGCGTGTGTGGTGGATCACAAATGTAGATGACATGAATGGAAGGGGAGGTAGAGCATTGAGCATTTCCACACATATATTTCCCCTTAATCCATCGGGGCTTGATGGTTCCCACTCAAGTCAACCTTCACCACTTCCCCTCGACACCCTCCTCTCCCTCTCTTTGATGTCATCCTTATTCACTTTCCATTTCACTCCAACTTGTTAACATCGTCTCCTCTGACATCAATTTCCTTTTCCATTGAGCACTGGTTTACATCTCTAGTTGGTCCTAATAAATCGCCTCCTCATTTGAACAAGTTACTTGACATGACACAACTGTTAGATTATACACCCACTCTAAATACCCAATTAGTTCATTCTCCCACAAAAATACTAGTTTATAGTTCTAATAGTCATTAACAACTATATTTTTATCATCATCATTTTCTCACATTCTCATTTTGTGAAGCACTTGTTATGATAAAGAAATGATGTTCCTCGACTAATGTGGAAGTACAAGTGCCACATTTCCTTGTTTTAATTATAAAGTGACATATTCTTTCCCTTGTTGGTTAAGCTAGAAATTTGTTCTTTTTACTCCTTTTTCCTTATCGTTTAAAACTTATAATTTTTTATTTACTCTTGATTTTCAAATTGTATATTTTATTTTAACAAAATCAGTGTATTGCAAAAATTAGATCTCGGCTAATCTACATTTCCCTTGTTTTCTCAATTCTCCAAATGCGTTCACAACCTTTTTTTGGTGTTTCATGGTCTCTTATAACATATTCCAGGACCTGCACCCATGCATAGTCGGTCTTGGATGAATTTGAAACCTCGGTGTTGCATTTATAGTTGAGAGGAAGCCTTGGGAAGAGCTTTGTTTGCTCCCTAGTTTGAAGCATAGCCACATTGGAACTCTATTGATGATGGCCTTCACTTTTACATTGGGGATTAAGCCCACATTTTCCAAGTTAAGTGTAGGCGGAGCAAAAGCTCCACTTAACTTAACCTTTGTTAAAGTTCAATGCAACTAAGGAATGAAAAGGTATATTTCATTCCCAAGCTCAAGTGAAATTTGGCTGAATTCATGGTTTTGTTGTCACATTGTATGCTTTTAGGCTTCTTAATAAGAATTGGCTTCAAATATTGTAGCCAAATTTTGCATAATATTGTGCCACAAAGTGCGAAACCGATGAGGTCGGATGTTAGAAAGTTAGAGAAAGATTTTAGTAAGGCAAAGAAGAGCCTAAAGCACAAATCAATTTAGATCCTAACATGTGCCCCAAAACTAGGTGGTCGAAGGTTGAAAATGTAAGGAGGTTGAATAAGAATTTGAAAAAGGCATGTAAAATAACCAAAAGCTAGAAAAGGTTGGGATTGTGCCACATGGCCCAATCCTAAACAATCGAATGTTATAAGTTTGAAAAAATTGACATAAGCAAAGGCACATCTAGAATCTTATAACCAACTACAGCATGAAACATGCCCCAATCCTATAAAGTCGAGGATGTTGGTAAAGTTTGAGCCTCTTGAGTGAGAAATTGTCAATTGGATGAGAATGGAAATATAACCCAAAGCCCATAGAAAATCATTTCTTATCACATGGCACAAATCTAGGGAACTGTAACCAATCATGGCCTCTGAACAAGGTGCAATCCTTAAAAATCAAATGTTTGGAAGAGTTGAGGAAAACTTGGTTGAAGGAAAATATGGGTGTCAAAGTAGTACCACGTGGCATGGATCCTGGCCCTAGAGTCTACGAGTGTGCATAGTATAAAGGCTTGAGTGGATGACACGTGGTTGTAAACAAGGGAAATTAGTAGACAAACAGAAGATAAAGAAAACAAATTTAAGTCCTCTTGTAATCTCTTGCAAACCTCAAGTAATATTTTAGAAGCTTTTAAACTTGTTTGATCTTGTTGATATTTGGATTGTGGATGCTCTTTAATGTTATTCTCCAAAGGGATTTGTAAATGCTACGAGCATATTTCATAAGGATGAGGGAAAAATTCAGCAAAAATTGGATGTAATTTGCTCAAATCTCCAGGGATTAGTTTGCAAAGGAAAATGGCCTCCTCTTATAGTTGATGGTAAGGACATGAGAAGTGGATCTTAGTTTGAATTGGCTCCAAGGTAATATTTATAATTACTGAAATAGTAAGATGACCATGTCTGTGTAGTTGCATCTTTGTAGGGGCAATCATTATCTTTGAATTCATCTGAGAAGTGGTTGCATGGACATTATTGCTGCCCCCACCATTGTAGGCTTCTAGGAAGTGGAGTGAAGTGGATAAAAGAATTGATTAAATAACTAATTTAATTAGTATTTAATTGTGAGGAAATAATTAACCATTTATTTAATTAAATGTTTAATTATATTAGCTATAAGGTGTTAGGAATTAATTTAATTAATTCAAAGGCATAGTAGAATTAAATTATTTAATTCTAAAGGGTAGGAATATGACTTAGGAAATAGAATTAATTTAATTACTTCCAAAGGGGTATGTTGCGGTAAGATAGAATTAATTTAATTAATTCTAATTGGATAGAAGTGTGATAAAAATATTTATGCATTTTTAGGTTGTCTACATTTCCCCTCTTCAAAGTGCCATTGCAAAATAATAGCACTTTAAAAATAGTAGACACATGCGAGATCAATGAATGGAAATTCGTGATGCATTTGGATGCCCCAGTGAGATAAGATGGTAAGGGAATGCCCCCTCAAGCGGGTGGGTGATGCAACAAAGCGGTCATAGGCCACTTGATAGGAAGAAAGCAAGGGATTTGAACAAGGATGTGAAGGATTGTTCTCGTAGGATGAGTGTCATTTGGAAAGTTTGAATATAAGAGTAACGTTTATTTTTGTTGTTGCATAATAGAGTTGTCATCGTGATTATGAAAGAATCAAGATGGGTAACCCATATGTGCGTAAAAAAACACACACAACAACAAAATAAAGATAAAAGGGAAAAAAAAGGTTATATCTGAAAGTAGGTGCATGCATCATGGGTATAAAGGAACCAGAAGTTATCACACTACTTAAGCATTAATCTAAAAGGTAAACATCATCAATGTAACACAACATCGAAAAAGAAGACATTTAGCTATGCCCCTAATGCCTTCCACAATGATGATTAAATAGATGCAAATTCCCCAGTACTTAAATTTATGAAAGGCTTGATGATAGGATTAGAATGGAAGAGTGGAGTATACTTAGATACTCCTCGTGACACTCTTGTTGCATCCATTTTAAAAATGATTTGAAAGAAATTGTTCCAGGTAAAGTTATATCATGAAGGAAAAATAATTTTGTGATTTTCCCCAAGCGAGTAAGTAATCGTGTAAAGGGAAGAAAGTGGAGTAATTTTCGTAAGATTGGAACAATCACTAAGGGAGTAGATAAGAGTAGGAATCTATCGAGATTGTGTTGAAATGTTGAAAGATTCACTTCAAGGGTTTTCCAATTGTAGGATTTCGTGATAATATTTGAATGTTTTGATTTTAACAAATTTATACTATTTTTTTAATTTTTGAAAACATAGTTGAATGTTTTTATGTTTTTGAAACATATTTGAATGTTTTTATTTTTGAAACATATTTGAATGTTTTTAATATTTTGAAACATATTTGAATGTTTTTTTGTATTTTTGAAAACATATTTGAATGTTTTTGGTATTTTTGACTTGGTAAAGGGTTACATAGTTTGAACTCATGTCCAAACAATTAAAGGCATTTCATTCCATTGGTAGAAATGTAGATGATGTAATGATAGGATGTCTCACTCTATCGTGGGCTCTGTGTAACTAGGAAGATGTGAGGGCTCATCACTGAGAGCCAAGAAGGATGTGAAAACTAGGTGAATGCTGATATGAAATTGAAGATGATAGATACTAAGACACAAGGTGTAAAAATGATCCATGTGAGAAACATGTAACACATCTCTAGTCAAGATTACATGATGATTCCAAGATGATTCCACTTTATAGGTTTTGACTAGACTTAGATCCATAGATGGCCTATTGATTGGTAAAATCCAGTTGAAGGAATTATTATCTCTCTTAACATGAGCAAATAAAGTACTTCTTAGGATGTATTATACTAAGCAAATTTTGATTCAAAATTTATAAAGGATTTATTAATTAATTATTTTTGTGAAGGACCCCTACATGTTGCCCTATGTCACCGTAAGGGATAAGGGCTCAATACCAAAGAAAAAATGTAGGCGCTTAAGGACACCGACCTCTATTTCCAGTCTCATACTACTAGTAAGAAGTATGGGCTCATCACCAAAGACTATGAAGGACAAAAGGTGTGATAATTGATTTATAGTTTTTAATTTTATTTTGATTTTTCCTTGTTTATTGATAATGTTCTTGTTGGGAAGGAACGTTACGCCCCAAGTCTCGGCATCCTGCGACTAGTAGGATGAAAGGGTTCAACATAGTAGATTGAGATGGAAGGTCAAAGGTCTAAGGGTAAAGAAGTTAGATTTTTATGTTAAAGAGAGATATTATTTGAAAGGAAGATTTTCTATCGGTAAGCTTCGAGACAAAACCATGGATAAAAAGATCTAAAATGGTAGAAAACATAACAAGGATGAGACACACAATTTCAAATAGGAGAAAGGTTAACATATGTTGTAGAAGGTGAAGAATGGGAGATATGAGAGTGGTATGATTAAGATATCTACTAATGGATGAAACAATTAAAAAAATTGTTGAATGATTTTAACCGTGTAAGTGGTCTTCATAGTGTGTAGAGAACCCATGGAAGAAGATGTTTCTGCTTTGAGGTTTTGATGTTCAAAATTGCTTTAATGATGGGTTCAGTATCGATTTTTATTCTATTTTTATGCTTTTCGATGTGTCTAAAATTTGGAAAATGAAGGTTTGCAATGGACTCATCAGGAGAGAGGTCTATGTTTATAAACATTGAATGAGTACTTGACTTAGGAGAATCGGGCGGACGAGGTCCAAGTCAACAGAGAGGATTGAAATGTTCATGATTCCAAAAGTACATGACTTTGGCGGACGAGGGCCAATTCAAAGAAGTGAATCAAATGATTCAATGAGTCTGAGATACGAGACTTGGGTGGACAAGGTCCAAGTCAAAGGAGTAGCTAGAAGGATTTTCAATGTATCCATGATTGAAGTAGTCCTAATTTATGATACTTGGGAAAAAAATTCCAAGTCAAAGGAGAGAATAAAATGATTCAATGAGTCTGAGATGGTGGCAAATAGTTCCTACAAAACAAATGTTGCACATGAAGCACCTATTATCATGTTAGACATATAAAAATTATGTCAAAGTATGTATGATTCGATATAGTAGTGTCTTTAGAAAGAATAGAAATAGTATAAAATGAAGCAATAACGCATTAGTCTATATGAAATTAGATGCCCCAGGAGCCGTTGTGGGGTAGTAGAGTTAAAGTGCTAAATATTTGTGTTGCATGTAACAGTATGTGTAACAAATGCATTCACAACTAGAAGGCAAGTGAATGCACATGTGTATATAGAAAAGATAATGACATATGAAATATTTGACTAACATAATAAGCAAAGTGTAGCATGTAACTATAAGTAAGAAAGAACAATGTGCAATCAATATTTGTAGTATCTTGTGAGTGTACATGGAATGGAATGAAAATTAAATGTGGTAGGAGCAACATGCCCCCAAGGTTTATTTTAGAGACCTCTTAGAAATTGGAGGTGGAAAATACCTGGCGAATATCCTCGGAATTGGTTTCACTTAAAGATGAATTTTCTATTTTTTTAGAAATGAATTTTCATCTGCTATTTTTTTAAGGGAGATTGTAAACACTAATGCATAGTCGACATGTGAAAGGGAATCTTCCTGTCGCATGTCAAAAAAGTTTTTTGATGTGCGACAAGAAGGTTATCTGTCACGCATCGTCAACAAATTTTATTGATGCGCGACAGAAGGTTCTTTGTCACATGTCAACAAAGTTTCTTGATGCATGATAGGAAGGTTCCTTGTCACACATCAACAAAGTTTCTCGATGCGACGAGGAACCTTCCTATCATCCATCAAAAAAATTTCTTGATGCATGACAAAAGAATGTTCCTTGTTGCATGTCAACAACGTTTCTTGACGCGTGATAGGAAGATTCCCCATTGTGCGTCAAGAAAATTTGTTGACACATGACAAGAATATTCCCTGTCACGCGTCAAGAAAATTTGTTGACGCGTGAAAGGGCGTGAAAGGGAACCTTCCTGTCGTGCATCAAGAAACTTTGCTGATGCATGATAGGAAGGTTTCCTATCACGTGTCAACAAATTTTCTTGGCGCACAACAGAAATCTTCTGTTGTGTGCCTTAGATTTGAAACCTAATTTTGTCCTATAAATACCCTCCCACCAGTCATTTTCATGTTTACACTTTCCGGTTCCCGATTTTCTTGTTTACAAGAATCTAGGTTAGTATGCATCAAGCTCAAGGACAACTCTGATGGTGACTTTTGGAAGAGTGAATATCAAGCACTTTGCATGGGTTCGAATTAAAAATAGAATTGCTACTGCCAGTTAACCAAAAGAGATCTATTATTAGCACACTTGCATGTGTGGCTATTATTGTAAAGGCGCATGGCTATTTTCAGCATGCGACCTATTTTGGGAATTATGCAAGCGGTGAAGGGAAAGTCCCCACCCTTATAAATATGTAGTGATTTATGTAGTATGGAGGGACGATGTGTGAGAACTGAATTACTGTGAGGTTATGTTGCCATATCTGATGTGCGCATGAGCTTATGGTATTACTTATTGTAATAAGCTTATGTGTATTTATTGTGTTTAATATAATGGAGTGTATTGGATGAATCAAGGTATTAATCATGAGTATAACTGGTTCTTGCATGATTGAATTCATTATGGTTATTATTTAAATCTATTACTCTTTAGATCTAGATCTAGGACATGCTCTGTAGAATTTTGTATTAATTATGGATATGTATGCATTAAGTCTTCATCATGCTAACATCCTGTGATAGAAACCCTAAAGAGGGCTTGGTATCTTTGTGTGCTCGGTCTAGGTGAGTGATGTTCGATGCGCTTGGGTTATTACTGGTAAATTATAAGGTTTGTATCATTGGTTTTGTTGCGGGACCTCTTTTTCAGCTTGTTTATAGGATGGTTGGTGATGAAGATGTACCGAGTTGACCCTAGCAAGCGTTGAGGAGTGGATATATGATCTATAAGAAGAATATGCACAGAGGTTCGATCTGGATCTGAGTTTAACTCACGCGTATGGGTGGAGCAGAATCACATGTATGACAATTTGCATGAGATATTTTCACTATTTTCCAAAGTAGAACTATACGAGTGGCTAGTTGCTTATGCACCTAAAAGGGATTTGAGGTATCACGCACTTGTTTGGATGTAGGAATAATTTTAGGCCCTCTATAATGCTAATACGATTTGGACATGTGTTGTGGATACTTGGTTTCATGGTTTTTACGAACAATTATATTATGGAGTACTCAATTTCCACTTATTCTTTCCCGGAGGTAGCGAAATTAAATTTTTATGATATCCCGAGTACTTACCTCGCAAGGCATTCTAATGGCGATTAAAAACATGACGGTAACCCTAAACTTAGAGAAAAAGCCGATGGCTAGCTAAATCCCACCACGTGCGGGTGCGGAGCGAGGTTTGGTGAAAAATGGCAGACCTAGAGGTGAAAGGAAGAGAGAATAAAGGCGGCTTGAGTGCAATAAGGTGCACGAGAGGGAGAGAGAAGTAGCGTGACATTGCGAGTGGATGACATTGAGGAGAGAGATAACTCGTGAAGGATTTAGAGCTCATGCAGAAGGCATGGAGCTAGAGCATCAGGAAATCCCCACTTGGGAAAACATGACAGGGAACCCTCCTCAGCCTCACATGAGAGTGCGCTAGCGAGAGACATCATGGGCTGCACAGTGCACATCTGAATCTACCTAGCAAACCTAGCCCTTGCGCTTGGTTTTCTAGTATCTAGTAAATCCAATAGTCATCAAGATAATTTGGGTAGTAGGGAAGCATGAGTAAGTCACATAGCAAGTACATCTATATAAGGAAAATATCTTTGTTGTTTTTTGGAGGTACCTTCTTAGGCACATCATCTCACGAAAAATTTGAGCGTGGAGAATTTGGGGCTCACTTATGGGAGTAGTACCACCACATAGACTGTAGGAGTTTAGTATAGTATTACTGTTGGGACATAGAGAAGTGCATCTTTTGGTCCAATTATAGTTCAAGTGGAGGATCAAGGGGTATAGGTGGCTTTAGTTCTGGTGGATTTGGTGGTTCTAGAAGTAGAGACAACACAAGAGGTTCTGGATCAGGTGGGAAAGGTCCACACCAACCCCATAATGTCTACATGGAGATGTCTCTTTGTCTTCTAGAGTATAGGGGCATAGAAGATGCTATTGAACATGTGCACATGTGTGAGATACTATGGCACACAAAAGGAATCACAACTTATGAGTGCAAGGAAAGTCAATTTGTAACTACATTATAGGGCGTGGACACAGTTGGTACAGTAAGTTTGACCCTAATCAAACTTGCGTAGATTATGCAACATTCAAAGATACATTCCTTAAAGAGTTCTATATCCCTGAATTTGACCAGAAGACTATAAGCGGGTTCAAGAATATTAAACAGGGCACTATTGAGAGTGTCGAAGAGTATGATGCTCATTTCAAAACACTATTATCTAAGATTTCTTATGATATTCACACAAGCCAACATGCCTGATGGTTCGTTGGAGTTACGATCACACCTTTTAGAAGGGCACTGTCACATAAGACATACTGATGATCACGTGAAGCACTTGAAGCAAATTTGTATCTTGAGGCGGTTGGGAGTATAGACACTTTAGAGTTAGCCCATTCTTGGAAGCACAAATTGCAGCTATGGAAAAGTAGTTGGAGAAACTATCGGTGAATTTGCACATGAGACATGCACTAGGATTTGGTGTACAAATTGTGAAGTGGAAGGGCACACCAAAGATAGTTATCCCATCATAATAGTATGTTCATTATTTCTAGAAGCGTGAAATATGTCTTCGAACCATGATGCCAACCACTTGCCCATTATTACAACATGTGATAAGGAAGAATGTATCCTGCTATTGTAAAATTTTCCGGTCCATGACTCACGATATAGAAGACTATAGGTTGATTGGTCATATCCATGATGCTATAGATATTGGTGTGTGACAAACATGAGTATCAGATAAATCTAAGGGTAAAGGTGAGCACCAGGATCATAATCACAATTAAGTGCACTATGATTGTAACAAGGGGTGCTATGAGGAGTATGTGGCAGGGGTTGAGGATACCATGGTGGATTTGGAGGTCGAGGTTGTGGTGGTGGATGAAGTGAATTCCCTCACGGAACATGCTTTACATGTGGATCACCTGACCACTATAGGCATGAATGTCCTTAGAATATTACATGTTCTTTTTGTGGGAAGAATCATAGCTATGAGGAATGCCTAAATCTATATGAGCATCTTAGCAAGAAACATAAATAGGAGAACAAAGGCGTAGGGATGGTTAGGATACAACGCATTGTGGAAAATTAGTGGATGCCAAAGTTGGCACCGAAACCTGAGGTATTACCTATGAAGATCACTACATGCACTAAAGCTACGCATGCTAGAGAAGCGTTATAGCAGAAGCCTACCATCACTAAGGAGGACATTTTGCATGCAAGGTATCCGGATCCTGTGCACCAGAAGGAGGTTTATCAGGAGACCATGGAAGTACTCAGAGACCTTCAAGGGGAAATATAATGTTTAAAGGAGCAATCATGGAAGATGGAACAAAAGAAGGCAACAGAGACAGTCTAGTTAGATATTGATGACTTGAAGGAGGTATGCAAATGTTGTCTTTGGGAGAATATCATTCAATTACTAGGGAGTTGGCTAAAGAAAAACACTCTGCGTGTGAACATTGAGAATAGGATTCAGATCCCGCATGCAAATGTCCACCCCATAACTTAGATTACGACAAGGATATCACTCTAAATGATGTTGTCGATGGATGGCTCTTGAGTAATATATTGATTGACATAGGCGTAGAGGTAAATGTGCTTACTTTAGATGCATGGGTACAAATGGGGAGACCTTCATTATAACCATATTCTAATGTATTGTTTATGGATAATCAAACTAAGTCCACTCCTATCGTAGTTTTAAAATATGCATCCATTACTATACAAGGGCCAAGTTCACTAGGGATTTTGAGGTTTTAGCACTTGTAGAAGTAGACAGTTTCCCAGCTCTGCTTGGGCACCCTTGGTGTTACGTGAATAATGTTGATCTTCGGTTCAACAAGGGATATATTAGTTTTGAGAACAAGGAGGAAAGAGTTATTATCCCTTTAACATATGGGAAATATACACCCTATGTTGAGCCTTTGAGTGAGGAAGATCTAAATAGGATTTATGTATGTGCCATTCGGGACCCAGAAGTACTTGAGCCATCTAAGGAAGGAATCATTCAGTGGGAAGATGCACTTCTATTAGTGATACTACAAGTATTGCTTGTGATAATTGGGCTCATGGTACTTATGAGATGGTTGGGCGTGAAGTAAGGAGCGCATTTATGTAGAAAATAAAACCTCGTTGCATCAGGAGGATAGGTAACAACTATGTACCTCGGTACACTAGAGAAGGAGACCCTACGGTATTCCTACACACCATGGAGGAACAATGGATAAACAATTGGAAAGAAGAAATATGTTAGCATTTACCCTGCGTGGGATATCGGTCTTGCTGGTGGGTGGTTCACGGGGATAATCTTGTAGAATTAAATGAAGTCGGGATTGCTCTACCACCTCAATTTTCTAGGAGCAATGCACCTACTCAAATCTGCACTTATTGTGGTAATCAACTTGTTCATCACCATGTTTAGTGGTGTGAGAGGCTATGGACGAGGGGAAAGAAGCTTTTTTTGAAACAAAATGAAAGATTCTACTAGTTCTGAAATAAAACATCATTTAGAACACACATTCCATGCGAGGTTTTGTATCGGATCTCATAATGAACCTATAGGACCAATATTGGTATGGATGTTGAACCTAAAGAGGCAATAATTGGAATTATTGACTCTGTAGTGGCATAGTTGAGTTGCTCGAACATTCCCATTTTAAGACTCATTTTTTTTTTTTGAAACATGACTCTCTGTTAAATAAAACATCATTTAGAAAACATTCCATGCCATCTCTCATTCCATGACTCGTTAACTTAATCTCTCATGTTAACTAAAGAATACTTTATGTATACTACATATACTTGGTTCTCCTACCCTATTCAGTATTGAGTGATCTGTTTAAAGAACCTATCTAAATATTTGTTACCAATATTCATTTGACATCACGTTGCTTTAAACTAGGTGACATAGGACAACACAACCAACAACTTGCGATACTTTGGCCAAAGATTTTCAACATACTGTTCATGTTACTATTCCTAGATGGCATACTCATCATTCTAGAATACGTCCTTCACCTCACTCTTCTGTTATCTAGAATGGTCTTTACTGACTACCGTCAGTCCACTTGCCCAAGGTTGACCTAGCACGGGTTAGAATCATAATTTATTATAGGAAGACGCTCATGATGACTTAGGATATATGGGCATATTTAGTTGACCTAAGTCAAATGGATGTGCCAAGGTACCTTGAGTCATTGAAAGCTACTACCTATCCTAAACACACTACTAACTTGACCTAGAGAGAAACCAAGTTCAAGTCCAATATGTGCGTAAATCTAGATGAACAAATATGAAGGGTGTTACCACATGTCAACTACAATACTGTATCCTCAAGAAGTCTCAAGACTTCTCGAGGGTACAGTCCTGTAGTTGGCATGTGCCAACATCCATTAGAACTAATTCATCAAGATGTACATACCCCCTTAGTGGTCATTAATCATAATTAAATTGGATTAAGATTCAGATTACAACAACCATGCCTAACCCTAATTCCAACATTCATTAAGTTCTTTACCCATACTTATCCTGATTAGGTATGGAGAACTTCATTAAACCATGTTTGCATTATTGTTCATTAACATGGCATAACAAGCAGTTATCCCAAAATAGGACAAAAAACATCAACGTTTAATTCCTAATGTAACTTAGTTGTCCAAATCAAGTGTGACATCCACCTAGATTCAACTAGTGTTTACTTTATAAACGAAGTTATAAAGATTAAGGATCATAACCACTAATCATCTTATCTTTCATTCTTTGGGAGAGGAAGAGTCTTCCTCTACATGGTTAAATGTTAGGTTTTAACATAACCTTTTTATCATTCATTACACATATAGATTAATTGTATGTCCCATGCATATTTCATTATTAAACTATAGTTGTGTAGTTAAAGAATGACATATTTTGCAATTTAACAAGTTCATTATAATAGGGGAGATTATACTATCTCCTTAATCCTACTCAATATCTGATAACAACAATAGTATATAAACAGATATAAAGAATACCACAAAGATATCACTATTATTTCCAGCATATAAGTACAAAGATTTCACTTCACAAATTGAAGTCCAACACAAACCTTTCAATTCATGATTTAAAATATACATTTACAAGACTATGCAATTCAAACATTCTGCATGTCAATCATAATTAAGATCTTAAAATAACATCACTTTTCTTTTCCAATACAACTCAAGAATAATTCAAAACTCTTTACATAAGATCCAAAATTAAATAAGCCAATACATCATGAAAGTTCTTGTCTTCTTTTATCACTTACGATGTCCATCTACAAAATTGCTAGCATGGGTCAGTTCAATGAACTAAGCATGATAAGCACTAAGCATTAAAGTAAAGTGCATTCCACTAATTGTTCCATTAAACAACTCTGCTTTAATGAAACAATTAATATACATCATACAAACAATCATAAGTAATAACATCCAGAAAATAAGTACCATAAAAGAGTATGAATTCACTTTTAAGAAAAGAACTTAATATAATCCACAACATCAAAATTATATCACAAGGTTTAATTGATCCTATCAATTACTTTAAAACAATCAACAAGTCTTGTCATCCAATTGTTTCATAATTCCATAAGAATAGAAATACACATTTATCTTTTCTAAGCAACAAAAGAGGTTAGTTACAACATAGCTCATATTAGTATGCTTCATCTTTCCATATAAACAAAAGAAGAGAATCAATACATACTTATTCCCTATACACAAATCATCTGAAGGATAGAATCAGGTTTAGAACACACAACACTGCCTCAGTCCAAAGATAACAATATAAGGAATCCATAAATAAAGAGACAACATCTAAACAAGAATCCCAATTCAATCCAAGAAGATTAGGAAACAAAATAGTCTAATCGAGAAAGTCTTACTAACTTCTATATGTTAGTAGATATAATTCAAAGGTCTAAAACCAGACTGTCCACAAATCCAAGCTATACTCAAGCAAAATAAATCTCTTAACCAATCCACAAGAAGTTCCCATCTCAAAAGAGAATCAATTAAAGAGAAGTTCAGTCAATGAACTTATACAATCAATAGAAAAAGGATCTCAAACAGAAAAGACCCAATCCATATTTCATTTCATTTATACTATGAAATGAAATCCTTATCTAATCAAACTTAGAAATTCTTTATCTAGTTCCCAAAGAGAACACAAAACCGAATGTTCAGTTAAAGAAAGAACACTTCTAATTTTTCCATTACAATTCTATCAAACTGGTTTACCCTTTTCCCTTCACCAAGTTCAAGTTCAATTCAAATCTCAGAACAAAATTCACAAGATCTGCACTCTCTAAACGATACTATCCCCAAGAGATCATATTCATTTCTCTGTCTAAAACCTAGAGATTCGTTCAATGAACCCAACAAGGAATAGAAATACCAATACAAGGAATAGAATACAAGATAGGAAAGGGTCAATTCCCATTACAAGGGTCAATACAACTCAAACCCAAAGAAGAACAATATTACCAAGCATTTAGAATAGTGATATTGTATCCTTCATACTACACTCAGTATACTAGGTTTTATATTCAACATTCTATTAAAACCCAAGAATCAGATAAAAGATCAGAAGAGAGTAAGAAAACTAAATAATATGTTTAAGACAAGTACTGTCCCAAACTTCTTCCAACTCGACTGAATAGAATCACCACAAGCCTCTCGAGTTCCAGTTAAAATCTTATGACAGAGAGGTATTTGTTTCAACATCAACAATAACAAGAAGGAAAGTAAATAATACATTCCATAAACCCTCTAAAAATTGATATGACTGTTCCAAATGAACTAAAAATCATCAATACCCATAACAAGATATAATTCTAGTCCCTTAATCCTTCTACAAACAATAGTCAAGCCTTCCACAGGACATGGGTTTACTCAAGGAAGAGAAGAATAGGAAACACTTCATATTCACATGCCACTCATGCTCAAAGAAGGTGGTACAGTCTCCAATATAGAAATACCACAACAGATCCAAAAAGAAGTTACAAGAAGAAGGTCTCAAAAGAGATTACCACTCTACTTTTAAACAAAACAATCTCTCAAGACTCTTTTTGAATAGACAGTCCTTAAATGGATTTAAAGCTTTTCACATCCACAATACCAAAATACTCCAGCTTTGAATACAAGTATAGATTCAAACCCATCGACTCCAACTCGAGTTCAAACAATCAAGAGTGGAATATCGATAGTGTCTAACACGAGCTTCAACAAAAGTTCATAACTTCACAAGCTTCAATACAGGCTCAGACAAACACGAAGTTCAAATACGAACCTATAACGAAACCCAAGGCCCTAAATACAAGCTCAGAATAAACACCAATGCTCTATTATGGGTTCAAGCATTTCCAATTCCATAAAGAAGAATAAAACTCTAGTTCAGAGCGTAAGTACAAAACAAAACTCAACAACTCAACAGTAAGTTCAGCATTTGCAAGAACTGAATACGAGTACAGTTGTTGAATACAAAGATTCAACCAAAATTTCAGAACTACACCAAGTTCCAACTCAGTCCAAACAAACACAAAGTCCCAATAAAAATCTCATAACAAATCACGAAGCTTCAATACAAGCTTAGAACAACCACAAAGCTCCACTTCAAGCTCAACGAAACACAAGACTAAAACAGAGATTTAGAACCATTCAAGCAGCAAGGCCAGTTTAGTCAACATTAGTCTCAAATGCAAGTTACAGAGCTTCAATACAAGCTACATAGCTTCAAATACAAGTTACAAATCTTCAAATACAAGCTACAGAGCTTCAAATACAAATTCACTTGAATACAAATTCGCATGAATACCACCAATAACTAGTACAGAGAAAGTTCCCAAAAACTACCATTAACAAGATAATGGATTCACATTCCAAAAACCACATAGATTTCATGAAAACATGCAAGAAATAACTAGCTACATCATGCAAAAATATATCCCAAGTGAGCAGAATTGTTTTAATGAATCATTTAGAAGAAATCAAGAAATCTTAATGGGTAGAGCCTATCATGCCTGATAGTGCCTCTACCAATTCGAAGGAGACTTCCAACAAGCTTTTTTTTCTTCCCCATGATAGATCAACAACCAAACAATTTTTCTTCCAATGCCTCTTATACATTCCCTTGATCAAAATAGACCAGAGAAACCAAAAATAGCCAAGAAGAAGAAGAAGTCAAACTGCTGGTTCAAAGAACTAGATAGCTCCATGCAGAGAAATTCACGAGGCATGCAAAACCAAACAACCTCTCACAAACCCACCTCCTCAAGTTTCCAAGATGGTTTGCACACAAAAAATGAGATTCATTAATGCCATAACTCCTAATTCTCCCACTTATCTCTCCTTGCCACCGCCTCCCAAAATTGGTGGATACCAATTCCAATTCAACATGCATTTCCATACTTAGTGAATCCTCCACGTAAGCCCCGCTAAAATTTAACTAGCCCTTGCCAAACTAGTAGTACTTCCATGTATTTAAATACAATCAAATCACAATAAAAGCCATTGGAACCATCACCGTAGTGACATGTGACCCTAGGCCCCTTTCAAATAGTTTAGGCTAGATTTCCCAAAACTTAGGTTAGTCCAACAATCATTTCCTAAATAATTTCCTTAGGTTTATAAACATTTCCATAGGTAATACCACCTTAGGTTATGTCAAATTCTTAACCATTAGTTTTAGGCATTAGGTTAGCATAGTATAGTATCACCATAGTAATCTTCCCTTCCCTTATTCATTTAGCACAAGAGCTTAGGTTAGGTCACCCCCAACACAATAGAATAAGAAGCTTAGGTTAGATTACTACCCAATTGAATAGACGTAGATAGGAAGTAGGTGTTCATACCTAGTTTAGGATACCATTAGGATTATCCTTAAGTTTTTAGGATCCTGATCCCCTTCATAGTCATAAGATGACTATATTTTTGTTTATGCCAATAATGTCCTGTAGAGATCAATCCCAGAGACCCAAGCACAAACTTACAACCGAATGAAGACATTTTCACACAAGACCATAAAATTTGCTAAAACACAAAAGTTTAGTCCATTATGCCTCTCAAACTATTGAATGCCATTTACCATTTAGTTTGTTAAGAAGATTTAAAACATTCCTTGGATCACTGAAATTGATCCAAGGATGAGTCAGTAAAAAGATAAGTTTGCAACTCTAAAAATCCGATTGTAGCTTATCAACAAGAAGTGAAAATGGATTCCTGAAAGCCATAACATTTCAATTCAATGAATCCAAGAGAAGAGATGATTTATCCATAACAAGCATGATTTTCAACAATCAAGGAAACACACCTCATTCAAGAAAATCACATGTTAATGCTTGTAATGCAAAGAGAAATACAATAGTTTTTCCTAGGTGTTACACTCCGTGATTTTCAGGACTTATTTCCTAGGGGATACCATGAATTAAAAGGAGTGCATGAATCATTAGGAGAGATGAAGATCAAGCTTAAGGAAGGTGTGTGCCTAGTCAGGAAGAGACCCTATAGGATGAACCCTAACCTGCGCATAAAAGTTAAAGAATAAATTGACAAGATGTTGAAGTCTGGCATCATCAAGCCCTAGAAGAATCGAAGTGGGTTAGCCCCATGGTTATCAGTATAAAGAACGATGGTTAGATTATGATTTGTGTGGATTACAAAGAACTGAATTTTGCATGTGTGATTGATCCGTTTCTTACAACTTTCATAGAGGAGATATTAGAAGGCATTGTAGGGTATGAAATCTATTCTTTTACAGATGGATTCTTTGGATATCATCGGAGTCCAGATTGCATAAGAGGATCAAGAAAAATGAATTTCACCACTAAATGGGGAAGTCTTGCATATAATGTGATGCCTTTTGGTATGAAAAACATTCTGCCAATATTTTCGCAAATAGTTTTTCAAGCATTCTAAGATTTTATCCACATTTTCTTGCAGGGTTTACTTAGATGATTAGATGGTGTATGGACCTGGTTAAGGATAATTGTGACAATTTGTACTTAGTTTTTGAAATATGTAGATAATTAAGCATCTCTTTGAATATCAAGAAGTGTGTGTTTGCTACACCTTTTGGCACTCTATTAGGGAACATCATCTGCAAGGAATGTTTGTTAGTAGATCTAGCTAAGGTTGTAGTTATTGTAGGCTTGGAAGAGCCTACTAGTTAGAGTGAGGTGCATAGATTCTTGGGTCACACTGGGTATTATAGAAAATTTATCAAAGGATATGCTAAGGTTCTTTACACCCTTGGAAGAGTTACTAAAAGGAAAAGGGAAATTTTATTGGGGAGAACCGCAGCAGCGCACATTCAAGACATTGAAGGAGAGACTTACTACAACGCCTATTCTGCATTTTCCCTCATGGTACCAACCATTTCATGTACATGTGGATGCCTCTTGCATGGCCATTGGTGTAGTGTTAGCTCATCCTAGAGAAGGTATTATGTTAGGAAATAAGGGATAAAATATGTGGAATAATCCCTCATAGAATCGTAATAAAGAGAAACTAATATGCGAAAATATTACGAGATCTTAAATAAAAGTGCGAATAAAATAAAACAACACAAAGTGATAATGTTTAACGTGGTTCACCCAATTTGGGCTACGTCCACCAAGAATCACTTGCTTAGTTTTTATTATAAGCTACCACTCTCTCAATACAATACTCGGATCTGTTTGGATCTATGCTCAACAAACTCTATGGAATTCACACCCGAATTCAAAACACATCTGCAATGTTACATTAACTCCAACCCTATGCAAAAACCACATAAGTAGACAACTTCTTAAGTAGTTTTACAAAACCATGGGTCAAAAATCTTTCCTATATGAGAAAAGCACATTTCTGGTATATTGAGCATGTTTACAACCGTGGAAAGTGTACATTTTTCTTAGTGTATAGTCTTCAACACTTTCTCACATGAAAATAGGATCCACAACCTAACATATTATAGATCATCCTATCTATTTTGCTTGTAGAATTTTGACTCTGTGACAGCAGAGCGAATTATACAACTATTAAGTGCGAATCCTTGTTAATGATCTATGCACTGCATAAATTCAAATAATACCTTCTAACAACACCATTCATATTTTACACCGATCACATGGCATTGAAATAATTAGTAAACAAGCTCATTTTACAGGGGCACATATGTTGATGGGTGCTCTTATTCCAAGAATTTGATTTCACAGTTATGGTAAAACCAGGGAAAAGTAATTTTGGCCTAGACCACTTATCAAGAATTCAGTTGGGGAGGACACGTAGACAATTGAAGATACAATGCCAGATGCATAGTTGTACATGTTATAACATGTGCCTTCAAAATTGGAGGATATTGCTATCTTTTTACGTACAGGTATGATGCTTTAGAAGGAATGAAATCCTTAGAGAAGAAATAACTTGTAATTCATGCGACACCTTTTATGTTGATTAGTGGTGACCTATACAAGTTAGGCCAAGATGAAGTATTGCGTTGGTGTGTACTAGAGCATGAGTGCACGGACATCATAAAGAGACTCATGGTGGTATTGCAAGTGGGTACTATGTAGGTGACTTCACTGTGTGTAAGATTCTATTCGATGGATTATGATGGGAGACCCTCTACAAAGATTGTAAAGCATATTGTAAGGCATGTGATCATTGTCAATGTGTTGGTAAACCTAGGCAAAGAGATGAAATGCATTTAAGACCTATTATTAGTGCAAAGCCATTTAAGAAATGGGCTATAGAATTTGTGGGTCCTATTTCACCAACCACGCGAGAACTGGATCATGCTACATCATCACTTGCATATATTATCTTGCAAGTTGGGCGAAGCAACACCTACCAAGGATTTTACAATAGCTACAACAACCGGTTCTTATGGGAAAATGTTCTTATAAGGTATGGATTCCCGATGAGCTTGACAAGTGATAGGGGTACTCAATTTCTGAATGAGATGATTAGGATACTATTGGATGAATTTATGATTGCGCACCATAAGACTACACCCTATCATCCTCAGGAAAATGGGACTCTTGTGGCCTTCAACAAGATTTTGAGCAGTTTAATTGACAAAAATTTGTGACGTTGGAAGGAAATATTGGAATGATAAAGTTTCTGTTGTTCTTTAGGCATATAAAACAACATATAAGAGATTGAACAAGGCCACACCCTTTCAGTTGGTGTTTGGTGCAAAAGTAGTTCTATGGAATTTGAGTTACCTTCTTTGCATATTGCGTGCGCTAGAGGTCTAGCTGATGAGAAATATTTTGAAGAAAGAATTAATAAATTAATATAGTTAGATGAGAGGTGATGTAGTCATTTTTACTCCTATCACAAAAGAAAGGAACCCCATGCACGCCGACCTATCACCTAGTGAAACTTTGGGACGCTCACCCGAGGCACACGCGGGTACCAAGTCTCTCTTTTATGTGAGTTTAGTGGGAAACATCATCTATGATTTGTGTAAGAGATTCTAGAAGGGAAGTTAGGACATACAAGAACCATAGGGCACAAAACTGACCTCTAGATCCTTGTAGTCATTTTAGACCGAGTACTTAACAGAATCCATAACATGTATTATGACAGAAAGAAACATACAAGCATCCATACTTAGCATGAAAGGAAAGAGAACTCATAAGAGAGAATTATGCATCAGAATCATTGATATTCATTTATATATTATAACAGGTAACCTTATTACATCTATGGAACCATTATAGAGGTTCGTAGAGAAGCAAACCGTAGTCATGCATTACACTGGACTTATGTACCTAAGCTACCAAAAAGAAAATTTACAACCCCAATCCTAATGTAACCCTCCTAAAGATAACTATCCACTTGACAGAGTCCTTGTAGCATTTCTACAGAGCTCCGCCCACTCTCTATGTATATATTTTTGTCTTTATATTTATTTATAGCTTTCCTGGACTGCCAACTCACCCTCCAGCGCCCTCAGATCTGGTGCCAAGTGTCTAAAGGTGGTCCTCCATGCGAGCATGCTTCTCAAGCCCAAGCTTTCCACTTTATCCCATGATGTTCTTCTAGAAGATTATATCGCAAGCATGCTCCTTCCTGGGCCAACCTATTTCCAAGGATGACATCTTATCCACGCGCAATCGGGTCATGATTTTCACGTATTCTACTCTGGACGTCCAAATTCACTAAGTCCTAAACCCTTCACATGTCGTGCATGCTACGGGATTCCTTAAACCCTTCTCTTGTGTGCTTTTTCCTTGTGCGCCATTCCATAACTGGGATCTTGCATGCCTACGTGCCTTCATACTTGGTCAATATTCTAGGGGTCCAACATCACCCCACACTATGCCTATTCTTCATTCGCGGAAACACTCTACTTAACCATGATGTATGCTGCCCTAAAGAACCAAGGTGTAGTCTTATATTTCATAAAATAATAAAGTAATGAAATAATTGGGGAAGAAGGAAGAATGGGGGCATTAACTCAGCAAACTAGGAAAATCCTTCCACAAGTCTACCTCCAACTTGTTCCATACGTCAACCTCACTCTGTGCCTTCTGACAGAGGTCACCGATCAGGATGCTCACCTTGTCAAAACTTAGGCCAATTACCTAGGTTCCCAAAGTGTCAACGATCTTCTCCATCTCATTGCCCAGGTCTTTGAGCATGTCCATCCTCTTGGTAATATGAGGGTATAGTTCTTTCAGCCGGGCCTTGATTGAACCCCTTAATGTTTCAATCGCCTTAGATTTTATTTCTACTTTGGCAAGGACCTTGTCTCTCTCTCCCTGTTTCCTTTATTCTTCTCTTGGAACTCCTTTAGCTCTGCTTTGAGTGTGCCACCAAGGTGCTTGCTACCTTATCCCTTTCTACACAAGTATCATATGCGGCCTCAATAGATTGGGCTGTGATTTTAACCTCTGCGAGCACCTTGCTATACTTTAGCAATGAGCACTACTGCCCTTAACTGTCCTCTTCCTTTAAGCATGTGACCACTTCCTCTATAGAATCCAGGGCCAAAGGTCATCTCTCTCGGTGAGGATGCATATTAAATCTTCTAGGCACTCCATAATGGATGTATACTTTTCATGGGTGGCACTAGGTCTAGGTGCTTTAAAATGATGGCACTCTTGATAGACTCCACCTTCTTGTATCCTTCCTACACCTTTGTCTTTTCATATTTTAGCTCGTGCCTCAGCTACGTGCTTTGATCGATTCTTCTTGCTTCAATTTCTTGGCCTTCTTTGCCGCTCCTCTTCTTTCTTCCCTAGCTTTCCTTCTAGCGCTCTTATACTATCATTGCGTGCAAAGAGCCTAGCCTCTGTCTCGACCACGACCTTGTTGAGCGCGTTATAGACCTACTCATCCAAGAGCTCTTGGGATTTTACCAGGATTTGATCCCTAGAATGCAAATCTTGTTATGATTTTTCCCAGGTAGACTTCAAGTCTAGCTCATCAATGTGGGATTCAAATGCCCAAGAGAGCATCTTCTTCATTCTGGGGTACGTGTCCTCCATTTCAAATGACCCCATGGCTAAAATCCTTTCTGTGGGTACAGTGTTCTAGAACCGCACACGTAGCACCTTATTTTGGTCATCAACATAGCCCATTACTTGTCTCTGCTCTAGATCAAGGGTCTTTCTACTGAGCGCGCACCTTTGGGAAAAATCACCATTAGAATGGGACCTCCTCCCACATTGTCATGATCCTTTTCAATGTTTTCCTCTTTTCCTTCCTTCAACACTATGTCAGCGCTGCGCTCTAACTCTTGGTCTACTAAGGCCTCATTCATTTTATTTACCTCTCTCTCTACTACCTTGGTGATCTGCTCCTTTATAAGCTTATGGCTTCCCACTTTTCTGATCCAACCTCCTCACTCTTTCCCATGTCTTGGGTGCCTTCCTCATCCTGGGTACTCTTGCGCCATGCGAATATGAACTCTTGTTTCTCTTCTTCGCTCTCTTCTCCTGAGTCGTACACACTGAAAACATGTGGCTCATGATCCCTCTCAGGCTCATCCTCCTTATTGTCATCTTCTTCACTCTCATCCTCTCTTCCACCCATGTACTTCTCCAAGCTATTGGTCTCCTCCGAGTCAGCTTCCTCTTCCATCCTCTACTTTTTCCTAAGAGGTGGCTCCTTGACAGGGGATTTGGCTTCTTCCTCTTCCTCTGGAAAATTTTCCTTAGTGAGGGGTTGCCTAGGTGCCTCCACTTTTGGTGTCTTCTCCTTCACTAGGGGACTTCTTTCTCCGTGTAAGTCACTTGGGGTTGGTGCTTGTTGATGGCATGCTTACCGTTTGAGCAGTCTACACACTTGGTGCTTCTTCACCTCTTCCCCTCTTCTTGGGCACGGGCCCTTCCTACCCATGGGATCTTCAGGTATGGAGACATCATTCTCTAGGTATGCACCTTTCTCAAACTTCATTCTTATATGGAGGTATATGCGTCGTGGATCCTCCTGTAATGGGAAATGTTATTGGCCTTGTCATCTGGACCTCATGCGACATGTACCTTTCCACATACATGCGCTTGCCATTGGGGTAGTTCAACCTTTTCACATCTCTTTGTGCTCCTAGTCTAGACTACCCAGGTTCCATCTTGACTTCTTGTATTTCTTGAATCTATTTACTCCCGCTTGGAATTATTGAGCTGTGAAAGTGAAGGGAAGCTTGCACCATGGGCTCCATGTCCCATCTACTAGCCTAAACCTACCCAGGCAGAAATGTTGGTATACTGCAAACTCAGCTTCTCCTTTAGTGACTACTAGAAGTTGTTCGAGAATCCTCCACTCTACCTCGAACATGTTCCTCAGGCGCATATACCACTTCTCTAGTCACGCCTTGTGGGGTGTTGTCATTGTGTCACATGCATACTTCTCAAATCTCTTCGCGGGTGAAGGATCCTCGGTAGGGTACTCCCATACAAATTTTTCCGATGCGTTAGGCACTCCAATCTTTGAAAACACAATGGTTAGTAAGACGTTGCCAAAGAGGATTCTATCCCCATCCTTTGCACAACTAACAATCTCCTCTGCGATGTATGCAAACAAGTTATATATGGTGCCCTCTATAATTTTCCTGTAGACATGTAACTAGGGTTTATTGACCTAGGTCCATCTCTCCTAGCCATTCAACTTTGTTACCAGATATGCGGCCATCTTAATCACTAGGCACTTGATGTCTGAGATGTCGTAGTACCTTGACCCCTTCTTACAAGCATATTCGGTGATGGTTTCCTGAATTGCCTCCTTGTCACTTAGGTCATCTTCCAAGCCGTATCCTTCACATATTAGGCCTAATCAATGAGAGATTGAGTAATGCACATCTTGCGCCCTGCAAAATGGAAGTAATCTTCATGTACTCATGACATTAGCAATTGGTATAGGTGCTCTAGTTTTCCAAAATAGGGCAACTCATAGAGTTACAACAACCCTGCCTTCTCTAATTTGACCTTGACATCATCATTATAGATTGACAAGCCATTTGATGTCCATTTACTCATGGGGCACACTAACTCTAGTGCCATTTCCTTCTCGATCGTGTTAGTTCGATGGTTATAGTCACTTACAAGCATGTTCCTCAGGTGGGGCTCCCACTCCTTACCCATCATTACCCCATCCGGGTACTTTGCATCTCTGTATACCATTCTTCATTCATATTACTCATGTCGGAGTTCTTGTTGCTTGACTTGGCCTTGCCCTTTCCTTTCTTGGGTGCCATTGTTGAGGTCCTCCTATCACTTCACTCCCTCCTTGTTACTCTATTCTTCCACTTCTTCCAACCTCAGATCTCAAACCTATGATAAAAACCTCTCGAACCCATGCCTTAGTTTGTCAAACCCTAACGGGATAAAACTTCCACAAGATGGCACCTCCTCACAACTTTTCTCATGCCCGTAACCCCTTCCTTCTAGTTTGTGAATCCAAACTGGCTGCTCATGCTTCAATCTCATAGATCTTTTTTTACATGATCAAATATGGAAACCCTAGTTTGTAATAGACGTAAAAAAATCACTTCTCTCTCTATTCGTAAAGTGAAAATGAAAGTGCCTCGACCCTTTACTTATAGATTTTATCTTTTTGAACATTAAATGCTACTTCACCTACCACCGTATTTTTTTCATTTAATGCAGATTTTTCAAAAAAATCCTATCTTCAACGCTTTCACTCATGCACCCAACCTATGTGAAAACTCCTCCAACCTTCTAGCGCACAACCAATCCAACCCAACAGAGACTCTTATGCGTGCAAAACCCATGCCGAAGGCACTTCTTCTGTCCTAATTTTTACTCTCACCTACCTCATGTTGCTTAATGTGCTTTCTCCTCCTTAGTACATGGGATCTAAAAGTAGCTTTATCCTGGCACCAACCATCCTTCTTCCATCTTTTCTCTCCATACACCTCTTTCAACTCGGGCCATTCAACAAGGATTTTTAACATACACTTCCTTGGCACTTCAACCATGTGCTCCTTCACATTACTCCACCCCACACTTAAAACAATGCGCAGTCCTTTGCGCACTCATAAATTATCCAAAGTAGTAATAAGGTTACCAGTGCTTAAGGCACAAAACAAAACAACAACGCAAAAGGGAAACAAAATAAAGGGAAATGCATAAAGGAAATTTCTAAACTAATTGGCAAAACTACCTTATTTACAAACATTGAGAAGACTTATTTATAGTAGGGCTTTAGCCTACTCCCATTTAAGTGTCCAAGAAACTTCATCCCATCTAGCGCTTGAATCTGGCATGCACCCGAATCAAGGATGTATGAGATTGTGTAAGGACCCAACCAATGGACTTTTAACTTCCCAGGATGGTGCAAAAACTTAGAATCATATAGTAAAACCATCTTCCCAACCTCAAACTTCTTGTTTCTAATGTGGCAATCATGCCAAGCCTTCGATTTACTTTTTCTATTGTTTAGCTCCACCTGGCAAGTGATCATCTCTCATCCAGCTTCATTAACTCATCAATCCTTTCTTCCAACACTTGTTCATTAGCTAACCCTCCTACACGCGCTATTCACAGAGAAGGAAACATAAATTCAACCAGAAAAATAGCTTCCACACCAAACACCAACTAGAAATGGTGTGGCTTTGTTCACCTTTTATACGTTGTCCTGTAAGCCCATAATACTGTCGATACTTTGTCATCCCAATCTTGTCTTCCAACATCACAAATTTTGGTCAAGGTATGACTCAATATTTTGTTGAATGCTTCCGTAGTTCCATTTGCTTGTGGGTGATAGGGCGTAGTCTTGTGATTAGCCACCATGAACTCTGATAGCAGGATCCTCACGGTCTCATTCAAGAAATGGATACCCCAATCGCTAGTCAAACTCAACGGGTATCCATACCTTGTGATAATGTTCTCCCATAAGAATCTTGCCACTATGCTACTGTGTAATCTTTAGTCTAGGCTGCCTCTGCCCACCTTGTCGGATAATCCATGAAAGTGATGACATAACGTGACCCGGTCCTATGTGCTTTCTTTGTGCAATAGGGCCTATAAAGTCTATTTCCCACTTTTCAAAAGGCTCCGCACTAGGGATAGGGCGTAAAGGCATTTCATCTCTCATGCCTGGTTTCCCAATGTGCTGAAAATGGTCACATGCTTTACAATAATCTCTATAATCATTGTGCGGGTTTCCCACCACAAACCTCGCCATTAATATCTTACGCGTGGTGACATCACCTACATAATGCCCACCCGCACTTCCTTTGTGTGCTTCCTCCATGATGGCCATATGCTTATGCTCTAATACACACCTACGTAAAACATCATCACATCCCAACTTGTATAAGCTCCACCGATTAACATGTAGGGCGCAATGCGTCTGACCAACTAGTTTTTCTCCAAAGTCTTCCTTTCTTCCTGCCAAACCTTCCTTTAAAAATATTAGAATCTCTTTCAAGTCTCGAGGGCACGCACCGCAACCTTATGATTGCACGTCTGCATTGTTTCCTCAATACTCTATGCATCCTCCCCTAAATCAATTATTGATAGATGATCAGGCCCACAATTGCTTTTCATAGGCTTCACTACAATGGTCAACTCAAACTCTTGAAACAACAACACCCACCGATATATGTGCCCTTGTAGAATAGGATTATTCACCAAATACTTTAGTGCCATGTGGTCGATGTAAAACATAAAGGTTTTTCCAGCAGATATTATCTAAACTTGAAGAGCATGTAGATCATTGACAATGCGTCACGCTCAGTTGTGGTATAATTCTACTCTGGGTGTCGACTTCTTGCTCATGAAACATAGAGGGTGATCAAAATTCCCTTCACCTAATTGTGCAAGCACCTTTGCTCCAATGGATGTCCTTGAGGTATCTACATGTACATGAAAGGGCTTGTCCCAGAGGGAAAATGTAATATAGGTGTGGTGACAAGCCTATATTTTAATGTATCAAATGCCCTCTCTTGCACCTCTCCTAAAGGAAGGTACTTTTATGTCTAAGTAGATCCTCTAAAGGCATGGTGGTCTTGGCATACCCTTTGATGAATTTCCTGTAATAGCCCGTATGCCTAAGGAATCCACGCACTACGCTCTATCTAGTAGGCTCCCTAACCCATAATACAACTGTAACTTTAGTGGGATCTACTAGCAAGCCATCATTACATATGATATGCCCCAATAAATTCCCAAAGGGTGTAGTAAACACACACTTCTTCTTAATGTTGAGGATATCCTTAAATACATATACCTCTCAAACATTAACCTTAAATTGTCACAATGGTCCTTGACCAGACCATACACTATCCAATCATCCAAATAGACCTGAAGAAATTTATGGATGAAGTCTTGGAATGCTTACACCACTATGCATGAGAAAAAAATAGGTGCATTCTTCAACCCAAAGGGCATGAGCATGTATGCAAAAATTCCCCACTCAATGGCGAAATTCATCCTCTCCCGGTCCTCCTTTGTAATCCGAACTTGGTGGTACCCTAAAATCAATCCATAAAGGAATAGATTTCATGCCCAGGGACTCCTTCCAAAATTTATTTAGTGAAGGGGGTCAGAAAGGAATTAATGACACAAACTATGTTCAATTCCCTATAATCCATGCAGATCCTAATCCATCCATCCTTCTTGATGTTGATCACCATCAGACTTATCGATTCCGACTCCTCCACTGCCTCAATGATCCCAAAAGCTATCATTTTGTCTATCTCTTCCTTAACCTTCACACACAAATTGGGATTCATCTGGTAGGGCCTTTTCCTAACTGGGTGTGCACCTTCCTTTAGTTTTATCTTCATCTCCCCCAAGTAATGGTGAATGCCTTTGAGCTCATAGTACCCGTGTGGGAATAAATCCTCAAATTCACACAGTAGATCAATGATCTTAGATACTTCCTTCTCTAACTAGTAATATCCAATAATAGCTTCCTTAGGTTCTTCTCCTGAACTGATGTTAACCTTCTTCATATTTAAGGGCTCATGGTAGGCACGCATGCGAGTATCAGCACTGTCCACTACCTCGTGCGTCCCTACAGAATGGTTAACATCCAAGCTTTCTGATTCCTCTCCATCAATCACATACACCAACTTTCCTTTTTCTTTTTCCAAACATGCGTGCTCAAGCTGTAACTCTTTTGTTTCCTCTACTTCTTCTTCAAAGCATGCCTCCAATCTGGTTCACCTAGTAATTCTAATAGCCTATCTTCCATCCTGCACTATCCCCCATGGTAAGGTGCTTGATACCATGTAAGGCCTTATCAACCGATGGTTTGGTACTCTCGATACTCAAAGGTTTGAATAAGGTTAGCCGCGAGCTCTTGCCAATTCCTTATTTGGCGGTGTGTCTCTCGAATGAATATACCATGTGCACGCATAACCCTACAATGTAGAATACAACTTGTGCACCTAGAGGGATGGTGGAAAGCTTCCGTGCCTTCTCTCTAAACCCATTCACACTCCTAGATGTGGAAAGAGGTGGGCTCCTTCCATGGTAGTCCTTGATAATGGCGGAAAATTACTCCTAGAAAATCGGCGAGAGGGAAATTATTACCTCGCGCCACTCTAAAAGGTTCTCTTGATGTGTAGCCCACCACCGGCTTCTTTGTGTCGAGAAGGACATAACATCCCCCTTCGATCCTTCTCATCCATCCACCGAGCTTCCAATTTCTATAGAAAGATCTCGGGGAAGGATCCTCTTGAATAATTGGGTAGTTCTTTTCCTCCAAGGCACTTTGAACCATGCGCACCTTTGTTACCTTGGTCACCGACCCTCTCAACTACCATCCTATCAATTCATAAGTCCCATGCACCCAATTGTCACATGCCAGACTAGTGGTATCACTCATTGGTGAGAATATTTAAATGAGATAACCCCGATAGTAGGGTGTATCATCTCTGGTCTCTGATTGAGCGCACATATATCATGTCCAAAACTTCTTCCCCTAATGGTTCAATATAGGGTGTTGAATTCCCATCAGCTTGGGGTATAACGACCCGTTCCTCCTTGTTCTCGAAGCTGATGTACCCTTTGTTGAATTGAAGTTCTGCATTGTTCTTGTAACACCAAGGGCACCCAAGTAGTCTTTGGGAAATTGTCCACTTGGAGAGTTCCAAGACTTTAAAGTCCCCAGTAAACTTAGCTCCCTAGATAGTGATAACTACATCCTTCAAGACACCGATGGGTATTGCCTTAGTCTTGTTTTCCATATACAACACATTCAAAGATGGTTTTAATGTAGGTCTTCCCATTTGATGCCATGCATCCAAAGTTAGAACATTAACCTCCACGCCAGTGTCAATGAGGATATTGCTAAGGAGCCATCCATCTATAACTACATTCAATGTGATCTCCTTATCATAGTCAAGGCTATGAGGGGGAAGGTTCATGTGTAAGACCTACCTCTCATGCTCTCCTCCGGTGTGTGGTACCTTCTCTCTCAACCATGATCTTAGAAAGGGAATGATATTCTCTTTCCTTAGCATTCTACACACCTCCTTGACCTCATCCAGATCATCCTTTGGCACCTCGACTCTCCTTCCTTGTTCCTCCCTCATGGATTGCTCATTTAGACATTGGATTTCCCCTTGTAAGCTTTGAATGACATCCATGGTGTCTTGATATATCTCCTTTTGATGCGTGGGGTCTAGATACTTTCCATGAATGACCTCCTCCCTTGAAACTAGGGTCTTCTATCTTGGTATCTCTCTTACGCATGTGGCTTCTACCCTTGTTATTACCAGACATGATCCAAACCTATATCCCTTGTTCACTCGAGGCATCCACTATATGTCCGCGCCTTCTTAATACTGACCATTATAATGCCCTTATCCTTCCTGTTGCTGATTCATATTCTAAAACAATTCCGGGCACTCCTCATACTTATGCTTATTTCTGCACCATGAGCACTATAACAGGTCTGGGCATTCATGTTTGTAATGCTCTGTAGATCCACAATTGAAACATGTTCGGCATGGGAACTCACTCCTTCCTCCCCTGCGGTTACCATGACCATGGAATCCTCTCGAAAAATCTTCCGCTCACGTCTCCATCTCGTGCACTCCTCATAATGGCGATCATCACCCTTAGAACTAATGGAAATGCGGCTTGGCACACCCCATGATCAATAGCCTCATGGATCTGATCAATGAGCCTACACTCCTTAGTAGCATGGGTTGTAGAAGTGCAAATCTTGCGAGTAATAAGATACATTCTTCTTGATTGCATGCTGCGCAAGGGGCACCTACTCACATCATGGTCCCCATGAAAAATTTCACAATCTACCGCCACAAAGTGTGTACCAACCTCTAGGGGAAATTATCCTTAACATGCCATTCTATCTCATAATATGTGCACCAAAACCACCATTGTAAGTCTCATGGGCTGAGTTTATAGAAAATTTTTCCAACTGCTTGGCCATAGCAGTAATTTGAGCCTCCAAGAATGGGCTAATGCCAAAGATGTCAACACTACCAACAACTTCGAGCACGGAAACTTTTAATGCCTCGCGTGGGTCTATAAAAGTTTTATGAGATAAGGCCCTTCTAAAAGGGGTGATCAACCCTCCAACAAACCACTGAGCATGTTATGAAGGGTGAATATCATATGATAATTTAGACAAGAGAGTTTTAAAGCACGCATCATACTCCTACACACTCTCTGCCATTCCTTGCTGAATCTCCTTCAAAGCATTGATGCTCTTCTACTCAAACTTAGGAATGTGGAATTCTGCCAAGAATGCATTCTTTAAAGTAGTATAGTCCACCACTATTTAATGAGGGTCATACTTCCTATACCAGCTATGCACGCACCCTTACAACGTGGTTGTAAACTAATTAGCCTTCTGATATGGGGTTGTGACACCATTCGCATGCCATAGTAGTTCAAATTTATGAAAATGTTCCGTAGCATCCTCAATACCTCTGTAATTGGGCAAATGTAGAGACATTTCAAAGAAAACTTATGGGGGTGGTTGGGGCCCAAATCCTCCTCCGCCAAATCCTTGGTTTCCACCTATACTCCCTCCACTGCCTAATCCACCAGGTCCACCAGGTCTTAAACCACCATATCCACCAGGCCCACCAAGTCTTGAACCACCAGATCCACTAGATCCACTAGCTCCTACTCCTCCTGAACCACCAGATCCACCAGGCCCACCAGGTCTTGAAGTGGTCGTGCCAAGGGTCCCCACAGTTCCACTGAGCTATGTGCTTATGGTGCGTGACAATTCCCCACTTTACCAATAGTGTAACGCCTTGATTTTTGTAAGTTATCATGGTAATTACCTTTCATGATGTTGTAAATTACAAAAATGAAGATAAATATGTTAAGACACATCTTTTGATCTTAGAGGAATGTGTTGCTGATCCGACCCTTGTTTGTTGTAACTTGATACTTGGGACAAAAGCTATTATTGCTTGTGTGATTGCTAATGAGACAACAGAGACTTGTCGTATGCTTTATGAACTCTATTTGCTGATTGAAAACATGCCTTGAATCAATTCCATTGATCCAAGGTATGTTGTGGCCTTCTTATGATCGCTTTGTCAATTTACTTTAAAACCAGATTGAAGGTTGATATAAAGGTTACGACTCTGATTTCGGTATGAATATCCGATGCGTAGATGCCAATGAAAAAGGTTTGATTCTTGAACCACACACCATTGTAACGCTAGATAACATAAGACGATAAGGGCACGGATGCAAGTGGCACGGTATGTGGAACTTAGGATGAAATGTCCCGCTTAATGTTTAATATGACCAAAGTGGAAATACTTGATATGTAAACTAGTTAATTAAATATTAGGGGATTAAACCCTAACCTACCCCTAAGTTTTATCTTATACCCTACTACTATTTTATATGGATTTTAGATTTCATAAGGAGAAAATAGATATAAATTCCATTAACTTATGAACTAGGTGAATAACCTAGATATGGACTATTAAAATACTAGACTAATCCTAACCTAAGGAAGGGGACGATGTAGACCCATGTGGATGGAAAGGAATAAGGGGGAGGTAAGAAATTTAATGGGACAATAAATGATGCCCTTATATGTACAACGCCAAGTTTGGCGGGAACAAAGAAAAGTTGGAGCGTCCAACTAGCTTAGAAACTAAATGGAATTTATATGCAAATTTGAAATTTGGAAACTCACCAACCCGAGTCGATGGTGGCGTGAGGAATGAGGAAAGGTAGTGCATTCAATGCATTAATTATCTTGGTCTTAGCGACCAGCTTTGCCTTGGAAAGAGGATAGAGGAAAAAGGAAAATTTTATTCTTATGTGCATTTGGATTTTAGTTGCTTTGCATTTTGTTTCTCCATGGTTCATCGAACCAGCTGTGTTTTGATTATTATCTCTATTCTTTGGAAAAACAAAGGCTATTCTTGAGCCTGTGGAAGTTAGTGATTGGTTGGAAAGCCTGGCCGAGGACGTCGTGGAGAGAAACAACTCCAGTGGGCGCGGTTTTCTTCGAGCCACAAGAAAAAAATTAACAGGCATGTTAAGCCCTTCTCCTTAAACCACTTGCTTTTTCTTAATAGTCTCATTAAAACAACCCTACTCTTATGATGGGGGTTTTGGTTATTTGATTTGGCTATTATGTTGAGATGATTTCGAGTTGAGTCATTTTCTTTTGTTGTACATGGCTTGAGCATTCTTTGCATAATGATTAAGTTGAATACATTGTCCTTGCTGTGTGGTTCATTTTGACAGTGTTGGGTATTCGCTTTATTACCATTTTGGGTTGTGCTAATAAATACATTAGCTAAATGAATATCACTTCTGAGTTCTAAGCATTCTTGTGAAAATGAAAAGATGAGATGATTTGTATGTCTGGTTGAACTGTCCTTAAAAGAATGAACATGACTTGGGTATTCTCGAGTGTTTGAAGAAAATGATTATTCTTCTTATTGAAATCACTAATGAATTATGTTTTCTCTTTTCTCGCTTCAAATTTGAAGGTAATGGGAAAGAGGATTTTATTGTGCATTTTGGATGCAGTTTGATCTTCTAGTCTGAACTGTCATCATAAAAATGAACATGGCTTAGTGTTTCGTGCAAATGAATGAAACAAATGAGATTTGCTTCTTTGTTGAGATTGTTTTGATCAGCACCTTGCTTGTGCATATATTACCCTATGTGGATTTGCATTGATAAAGGCATTGTTATGTGAATATTGTATTTCTGAGTTCAGTGTGTGGAAACGTTTGGGAAAAACAAAGCGATGTGGTGATATTAATAGACTATTATGCGAGTTATAATTCCTTGATGTTTTTTTATTTGCATAAACATGGGTTCCCTGGGATAAGTAAGGTTATTGTAGCATCTTACTTTGCTGTACTAATTTGATATGGTATTCTACCTGCTGGTTCTTTTGGTACTAATGTTTATAGACCAGTTGCAATGAACTCTGGTCAACTTTTTGGAAAGGTAATAGTAGTTTTCAATTACTGAATATACTACTTTGAATGAATTATACTATTGAGCATGTCTGCTCTAAATAAGAGGTATTTGGATAGATAGTAGAAGAGGTGATATGATCTTGCCCCCTTATATTCGATTATTGATTTTCATTTATTTCTCTTTGGACTGTTATCATTGATTGATATCACGTTTGGATTAAAACTTCTAGTACAACTATGAGGAAAAGAAAGAGAGTGTGAATGGATAATTTGAATTAATGATCATTTTTCTCTCATACAGTTGGAAATCTATAATTGTTATGGAACGAATTTCGTACTGCTTGGGTTAAGCATTGGTATTTAATTGTTGTTTGCTTGTTCTCTTCAGCATTTGATTGCTTGAAATCAGATGAGTTGTATGAAGGAAGGGACAATAATTTGGTTTAGATTTTAGTTAAGATCTATCTTTTGAATTCACAACTATTGTAAGAGAATGGAATTGATAGCATTTATGTTAGAACAACAGTTGCATAGTTGTGTTTTTTTTAGTTCTTACAAATGTTTGTAATCTGGAACTGTTGAAGGAAATTACTTCTCGTAATAATTATTTGGGAAAGAGGGCAGTAATCCTTTGTCTGATTAGGAGGGTTATTGGATGATTGAGTTGATATGCTGTTCATCCTTTTTGGTATTTAATTCTTGATTGATGTTCATATTAACGTTTCATAAAAGCAGGGTTCTTTTATTGAGACAGTTAATTAAAAGCACCTCATTTTAAAGACAAGTGCTTAATATGCTCGGTTGATGAACCGACCCATGCAAGTAATTTTGCAGATGAAACTTGAGTATAAATGAAGACATGGTTGTTTTCCAATACTTCTTTGATTAATCAAGATGGATTATATTTATAGCTATTACTCCTCCACGAGGAAATGAGAAAGGAAGAAGTTACATTCTTCTATCTTCATGAGTTGTAATGTTGTTTGATATAAACAAAGTCCAGTCATTTGGGTGACAAATGTATAGATTGTAAATCTGATGGATGAATACAAGTAAAAGTGTGATATTTTCAATAACTGTATCAGTTTGATATTGTTGAATAAGTTTGAGAATATAACATTATTCCTTGACTTGGAATTATTCAAATGTTAATGGATGAATTTAAAAGGAAATAACATCTATTCTTTACCTGAATGCAACTTTTACGTTGAAATGTGCAATTAGTTCATACTTGGGTTAAGATGAATTTTGAATTGACATTAAAAATATTTAGATAAACATGAAATCCTAATTGGAAGGTATTCGGGATTAGTTCAAAAGCTAAGGGATATCAAATAACTTAGGGGCAGCCAAACCTTGTATTCGGACTCCGTTAATAGCCTCGAATGTTTAAATTCAGAAAATAAAGATATGGGAAATCATATCTATTGTTAACAGACCTTAACTAAGTAAGGTTAAGGAGGATAAATGAATAAATTCATTTAGAATTAGACCTCATTTAAATGGCATCTAATAAGATGGAATTCTGAATTTGTTTACAGTTGTGGAAAAACTTGGTTAAGTTTAATAGGTTAAACTTATTAGGTTTATCGATAATGGACTGATTAGTCCAAAGAATAAGAAAGGAACCAAGAAGTGAATATGCAACCCTTCGGTATGAAGGAGGAGATGCGTATTAAGCTAGAAGATGGATTAAGTCTCTCTTAGCTACATACAACTATAACAAGAACAAGGATAAAGGATCAGCATGGCTGCTGAAAGTTGATCTTAAATACTAAGATTATAACCAAATCACAATAGAGCTGGATGTGTACCCTCGATGAGAGGATTCCGTAGGACATTGACATACGCCAGCTACAATATGGTGTCTTTGTGAAGGCGGGGCCTTCATGACGACACAATGTTATAGCTAACATATTACAATGCCCTTCCCGAATTAAATCATCAAGTTTACATAAGCTGGATAATAAGTTCTTGGCTGGGGATAGAAATGTGATCATGTATACGGAGTGACTCCGAAGGACTAAAGGTAACTAGAACACGGAGTCATCTAGGAATGACACCCTATGGCTTTCGTATCTTTAGTTACCATGAGTAACTTCCTATACTCATTCATACTCATTCAGGTTAGAGTTTGACCTTAAATGGAAGGGATCGGTAGAGACCACGAAAGACCATTCTAGATAATGACGAAGTGAGGTGAAGGATGTATTCCATTGGTGTGTATCACATCTAGGAATATGATCATGCAAAGCATGTGAAAATATTTGGCCAAAGTATCGCAAGTGCTTGGTTGCGTTGTCCTAATCACCTAGTTTAAGATGCAGGATGTCAGATGAATATCAATAATAGATATTCAGATAGGCTTCTTAAATGGATCACTTCGATAATCGGAAATGGTAAAAGAACCCTGTATACTCATTATACTATGCATGAATTAACATGAAGGATCGGTAAGTCACCGAGTCATGAAATGAGAGATCGCTGAAACTCCGAGCCATAATGTGGGAGGTCGGTAGTTCTTCGAGTCATTTACAGCAGCATATGGTATCTATTATATGATTGAATGACACTGAATGTGTGTTCCATATTGCAAATATGTGAACAGAGAACATTAGTTTTTAAAAGGAAATTGTGTGATCCAAACTGCATTAATTGGACAGAGAACAATTATTAAAACTTGAACATGTGTTTGAATTATATAATTCATAACAGGGAACGTTGTATATAAATAATTTTTTTTTCCTTTGGTCTAGTATCTTAAAATGGGGATGTTACAAATAGTATACCCCATGCCACTCCTAGACATGAGACCAAATGCTTGTGTGCCTATACCTTGCCAAAAATTCCTAACATTGGTTGGTGTTTGCAGCCATAGAAGTCCCAAATGAGAAATTATACCTCCTGGGCATAGAATAATCACCTCCAATGTAACCAACTGGATTAGCAATATTATCCCCCTAATCTGGAAAACCAAGCGCCATGGTCCAATCACTAGGTGGGCTCAGATGCGTGCCAACGGTTCTTCTTTCTCCACATGATGAACTCTCATCAAAATCCGAAGGGGTTTCTCTCACACGCTTGCCAAGATGGGGTCACACAGACTAGCTCAGTTCCACATCCTCTGCGTGAACCTCAAATCCTTCCCACAACATCTACTGCCATACATCCATCACACCTGCAACCTCACGTTTTCTAGCAATCTCCCTTTCATGTGCTTCACCATACTTGAGTTGTCTTTCCTCCCTATCCTTCTCCACCACAACATTTTCCATCTTCCTCCACACTAGCTTCCTCGCCCAATGCTCATAATGGTTTAGCTAGCCATTGGGAAAGCTTCTAAACTCATGGTAATCATCAAGATCTTTAGAGCCAGAGGGACAACACATAGAAATGATCCTCCGGGTTCTTGCGAAACTCAACCTCAAAGAAACTTCGAACAAGAATATGTGGAAATGACATACTCAGAGTGTAGCTAGACAATACTCCTTTCCACCAATGATCCACAACATAGGTCCACATTAGATTTGCATCCTACAAACCTTTGGCATTCTTATTGGGTCCACACATGTGATCCATAATGCCAATCTGGATCTAGATGCATAAGAAGTGTGCCATTCATACATCTCCACATGGAAGCAATAGAAAAATCTCTCATACATATTATGATAGAGATTCTCTTCTACCCATCTATGTGCATTAAACTCAGGTCCCAGTGATGTATCACCGAGATCATTCATCCTCTATGCTCTTGAACCACAATTCAACACTTTCCAACATTAACCACTCTGTCATTACTCATTACATAGATCATGATGTATGTTAAATCCCACTACAAATTCGAAAAGAGGTCCCGGAAATAGAACCAAGATGTAGTCATTTTTACTCCTATCACAAAATAAAGGAACCCCATGTGCACCTACTTATCACCTAGCGAAAGCTGAATGCTCACCCGAGGCACACGCGGGTATCGAGTCTCTCTTTTATGTGAGTTTAGTGGGAGATATCATCTATGATTTGTGTAAGAGATTCCAAAAGGGAAGTTAGGAATATAATAACCATAAGGCATAAAATGGACTCTATATCCTTGCAGTCATTTTAGACCGAGTACTTAACAAAATCCATAACATGTATTATGACAGAAAGAAACATACAAGCATCCATACTTAGCATGAAAGGAAAGAGAACTCATAAGAGAGAAGTATGCATCAAAATCATTGATATTCATGTATATATTATAACAAGAAACCTTATTACATCCATGGAACCATTACAGAGGGTCGCAGAGAAGTAGAACGTAGTCATGCATTGCACTAGACTTATGTAACTAAGCTACCAAAAGAAAATTTACAACCCCCAAGCCTAATGTAACCTCTCCTAATACAACTATCCACTTAACAGAGTCCTCACAACATTTCTACAGAGCTCGCCCACTCTCTATGTATATCTTTCTATCTCTATAGGCACTTGTATTTATAGCTTTCCTAGACTGCCAACTCACCCTCCAACACCCTCAGATCTGGTGCCAAGTGTCTGAATGTGGTCCTCCATGCGAGCATGCTTCTCTAGGCCCAAGATTTCCACTTTATCCCATGATGTTCTTCTAGAAGATTCTATCACAGGCATGCTCCTTCCTAGGCCAACTTGTCACCAGGCTGGCATCTTATCCACGCATAATTGGGTCATGATTTTCATGTGTTTTTCTTCGGATGTCCAAATTTACTAAGTCCCGAACCCTTCATGCGTCGCATGTGCTACGGGCTTCCTTAAACCCTTCTCTTGCAACACTTTTTCCTTGCGTGCCATTCCATAACTGGGATCTTGCGCACCTATGCACCTTCATACTTGGTTAATATTCTAGGGGTCTAATAGGTGTGCCATAACATGTTGGATTAAGAAGAAGTAAAAGGCTAGGAAGAAGGCATGACATGACATGCACATTAGGGATAAAAATATTGAGATGGGATAGATGGTGCTTCTTTATGACTCTAAGTTTCTGCGCCATCCAGGCAAGATTAAAGTGCATTGGTTGGGACCGTATATTATCACTCATATACTTGAATCATGTGCTTGTCAGTTAGAGACACTTGATGGAATACGATTACCTAGTTACTTCAACGGGAGTAGGCTGAAGCCCTACTATAAATAATTCTTCTTGGTGTTTGTAATAAGGTAGTGTTGTCATTTAGACTAGGTTTTCATTTCTATATTTCCTTAATGTATTTCCTTCTTCATCGCTATGCTTTGTCAATTTAGTTGGTGTTTTTGTAATAAGCATGTTTGTGCACTAGAAGCTAATTACCATTTGAAGAATTTTTTTTTGCGTAGAGGACTGCACATACCATTGGTGTGAGGTGGCTATTTATAACTGGGTACACATAAAGGAACAAACGATACAGGTGTTATTCAAGTTTGGAGAGGAATTGTTAGAAAGGAGATTCCTATAAAAAGATGACCAAAGATGGAGATAAATGAGGGAATAGTATAACATAAGGTAAGTAGTGGCTATGGAGACTTGCGAGAGAGAAGGCATAGTAGTGAGGTACTAAGGTGCATGAAAGTGCTCTAAACAAAATTCTGCTTAGCCTCGAAGGTAGGAAGATATGCTAGAAGGTTATATTTGGGGTGCAAAGATGTACCGCACACATATTGTGAAATTGGTTAATTAATGCGAGGATTGTTGGTTGGTGAAGGAGCAATAAATGCACTAAATTTTTGAAAATCTATATAAGGATGTGATGTAGGTTCATTTTTACATTTACGATCACAAGTATTTATGCAAGCTAAGTATGATCGAGCCGAGTGAGTCATATTGAGGTGTAGAGAATGTGAAACTAGACGTAGAGAGCAGATTATTGTGTGAAAGAGGCTTGTGTCCCCATTGGTGAAGTGTTTGAGCAAAGAAGAGGCATTGAAAATAAGATATGGCACATGGTTTCAAGATAGACATGCGATTCAATTTAGGGTTTGAGTTTTCTTGTTATAGACAATAAAAAGGTGGGATTTTTATGATGGCACCAAAGAAAGCACCCGTATGTGTTGAGAGGAAAGAATAAGGTAGAAGATGAAGTTAAAATGGATCCCAGAGTAATTTTCAGATACAAAACCCGAAGGTGTGATAGTCGATAAGAGTGTGATTCCCACATTTGCAGTTGAAAAATAAGTGACTACAACCACCGTACATCTGACAACAAGAAAGAGTTGGATGCATTTTTGAATACAAAGACCAACAAGCGCACGATGGAGGATATGCAATATGATGACGCTAGGGAGAAATTGTTGAAGCAGGTAGGAGTCTATCAGTTGTATGAGCTCCCATATTTTGGAAAGTATGAACCATTATACCAATGGTTGATGAGAAGATTCCATGAGGACTTCTTCTATTTCACCGAAAAAAGGGTTAGAATCACAACAGCCCTGATTTCGACACTGACAGGATTGAAGGGCACAGGGGTAGACCTTTCTAGTGATTTGACTAATAAATCAACAATCATAGAGACAAGAAAGGAGTTGGGGTATACTAAGGGTCCACATAGAATGGACATTGATAAATTGAAGAAGTACCTAGTGGTTTAGGCAACTGTGCATTTGGTAACCAAGTTAAATGATCAAGAGAGATGGTCATAGGTGAATACCATGTGGCTACATGTTGCAAAGAAAATGTCTTAAGGAGTAGTCTACAACCTAGCAAGCTACATTATAGACACCATTGTTGAGGAAGTGCGTAAGGGAAAAGATAAGTTTTGGTGCTATCCTCCTTTCTCTTGTGTTTGTAGAAATTGGAGTGCCCAATGGGCCAAAGAATAAGATCTGGGAGTATCCCATGGAAAATAAGTCCCTCATGGAGAGGTTTGACAAATATTTATGTGAAGGATCAATGAGTGGGCCATTTAAGTAGAGGGTAGAGATGTGGTATGACCGACTTCGTGTGGAATTTGAGGAGTGGCACATTCCCAAGGAGCTACCTTTGGTGGTGGGCAAGGTAGTATAGTTTGTGGTGTACCAACACTTTTGCATCACATGATTTGCTATGAGGGATGGGGCATGGATCCCATGGTGCAAAATTTCATATGCCTTTGTAGCATACTACTTTCCGGTCAATCCACCAATTTACTATTGTGCTCACGCCCGTAATTTAATACGGACAAGGTAGACTATGACTACCACACTCTGAGGAAGGCATATGTGTATCTAGACTAGACTACCTACATTGAGAGGCTCATCTCAGATGTCATAAGTATGAAGCCAGTAAGCTTGGCTATTAGGGACAATGGATCCATGCTCGTATACCTTTAACTTAAGCCTAAGCTGGATAATAACAAGTATGCAGAAAATGAGTTTGCACTCCTAGGGCCATCTAAAGGAAAACATACAGTGGATAACGTGCTAGCCCCATTTCCTACAGAAACTATAATGGTAGATGAGGAGGATAAAGAACATGAAGATAGTGGTGGATTATATCATAGAGGTTGAAGGAAGCCCACAGACAAAGTAGAGATTAAGCACATAGGTACTCCACCTCAGGTACAAGAAAAAGATGAAGACTTGGACATGGAAGTAATCCATGGAGAGCACCCCTTTAAAAGGGTATTCATAATGACAAGGAACCAAGGCAAGAATCCCACAACCTATGAGGAGATCACCATGAATCTCTCCTTAGAAAGAGACAACTGAGAGGAAGAGGAGAAAACTAAAGCTAAATGAGGAGGCGGAGGAGTTTGCAGAGAGTGTGCTTGGAACCCTTGTACAACCAAAAGATGTGGAAGAACCCAGGGATGAGGATATGAAGGATGAAGAGGAAGGTGCGAAGGAGGAAGAAGAAATAGAGCATGATATTTCTCAAAACATTGAAGATCCAACTCCAAACCTTGGTGCTCAAGTTCCTAAGGGGCCAAGAATGAGGAGAACCAGTGGGGAGTATGTTGGGCCAAGTATGGGCTATGCTGAGGACACAAGTAAAATTATCTCGCACCTATTTCTAGAGCACAATGGGCCTTAAGGGGTTGTATGGATGGGAGTTGATGGACCTAGACATGGCCACTATGTGCAAAGGAAACAACTATCTGGTCCATGCAAAATCACATGGATGAGCCCGATTTTGATGTATGTGAGGAGTCATGTGTGTCATGAAGAATGAAGAAGGCACCGTAGAGCAGAACATGACTATAAAGCCCATTCTCATGTCTGATGAACAGTAGAGAAATTCCTTGGTTAAGGTATCTACAGAGGTTGTACAGAGGAACATAGATAATGATACCACTATTAGAGTGCTATGAGAAGATAACAAGGAAAAATCTATAGAAATAATGCGTCTAAAAGGGGAGAAGGACTTAGAATAGAAAAAGAATGAAGCCTTCATTAGCATGGAAAAAGAAATTGGTGATTATGTCTTGAAAGCAAGACCACACTTAGAGTCTAAGGTACCTAAAAAGTTTCCTTCAGCTATGCATTATGTGTGTATGTTAGTTGATTTGGTGCTTGAGGATGGACCAATTTACATGTCAGTGCCAAAGGACCCTAAACAAGAAGTAGAGAGAGCAAGGGCCTCCATGGTTAGAAATATTTCATCATATGAGGAATTGCTCCAAACTTTACAAGATGAGCTGAAGAAATTAGATCAAGCTTTGAACATATGCGCAGCTCTAGAAGCAGTGATCAGGATCAAACTATATTAGAAGATAATGAAGTTCTAAAAGCAATGAAGGATGAGACTTTAGGGCACATAGAGAGATTGGCATTAGTAAAGAAAAAGTGCAAAGCCCTTGTAGCAACACAAAATCCACATAAGGAGAGGTTGGATGAGCTTGGAAAGATCATAACACAAAAGATGGATCTTCGGAGGGAAGGATGTCTGCTATGGTTAACGTTGTCCTAGTATTACGAATGAAAAGGGAGAGATGACCTAGGATGAGTTGGAATCCATCGCCGTAGATGTTCTAGAGAAGACTAGAAATGTCTTTGGATGATTGGCAAGCCTTGGAGGATGAGATTAAAGAAGAATATCTGGATTTGATCCTCCCAGTTGAAGCAGAGGGTGCTTTGCAGAATAGAAGTCCATTCTTTGTAAAGTAATTATTTACATTCTTTCCATTCTTATTCTTTATTCTTTGGGAACATCAGGAGGAACCCCATTGCTAGGATGACAATGTAGTTTAGTGTGGGGTAATGTTGAGTAGATAGAATATGACACTAAGGAGAGGGCACACAAAATATTCACACGTGGGAGCAAGACACATTTGAAGGCATGAAAGGATAGGGAAGGAAATGCGTGCAAAAAATAGATTGATTCAGGACTTAGCCATTTTCATGATTATGGGATATTTTTGGAGATGGCATATGAAGTACATAACAGATGGAGACTTGCATGAAATGTAAATTCTATTTTGGGAAGAGTGTCTACTAAGCACCATGCATGAGTTTGAGTTAATAATAGGAATACTACTACCAGTTAACTATAAGAGATCTATTATTAGCACACTTGCATGTGTGCATATTATTGTAAAGGTGCATGAATATTTTTAGCATGTGACCTATTTTGGGAAGTGTGTAAGTGGTGAAGGGAAAGTCCCCACCCTTATAAATATGTATTAATCTATGTAGTTAAAGAGACACTATGTATGAGCTATTGTGGAGTTATGCTTTGCTAGATCTGATGCATGCATAAACTTATGATACTACTTATTGTAAGAAGCTTCTGTATTTATTGTGTTTTAATATAATGGAGTGTATTGGGTGAATAATGGTGTTAAACATGGTAATTGGTTCTTACATGGTTGATTTCATTATGTTTATCGTTTGATTCATGATTCTTTAAGATCTAGATCTGGAATATGCTATGTGGAATGTTTATGCTATTTATGGATCTGAATGCATTATATCTTCATCATGTTCACATCTTGAATAATCAACTCTCGGAGGGGCCTAATACCTTTGTGCACTTACTACAACATTTCCCAAATGATAATCATGATGAACTGTGAAAGAGAAACAACCATGAAAAAACTTCATAATGAATTGTGAAAGAACGACAACCACGATAAAAAATATGCCCAAAAAGGAAGATCATACATTCCCTAAGTGGAGCATCCAGTGTGCACAAGCACTTCTTTTGCTAAAAACAAACCCACCCATACCCTATACTAACCAAAGAAATGAGTAACTTCAAACAAAACCTACAATTGGTAAGGGGAAGTAGCTTTCCTTTCTCTCAAACCGAGACCATGTAATTAATTTGGCAAATGAAATGGTCTTGTACATGAGTGACAATATTCCATAGAATAATTCTTCACACATCTAGCCAAAGTACATAAAAGAATAAAATAAATCCTCCTCAAGTTTCTCACTTTGTTTTGGTCTTGGAGGATTTGATGCTAACATTTGGTGCTTTAAATATCATTCTCATGTTTGGAAGTGAACATGACCAATTGTGGCTCCTCCCTTGGCTCCAATGAAGCCAAGTACCTTATTGGACAAGGTCTAATCCATGGGGTTTGAATGCTACTTTGAGTTCCAACCTCAACATAGAAGTCTTCTTGAAAGCCTTCTTAGAAAAGGTGATTGTCTATGAGCTTATCTTCTCTTTTTTTCTCATCTACATATGACTGATTTTATGCCTTAATGAATGAATCAAAAGTGGTGTCATTTGTGTTCTCCTCCTCCTTATCCGGTGAGGGGCTTGGAAGATTCCATTCCTCCAATCATGATTCAAGAGGAATATTTGAGGAAAAAAGTTGCTCTTGCATGTTCTCCTCCATGGCAACAGGCTCTTGATGTTGGAGGATGAATGATGGAGCAACAAAGGTTGTGATCTCCATAGGCTCTTCTCCATCAAAGAAATCCTCCAAGTATGACAGATAATCTTCCTCCTCATTGTCCTATTGTGCCAAGGGATCTCCTTCCTCCATGATGACCTCTGAATCTGTAACTTGTTCATCATGGTTTCCCTCATCCTCAAACATGAATTTTGAGAGCTCAAACTTCTCTTCAACATCATAATTTGGGGAGAATGAAGTGGGAGGAAGGCTTAAAGCTTCTTATGTGGCCTGCTCTTCATTCAAGACCTATAGATAAATATGGTTCTCCTCCATAGCATGAACATGCTCCTCTTCTCTCGGATTTGGATCTTTTTCTTCTTCCCTTGCTGACTCTGCAACTAGTAAGGATAAAAAGATTGTGAAAATATAGTGCCATCATACACTACACTATGAGAAAATGGATTTTGATCATCATTTTCTTGTTCTTTCTCTACCACTACTGCAAATGTAGTTCCCACCACCTTTTCTTGAACTTCAACCTCAAGTGAGGGCTTATTAATCTAGGGGATTTGAGAAATGTCGAACCTTGTAGCCCACACTCTCAAGTTTCTTACAAGATCCTCTTTGCTAGGATCCTCGATCTTCTCCTCCCCTTGATTGATTTTATGATTTTGTTCCTCCCGAAATGGGTTCGGACTATACGAGGAGGGTGGATTGGAGTTGAAATGATGTTATCATTGGTTGAGGTGGTGGAAGGGAAGGTATGGATTCTTCTTTATGTGGAGGGGAAGGATTTTTAAGAGGGAAAAGGGGAGAAAATTCGAGGTGATATGGAAGATGGAGAAATGCACTCCACGATAGGGGCAACAAAATAAAATCTAGTGATATGAAACTCAGGCTGAGATGGTGTAGGTTGGGAGGAGGAATGGGAGGGTTATAGGATGGAAGTGTAGGGTTACCCCATTGATAGGGTTTCCTAACACTAGATTGGTAAGCCTCCATTTCTTCAACCCACTTTACAATCTATGGTATTATGTCAACCAAAAAATCAGACTTTGAGAGGGTGAACCAAGGTGGTGCAAATCTTGTCCATGGATAGGGCTTTAAAAACCAATCGTGGCTTCCTTCACTATGTATGTAACTCGACATGTGCTATGCTCATCTACATCTCATCGATCTACCTCTAGAAATCAACTTCTTCCATGAAATTTCCACCATCACCTACATAACCTTGTTCTTGATAAACATTTTGGTTACATGAATAACCATATGGGTCATTGGAGGGTGGGTTATACACATGTTCTTCATAATGGAGATCATGAAACTAATTTATGGAAGAATTTTCAAAAGAAAGAGGTGGAATGAACTAGTTTTTCTAGCTACAAATGAGAATTATAGAAGGAAAAGAAGTCATGATTGCAAAAATTCATGAATGAATGAAAATGGAAAGATATGAAAGGAAAATGGAAATGAATGGAAAGAAAAGGAAAAGGTCTGTAATTGAGATAATGGGTTGTTTGGATCAGCGAGTTGCCATATATGCTTGAACATGCTTCCAAAGGCTAAAATTATACCAAGAGCACAACAAACTTAATGAAATGAAATATAAACCAAATTTCACATTTTTTCAAATGTATAGCTTTAAGTACTTGTCCCACCATGCATGCCAAAACTATTGGAGCTCAAAATTACACCCATTCCCAAATCATAGACAACTCATGATTTGAGACAACATGGGACTATCTCTTAGTTGTGGGACCTACAAAATAAGATAGACTTTCGGAGAAGGCCAACTTCCTCTTCCTAATCCTAATGCTAAACTACTCCTAAAAATAGAAAAAAACATAACTACACTTGTCCTAATAATTCTAAGGAGATAGGGAGAGAGTGCATAAAAGGGAAATCCTACACTAAAGGTGGTGATAGCACCAAGAACAAGGATGGAGAGATTCCTAGTGAGTGAAAATAGGAATAAATTGAAGCAATAAATGGCGAAAAAAAGTGCCACAATCCAAAACCACATTCAAGCCACATTTTTGTCAAGCACAATACATATGAGATATGCACAATACATTTGTAAATGCAATATAAGGGAAGAAATGTGACTTTACTCAAGATAGGGTAGAAATATCCACAAAGTACAAATTTTATTGCTCAAAAGGATGCACAATCCATTAAAAAGTACACACAAGGAAAGAAATCTTTGCTGGATGCCCAGATTTGAGGCCTGTAACTCACAAAAAGCTTCTAAAACAATTTTGAGAGAGTTCCTTTATAATTCTCATAAAATCTCCTCTTTTAAATGAGGGGGAAACTACATTATATAAAAATTTGTCTCACCTACCCTACATTAAATTCTTGATAGGTAGCATTAAAAACCTGATAGGTAGTTGAACTACCTCAACTACCACCATTAATGTTTTGGTCACAACTGATATTTCTATTGATTACATATCAAATCCATGAGCCTTCCAACCTTGAAAGTGATTTGTACAAAAAGTAGTCAACCCGACCTCACGAGCCATGAGTCTTAAAACTTCAATAGTGAGCCTTCCAACAACGTTGGGTTGGATGACCATCCAACTTCCGTCGTATAACTAGACAACGAGCTACTAGTGGTCATCCAACCATAGGTCATCCAACGCCTAGGCCATCTAACCCAAAAGCTATCCAAACCACATACCATCAAACCCCAATCCTTCTAACCCCGGTCATCTTACCCCTAGGTCGTCTAACCCTAAGGTCATCCAACCCCCTAAGGCCAACTTGCGAAGGTGATATCTTGAGCTCCCAGATGAATTTTGGGGTGAAATGTTATATGATTCCACCCGAAACAACCAATTTAATTTAATGGTGATGGTATCAATATATAATTTTTAATTTAACACCTCCAAATGTCCCCTTATTTTTTAGTATTTCTAGTTGTGTGCTTGAAGAATGAGTTGCCTCGGAAAGTGTATGATGTTTTAAGATGTCCCATATTTTCCACCATGTAGGGCATGGAAAATGATTTCCATAGGTAATTTTTGGACTCAGCTTACCCCACCATTGATCAATCAAGCCATCCTAAAATTCCCCTATGTTTCACTGAATAGTTTACGTAAAATAGATAAGGTAGGAGGTTAGGAGGAATACTTGTAAGATCGAAGGTCAAAGGTTGAATGCGCGCGTTATTGACTTTTGATCTAAGATGTTCATGAAAATATTCCCTTTGGCTAGGGGAATGACCTATAAGAAACACAACAAGACCAAAAAATAACATTAATAATATAGGTTAGTGGACTGCCTAGCAAATGCTAGATCCGGGAAGTGAGGTGCTTCCTAGGAGGTCAAGTCAATACACTTTAAAATAAAATGAATGTAGCAAGTATCATGAAATAAATAAATCATACTATAGTTATATGATTTAGGTTTCTCAAGTAAATACAATAAGTAAATCTAGCCTAATGAGACAAAGTTATGATTAGATCTCGGAGGTTTGGTAGGTTGTTCTGGGTTTTATAGGTTTGACAGAGGTCTAATAAAGGGTCTAGGATTGATCAGGTGAGGTCTGGGTTGATTTTGGTTGATTGGAAGGCTTGTTGGTCAAAAGGTATAAAATGACACAGAGACCAATATCGGTCAGGTGACCAATGTCGGTAGAGGGATAAAACCGATGGCGGTAGGGGAAATTGGTAATAACTTAATAAAAATGGTTTTTGGGATTCTCTGTGATTGCACAGAGAGTGAGGAGGGTGTGGTTAGGCTCATAATATAACTGAGAAGACTCAGGAATACAAAGGGAGAGGTCACAAAGGGTGAAAGGGCTTAAACTGGTTGGGTTGGTGGATTAGTGAGAAGATGGAGATATCTGGATAACAATAGAAACTGAAAATAATGAAGGAGGAAAGAGATATACAATAAAGTAAGCACAAATGATTAAGATCACATTACTTACTTGCTGCTATGAAGATCTCATGGCTGGATGGAGGCTGGTGATTGATTGGTGAGGTGGTAGCTAGTTTAGTGCCATGAAAATATGACCTATGTGTTCCCGTGAATGCTCTAATGATCTGGAAGGGAATCCTTGGCCTATGTTGCTCTTTGGTGGTGTGTAGACATCATTTGGATGAAGCAATGGCTTTGAGATCCTCATTTGATTGCAATAGCACTCTCAAAAATCAAATGACCAACTTGGGTAAAAGGTTGTAAAGTTGTATATAAAGGAACCGATGGTGGTTTAGGTAACCAACATTGGCCGAGGAAAAATCGGTGTCGGTTAAGGTAAAAAATAGTCCTATTTACAAAAAAATAGGTAGATCTTCCAAGATCTAGCATGCTTTCCTCATTGAGTCCGCTTAGGAAAGTGGAGTTCATGGGAGAGAAGGCAGGAAGAATTCTTAGTTGGTTAGGTCAAGGTTAGTGACTCAACACCTGGGAGTAATGACTTAGTGTTAAAGGTGATGACTCGATCACCGTGAGTTAAATTACCCTTGAATGGGTCCAGGGTGAGGTGTCATGATGAGTTGGAGGTGTGAGGGTGAAATTAATTTAATTGAAATAATTAAACTAATTAATAATGTGAGGGTGAATATTAATATGGGGTAAAGGGGTGATGGTTAGTTAATTGCATTACATTAATTAATTGAAAGGGGAAAAAAGAGAGTATGACCTAATTTTGGTGTCTAAATTTTGCCATTTTTGTTGTGTATCTTGTATTGGTAAGTGATTCTAACAAAACTAGGAATTCGGTGCCCCAAGTATCGAGTGGAGGTTAGGTTACCCAAAGTATGGATGGAGGTGATCCCATTCAAACTGGGAACTGAGGAGGTGTGAAACAAATTCAGGGAGTGGTTTGATAAATAGGTAAATGATGAAAGAAAGAGTAGGCACCAAAGGTATGGTCGAATAAATAACATGACATTACACAAGGTAAGGTCATTAGGTTGAACAACATGAGTATCACATCGCAAGGTATAATGAGTACATGAATGCGAGTGTCACAAAAGGTGAGTGTCACTGGTGACTTAGGAAAGGCCATAGGTAAGGCCGCATGAGGGAAAAAAACATGCCCCAACTGATGGTGAGGTTGGGTGAGAGGTAATAAGGTCATGAGGGTGAGGTGTAAGGTCATGGTCAACTTTGGGTAGGTGGAAAAGGTTTCGGGAAAGAAAATGTGGTGCAATATGGTGCAATGGGGTCAAAAAGGTGAACTGACATTAGTTATGACCAACCAATGTTAGTCAAGGGAAAATGAGAATGGTTCAATAGGGCACAAGATTGATGTCAGTCATGGTCAACCGATGTCGGTCAGTGGGGGTTGGTTAAAAAAGCAAAAATCTGTGTTTTATGGATTCATTATAATCTTTCCGTTTATAGAAAATGACAGTGGAGACAAATTTCATCTCTTTCCGAGGGAGAAAAGGAAAAGGTTATTTTTCAGGCTGAGTTGGAGGTAGCTGAGTGGCTAGAGGAGTGAGGTAGATGGGTCCATGAGATCACTATGAGTGATTTTATTAGTCGAAGGACTGAGAGGGTGATTTAGGCATGGTTGAGGCAGAAAGGGAGTTGGAGGAACACCCATGTAGATACCATAGGTTCTATTGAGGAGGCAAGACCTGTGTTGAGGTAGGAATCAGTCTCCATTCATTATTGTTGAGTGAAATTTTATAAAAAAGCAAAAAAGGGGTAGGAAATTTATAAATTTGAAATTTGGGTAAAAATGAATGAAATTGGGTACGGGAGGGTGAAATGTAGGTTAAATAGGTGGGTAAATGAATTAGGGTGGGTTCTAGGTGGGATTGGGGTAGAATTTAGGGTTTTTTATTTTTTTTTTGAAATGTGGGGTGTGGGATTCAGCCCTAGGGATGAACTAGAGACCGATGCCCTGTTTGGCATCAACCACATCAATTGGATTTACCGGGTGTCGTGGCTAGAAAGGGGACCGTATCGATTAGTGATGACCGATGTCGGTTGAATGTAACTGACATCAGTCATTGTTAAAAGTGACCTACTTCATAAAAAAGGGGTAAAGTAGGGGGAAAATGGGTGCAGAAAACTAGGAGGTAGTTAAAGGCAGATATATAAGATGTAGGTATAAGTGGATTTAGGTGAGATATAGCTAGGAAAAGGTGGGTATGGGTATGGGTGAAGATAAAACAAATGATATATGAGGTAAAATAGTTAGGGACTAGATAGTCACAAAAATAAATGTAGGTATGAGGTGTCATGGGGGTGGGGTAATTAGGTCGGGAAGAAATAAGAAAATTAGTTTAGTAATTGACATTGTTAAGTTGCGTGGATGTAGGCACAATATCAATTGACGATGTGGGACAGGGTCCCATCGTTATTAGGGAAGATGCATCCTAGCATTATGAGGATGAGTGGACACACATGTGAGATGTTAGATTGGTGGGTATTAGGTGCTACAGGTGGATCTAATGGGATCACAATCTCATGGTCACTCTCATCGATAAATGGGATGTAACGACCAACACCTTCCATCTACCCATTGGTGAGATGATGATCGTGTTGGAGGATGTTTATAGGATTATGCAACTACCTATTGTTGGCGAGCCAATGTATTCGAGTATCGATTTGATGGATCCTTAGAGTCAATGATTGTAGTATTTGGGGATATGGTGAGTGACCTACTAAAGAAAACACCAGTCTTGTTTATGGGGATTTGTATGTTGCACACTCATAGGAGATCTATTAGCAATACCGATTATGGTAGTGGTGGGGGATATGCACTTCTAGATTTAATGGGTGGCCGATTCCTATAGGATTGATGGGAGTGTTGTGAGATATGATCGATTATCAGGTTTTCTTTACATGGGTACCTACATATTTAGTGCAACTATACAAGAAGTTGTGGGATTACTAGAGGATGTGACACTACAACATCTCATTATAATGTTCCTACTACATTTTTGGGCATACAAGCATATTGTGGTAGTGCAGCCATGAGGACTACTAGTACTAGATTGGCACCATGGGGGACAGAGGACATGTTACATGAGGTGGGTGGTCATAGGTGGTCATCCTTGAGTAGAGGAGGCAACTCATGACGTAGTATACTATAGGTGGGAGCTGGAGGGCTTGTATGTGATGGACATAGTCTAGTGGCCCTATGTTAGTTTTCTAGCTTTTAGAGGGATGACTCAGAGCTACAAGGGTTACAATTATTACGGTGGATACATGGAAGATGTGTCGGTGAGCACGAGATGATCCTGGTTGATAGATTCTAACTCCAATCGGATTACAACAGGATGTTTTTCCACCCTTCCCACAATACCACAAGGATGATGTGGAGAGACCTTTGTCTCCACCCCGACCCACAGACCCCACAGGATAGGAGGAGGTACCAGTGGATATGATATTGGATGATGTAGGGACCACTGTGGCATACAGATAGTGGTGGGAAGTGGAGTTATAGGAAACACCACCATGGCTAGGTCAGCTAGACTTAGCCATAGTGATGGTCAAGAGGGATGATCTCTATAGGGATAGGCACAAGTAGTTATTTTGACAAGGATGGTGACTACATTAAAAATTAAACCGACTACTACCCAAGCACATGCACAGTACATATATAGGCTAATGTAAGGGATGGTGCAAAAGTAGCAAGCACTACTAGGTACAGTCACTGGTTTATAAGGATAGTTGGCAACCACACATGCACATTTTGTAGCATTACAAGCCCATGTAGCTACATAGGTATTGACATAGGCACTTTGAGATAGGGTCCCTCACAGTTGGTGAGAAAATATTTTGGGTGAAAAAACTTGTGGAGTAAAGGTGGATTTTCCTAGTGGCCTTGTGGTTGGGGATCCAATAGGGGCACTCCACTGACCCTACGGAAAATCTAGAAATCTCTTGCTAGGGAAGAATTTTTCTAAAGAGTGGGAAAGGGGAGTGAGAAAATAGGTAGGAGAACTAATGTTGCAGGTAGAAAATCAGATTCCTGCACACACTAGTTAGAAATTTCATCACATGCACTAAAATTAGGAAGAAACAATACAAACAAACAAGACCAATTAGAATTTAATGAACACAAAGTATCAGTAAACCCCTTAGTCAAAAAGGCTCAAAACTCCTTCTTCTTGTATTGATGCTCAAGAAAATTGTACATAGTATGAGAATGGAAGACATTGAGAATAGGGAAAAGTGGCTAACTCTTTTCACTCACAAGTGAGAAAAATATCTCTCATGAACTTACAAGAATACAACCAGCTAGAAGAATTTCAAAATTAGAACCCCTTGGAATGAAGAGCTCATTACAATTTATAGTGCTAAACTTGACTCCTCATCTTCCTGATGCTCTTTCATATTCCTCATTTTGACTTTAGACTATTCATATTCCTATTTGAATATTAAGTCCCTTTTATAAAAATAAGGTGACTTAAATTTTACATCATGTCTCTAAAGTCACTTTAAGACATATCAAAAAGTGTAAACCCTCAACACAAAATTAGAACATAGAGGAGAGAGAATGTTGGGGGAAGAAGGAGGAGGAAAAAGAAAGGATGTCACCCCTGATGAAGTCTAGCAGATCCTTGTTGATTGAAAACTCAAGTGCAAGTGAGACTCTAAATCTTTGAAACTCCTTGCACCTGAGAAACTCCTTCAAATTATCTCATGAATGCTTTCCAAGTTGAATGAATTATTTCCCGATGATGACCACAACTCCCAACCTACGTATGATATACCTGTGACCCAAACTATGTAGTGAGTGTCAAAAACATTATCCAGTTCCCTGAGATGGATCTCAAATTCCCTATGATCAATGCCCATGGATGATCTAGAATGATGGTGTTGACCTGAATGATCATCCCTCTATGTCCCATTGTGCCAAACTTTCCCTTTGAGAACAACCTACTATTTTTAGTAAGTACATATGGGGAAACTTACTATTTTTAGTAAGTGTCATAGTTTAGCTTTTCCCAACCTCAACCAGATATGGTAGCTTGAATTATTTATTCTTACTTGTGTTCCTCTCACCTTTTGGACCAACTTGGCTATTTATAGTAGGGGCTTGTGGAACCACTTACTATTTTTAGTAAGTGTCAATTACGAGCCGAGATGACCTTTTTGATGACTTTTCTGCGATACTCCCTCTGTTCACTACCTTATTCATAGCCTCTTCAAATGGTGGCTTACCCAAAGCAACATACCCCTATGTAGGAAGGCATGCTATTTTTAGTAAGTGCACCACGGATGTCAGATTGCGACAAAACAAGTCTTGAAAATCTAGGTTTTATTTCGGGGTTCCACGCTCTACATTTTGAGTAATTCCTTCATCTAAACAAGTGGGAAAATGATATTTTCATTGGTGGGGGAGAATACTAAAAAAACACAATCCCCTCCATATCCCTAAAAATAGGGACTTCATGGCATGAAAAACTAGTTTACGTGAAACTAGATTTTTCAACGATCATTCCCTTCAATTTTCATGTGATTTCACCCACTTGAACCTTGAGAAGTGAAGAGGTAGCTCACTTCCTTTTTCACAGATGTTCTTCATGTGATAGGGAAGAAATATGATGAAAAATAATCCTCCATATCCCTAAAAATAGGGACTTCATGGTGCAAAAACTAGTTCACGTGAAACTAGATTTTTCAACGATCATTCCCTCCAATTTTTATGTGATTTCACCCACTTTAGAACCCTGAGAAGTGGAGAGGTAGCTCACTGATTTTTTCCACTACTATGTCATGGTGGCCATTAATGGAGCTTGAAATTTTTAGGTCTTGTTTTTTCTCCATTTTTGATGAAATAAACTCCATTGCGATAGGTTTTTTCTTCTTGTCTCACTGGTGAAATTTCTCTTCGATCCGGTTGTTGGTTTGATGGGAAATTGAGCTTTGTTCTTCATGGAGCCGGAAGTGAAATTTATTTTTGTGAGAATTCCTTTCTATGAAAATGGGAGGTTTGAAGGTGATTTTTAATGGCCTTTAAGAGAAAGAACTCAAGCAACAAATGGTTTTCATTTCGCATCCATGCACATGGTTTTGCAAGATATCTTCAATTTTCGTTTCACAATGAGAGATTTTCAAGAAGATTTCTCAAACTTCTTCTTCTTCATCCTTATCTTTATCAATATTTTTTTTGATACCTATGTGATTTTATGTTTTTGAGGATGTGGATTTTTATGGTTGATCTGGTTTGAAGGTTCATCAATGGTGGAGTGGTGGTGAGAAGTGTTTTCTGGAATGAAGAATGAATCTTCTAAGAGAGTGAGATGTTAGAAGTTAGAAAAATAGATAGATTTTTTTTTAAATTTTGAAAATTGAGAAGGGAGATGGGTGAATTTTTTAATGTTTGATGTCTCACCTCAAGGGATGTGAGGGACATCAAATTCCATGGTGAGCAAGGTGACGACACATGGTGGAGATCCGACGACAGGGAATGAAGGCTAAAAATCAACTTTAAAGCACTGAGGGGCTGGAAGTTGGTCATATGGGTGACCAGAAGTCTCCTTAGGGGATGGGAACATTTTTCCATGTTTTATGTCCTTGACCTGTGAGGGACATGAGGGACATCAAATTCCATGGTGCTCCTGGTGATGACATGTGGCGATCGATCGACGGTTGAGGCTTTGAGCTCCCACAAGCACCTGGGGGCTGAATTGGTGATCCTAGAGGTCATGAGGATCTAGAGGTCATATGGGGGATAGGAAAATTTTTCCATGGTGTGATGTCCCTAACCTTGAGGGATGTGAGGGACACAAAATCCCACTAGGCTCTTGGAGCTGACACGTGTCCTCCCAAAATTTGACTAACTCCCGAACTCGCTCCAAGAGGACAACTTGAAATGCAATAACTTGAGCTCTGATGGAATTTTTTAATGAAATTTTATATGATCCTAACTGGAAATGACCTTTTGAATCCAATGGTGGGGGTATCAGGTATTTATTCCTCCATTTGATCCTTGAAAAATTGGATTTTTGATTTGGTACTCCACTTGTGCATGAGAAAAACTACTTGCAGACCCAATGCACCAAAGTGTTGTGAAAAAAATAATTTCACCATCTTGTAGGGATTTAGAATTATATTCCCAATGATGTTTTTTTCTCCTAACTCCATCTAGAGCTCCCAAATCACCTTCGAAGTTCAACAATTGTTTTGGCTTGTGCACTGCCTAGGCCTATGAACCCTAATTTTGGTGAAACTGCCCCAACTTCTCCAAGTCCTTCCAGAATCTTCCTAAATCACTTCCATGATGTTTCAAGGCCTTTTAATCACCTCCATGTTGGTTTGGATTTTCTTTATTTCTTCTCTCATGGGGTTGCTCCATCCTAGGAAAGGCCAGTGATAGCCCTTCCCACAACTTCCTGAAGCTTGCAACTTTTAATGAACTCCTAAAATCACCTAGGGGGATGAATGGAATTTCCTAAATCACCTAGGGGATGAGATAACATTAATTGGAGGTCATTGGACTAACTAGGTGGACTTGGTGTGCCTGGGAATGATAGGACATGAAAATTTTGGCACATGGGTATAGTTGTCATGCTTAAAAATTGTCAATTTCCTTGTTGCACATTTACATGACAACAATTGGCTCTAGCTTGGGGACATGACATGGAATAAGTGTAGTGAAGATACATGACATGGAGAATCCCATAAATCTCAACATTTCAAAACAAAGACCAGTGCCTTATCCATTGGGCCCTGTGGAGTCATGTACAACTTACAAGAGAGAGAGAGAGAAGAAGGAAACACACACAAAAAAAGGAGAAAGGGAAACACACAATGCACGCAAAAAGGAAAGACACACACACATAAAAGGAAATTATATATAAGGGGGGGACTATAGAGGTGGGGAAAGAATATACACATACCTAAAAATGGGTTGAGAAAAGTACATGCCATCATGAGATAGTGGATTGAAGCCTGACCTTTGAAGCACAAAAATATTATTTGATCAAACCATGATTTTGTGATGGCCTTGCATGGCTTGAGAAGAAGAATATTGATCATGATTCCATCCTTGTACTCATACTATATTGAGAATGTTCCTTCATCCATTGAAAATTTGGTTAACCTCTTGAAACTTTTACATTTTGAAGATTCCTCTTGATGTCCCACAATCATGAGACACCATCCCTCCATGTCTTCGAGAGTGGGAAAATTGCTGTTGTCATGAAAACATTCATCTTCTTTGAATTACAACTTCAAATTATCTCTTATATCAGCAAAACACTTGGAAGGAGTGAGAAAAAACTTGGTTTTCTTCCCATTCAAGAACTTCCCTGAACATCCCACTTTGTTTCTCTAACCAAGTGTTTTTGGTCATGGAGGTTAAATCATTGAGCCAGAGGTCTTCATCATCCTTAAGAGATTGTTGCAGCATGGGAACATGTTCAAGATGAATCGAGCTTGGAGGAAGGTGAGTGTAGTCTGATTTTGGATCATTTGGAAAGAATCATGCATACTCCCACTTTGTTGTCTAGAGAAATTATCACCAATATGCATTCGTTCGAGTCCATCTTGATATTATTTTCAAAATTGCAGATTTTGGTTTGGCCATGTAAGCATTCTTCACCCTTCATTGGATTTTTCCATATGAACTCTTGTTTTTCATTGATGGACCATTCCAAAATGGTGGGAGCAAGTTGGTTTTGAATATACTCCCAACATTGCTGCATATTTTTGCCATGTTCCAACAACTTTCTTCAATGCAAATCAGCTCAATGTTTTCCCTATTATCTTCTTCCATGGCGGAGGTGTTGTCTTCAAAACTAGAGATGTCCAAAGGAGATTCACAACTTTTCTTCTTTTTCACTCATGAAATTCTTCACACGATGTGGAAGAAAAAGACATGCTTTCATGTCCATTCTCATCAACCAAAGTATTAGGGAAGTCATCAAGATTATCCAACTTGCTCCATCTCAACATCAAAAATTGGTCCACCAAAATAGGAAGCACAAATTGATTCATACCTATCTTGTATCTCCATAGCCCGGTTAAGAGTTCAAGGCTGAGTTGAGGATCTTCAGTTTCTTCCACAACCTTCAAGATATCTTGTATAGATAGTTCTTCTAAAATTTCCATAGGCTCATTTTTATCTTCATTGGAAGAATCTTCTTGTTGTGCCTCTAGGAGATGGTTAAAAATATGATCCATACGGGCCCATGATTCATTTGAAACATTCTCGTTCACCTCTTCCATGATTTGTGTTGCCAAAGATTCACTTTCTTGCAAACACGGGCATACTTGATTCATGACACCTACTGACAAGGAGAAGATGTCCAAGCTTTGTGGGAAGGGAACTCCTTCAAGCTCAAAATCCATATCATCTTCTTCTTGGTAAGAAGTAGAGAACCATGTTAGGGCAAGTAGTATGAGAAGAATTTTCAGCTACATCTTGACCATCCATTATTGAATCTTCTTGCTTAGGTGAAAGATGAAAGGATTTGTTTTCACCGTGATGATGATTTTTCTCCCCGAGTGAGTAGAGGTTGTGTTTAAATTGTTCATTCTCCTTGGATTTGAAAAGAGAGTGGGCTTCTTCCATTCGATCATTCATGATTGCATCGGGAAGAGAGTTTGATTCTTTGACTTCCTCCATTTCTTCATGTGACATTTCTACATCACTTGAAGAATCAAAATAGGAGGGAAGATTATCTATGACCATCTTGAATTCATCATCTTTGGACCATGATGTTGGGTGACTTTCTTGCACTTCTTCACATCTCTCCATTTCATCATTAATTGAAAGATCAAAACTTGAAAAGAGATCATCCATGCTTACTTTGAATTGGTCATCTTCTTCATCATTGGTGGAGTCTTCAGAGAGCATTGGATCATCCATTATGCAGCAAGGATCTTCCTTTATTGAATATATTATTCCCCCTATGGGTTGTGACTCGAGCCAAATGGAATTGTTGAATGGTGATTCTATCTTCGTCTCTTCTACTTCTTCCTCCATGATGTTGCTTTGGCTTTCATTGGAAGGTTCCATGATAAGATCTTCTTTAGAAGCATCCAAGAATATTTTGGGAATGAAAACCTCATAATATGGGCAAGCCATCAGGGTCTTCCTCCATAGGGCGCATCTCGTCTTCTTCCTCCATTTGATGTGGTGCTTCAAGATGTTCATATCTTATCTATAGAGCTAAAGCATACCTCCAAATTTCATCAAAGACTTTGGGGTCAGAATTTCCTTTTATTATGCTCTGAAGTCTTTCCACATATTCTCTTTTCAACATGTTCATTTCTTCATCACCGTATGTGAGGAAGTCATCTATTGAGTGGTGGAAGAAAGATAATGTTCTCAATTTTGTAGTGAGATGCGCGAGGTTACAAAAATATTCTTCAGTGGATCTTGCACCATCCTGTCTTTTGTCATCTTCTTGAATGCTGATTTTATCTTCATTGGAAGGCTCAAGGATAGGATTTTCTTTAGTGGCATTCAAGAACCTTTCGGGTATGAAAACCCTATGGTACGAATGATCTTTAGGATCTTCCTCTATAGGAAAAATCTCCTCTTCTTCTTCCTCGCTATGGGCTGCTTCAAGTTTCTCATTCATCTCATGTAAGAATTTGGCATATTCTCAGCTTCACACCTTATCTTATGTCTCCTTTGAATCCATTCCTCTTCATCGGTGATAGGTTCTTTCTTCTTTCCTTTGTCAACACTAGTCCGGAACCATGGCTGATCAATGATCTTCTTTTCCAAAAAGACATCTTCTTCTTCTTCTTCTTCACTATCACTCATTGGTACTTCACTCCAATCTAGAAATTTCTTCATGATGCGGGAAATGAACATGACAGGGGTTCATTCCTTGATGGAGTCACCTTCAAAAAATGATTTTCCTTTGAAATCTGATTTTTTTTTTTTTTTTTCAGACCTTGCGGTCATATTTTGGGTGCAGACGCTACTAAATCTTCCCCATAGTGGGTGCCAAAAATATTGGTGAGAAAATTTGTTGGGTGGAAAAACTTGTGGATTTCTTGCCAACACTCTGGGAATCTAAGTCCCTCTACTTAACCGGTGCACTACCATATATGCATGCACAGTGAAAAGGTGGATTTTCTTGGTGGCCTTGTGGTTGGGGATCCAATAGGGGCACTCCACTGACCCTACGAAAAAGCTAGCAATCTCTTTCTAGGGAATAATTTTTCTGAAGAGTGGGAAAGGGAGTGAGAAAAGAGGTAGGAGAACTAATGTTTACAGGTAGAAAATCAGATTCCTGCACACACTAGTTAGAAATTTCATCACATGCACTAAAATTAGGAAGAAACAATACTAAAAAAACAACAAGACCAATTAGAATTTAATGAACACAAAGTATCAATAAACCCCTTAGTCAAAAAAAGGCTCAAAACTCTTCTTTGTATTGATGCTCAAGCAGAAATTGTACATAGTATGAGAATGGAAGACATTGAGAATAGGGGAAAGTGGCTAACTCTTTTCACTCACAAGTGAGAAAAATATCTCTCATGAACTTACAAGAATACAACCAACTAGAAGAATTTCAGAATTAGAACCCCTTGGAATGAAGAGCTCATTACAATTTATAGTGCTAAACTTGACTCCTCATCTTCCTAATGCTCTTTCATATTCCTCATTTTGACTTTAGACTATTCATATTCCTATTCGAATATTAAGTCCCTTTTATAAAAATAAGGTGACTTAAATTTTACATCATGTCTCTAAAGTCACTTTAAGACATATCAAAAGTGCAAACCCTCAATGCAAAATTAGAACATAGAGAGAGAATGTTGGGGGGAAGAAGGAGGAGGAAAAGAAAGGATGTCACCCCTGATGAAGTCTATAGATCCTTGTTGATTGAAAACTCAAGTGTAGTGAGACTTTGAATCTTTGAACTCCTTGCACCCTAAGAAACTCCTTCAAATTAGCTCATGAATGCTTTCCAAGTTGAATGAATTGTTCCATGATGACCACAACTCCCAGCCTACGTATGATATACATGTGACCCAAACTATGTAGTGAGTGTCAAAAAACATTGTCCAGTTCCCTAAGATGGATCTCAAATTCCCTATGATCAATGCCCATGGATGATCCAGAATGATGGTGTTGACCTGAATGATCATCCCTCTATGTCCCATTATGCCAAACTTTCCCTTTGAGAACAACCTTTGCTATTTTTAGTAAGTACAAATGGGGTAACTTACTATTTTTAGTAAGTGTCATAGTTTAGCTTTTCCCAACCTCAACCGGCTATGGTAGCTTGAATTATTTATTTACTACTGTGTTCCTCTCACCTTTTGGACCAACTAGGCTATTTATAGCAGGGGCTTGTGGAACCACTTACTATTTTTAGTAAGTGTCAATTATGAGCCGAGATGACCTTTTTGATGACTTTTCCTGTGATACTCCCTCTGTGTTCACTACCTTATTTTGTAGCCTCTTAAAATGGTGGCTTACCCAAAGCAATAGACCCTATGTAGGAAGGCATGCTATTTTTAGTAAGTGCACCATGGATGTCGATTGTGACAAAAAAACAGGTCTTGAAAATATAGGTTTTATTTGGGGTTCCACGCTCTACATTTTGAGTAATTCCTTTGTTTGAACAAGTGGGAAAATGATATTTTCATTGGGGGGAAAATACTAAAAAAAACAGCCCTCCATATCCCTAAAAAATAGGGACTTCATGGCATGAAAACTAGTTTACGTGAAACTAGATTTTTCAACGATCATTCCTTCAATTTTCGTGTGATTTCACCCACTTGAACCTTGAGAAGTGAAGAGGTAGCTCACTGCCTTTTTCACAGATGTTCTTCATGTGACAAGGAAGAAATATGATGAAAAATCAGTCCTCCATATCCCTAAAAATAGGGACTTCATGGTGCAAAAACTAGTTCACACGAAACTAGATTTTTCAATGATCATTCCCTCCAATTTTTGCATGATTTCACCCACTAGAACCTTGAGAAGTGGAGAGGTAGCTCACTGATTTTTTCCACTACTGTGTCATGGTGGCCATTAATGGAGCTTGAAATTTTCAGGTCTTGTTTTTTTCTCCATTTGTGATGAAATAAACTCCATTGTGATAGGTTTTTTCTTCTTGTCTCACTGGTGAAATTTCTCTTCGATCTAGTTGTCGGTTTGACGAGAAATTGAGCTTTGTTCTTCGTGGAGCCGGAAGTGAAATTTATTTTCTATGAGAATTCCTTGCTATGAATGGGAGGTTTGAATATGATTTTTAATGGTCCTTCAAGAGAGAAGAACTCAACAATAGATGGTTTGTCAATCCGTGCACCGGTTTGCAAGATCTCTTCAAATCTTCGGTTTACGGCAATGAAGATTTTCATAATTTCTCATTTTCTCTTTCTTCTTTCTTCGATCCTTGATCAATATTTTTCTTGGAGACCTATTTTTTTTTTTTTGATGTTTTTGAGGATGTGGTTTCTGTGGTTGAGCTGGTTCAAGGTTCATCAATGGTGGATTGAGGTGTTCTCTGTTGCACTTTTCTTGGAATGGGAATGAAGTGAGAGAGTTAGAAGAAAGTTAAAGTAAGCAATTAGATTTTTTTTTCAAATTTTGGAGTTATAGTTGGGAAAATTTTTCATGTTTGATCCCTCACCTCAAAAAATGTGAGGGACATCAAATTCCATGGTGAGCAAGGTGATAACATGTGGCGAGATCCGACGGTAGGGAATGAAGGCTAAAAATCAACTTTAAAGCATTGAGGGGTTGGAAGTTGGTCATATGGGTGACCAAAAGTCTCCCTTAGGGGATGGGAATTTTTTCCATGTTTTATGTCCCTGACCTATGAGGGACATGAGGGACATCAAATTCCATGGTGCTCTTGGTGATGACACGTGGCAACGATCGACGGTTGAGGCTTTGAGCTCCTACAAGCACCGAGGGCTGAAATTCGATGATCCTAGAGGTCGTATGAGGGTGATCTGAGGTCTTATGGGGGCTAGGTGAATTTTTCCATGTGTGATTTCCCTAACCTTGACGTGAGGGACAAAAAATTCCACCAGCTCCTGGAGCTGACACATGTCCTCCCAAAATTTGACTAACTCCCGAACTCACTCCAAGAGGACAACTTGAAATGACGATAACTTGAGCTCCGATGGACTTTTTTAAATGAAATTTTATATGAAAATAACTATAAATGACCTTTTGAATCCAATGGTGGGGTTATTAGGTATTTATTCCTCCATTTGATCCCTGAAAAAGTAGATTTTTGATTTAGTACTCTACTGTGCATGAGAAAAACTACTTGAAGACCCAATGCTCCAAAGTGTTGTGAAAAAAAGAATCACCATCTTGTAGGTTTTGGAATTAACTTTCTTATTTTTTTTCTCCTAACTCCATCCAGAGCTGCCGAAATAATATTCAGAAGCTCAAAACTTTTTTGACCTATGCACTACTTAGGCTTGTGAACCATGTTTTTGATCAAACTGCTCCAAACTCTCCAAATATTCTCTGAATCTTCCAAAATATCTTCCACAATGTTTCTAGCCTTAATTCACCTCCATGTTGGATTTGAATCCTCTATTTCACTTTAGGAGGTTGCTCCAATCATGGGAAGGCCAATGATAGCCCTTCCCAACACTACCCAGAGATAGCATTTTGAACATCTCCTAAAATCACCTAGGGGGTTGAATTGAATTTCCTAATTAACCTAGGGGCTATGTTAACATCAACTAGGAGGTCATTGGAATTAACTGGGTAGACCTTGTGTGCCTCATAATGATAAAATGTGAAAGTTTTCATGCTTAGAAATTGTCAATTTAAATGTTACACATTTGCATGAAAAAATTCCCATAGTACAGAACGGCACTAGGACATTGTCCTCCATTGGTATGGCGAGTTCATAGGTGGTAGTTAGGGTGATGTAACTACCCTGACCGTATCTAGGGTGAGGTTCGGGATTCCCTGAATGAGGCCCACTATTACCGAACCATCTAGCCACTGTAGGTATTGATGTTCCCTCTTATGCTGAGCACGGGGCCCGGAGGGCGCCTAGTGAGTGGATGAGATCTAGAAATCATAGCTTGGGTAGCATAGGTGGTCATTAGCAATAGAGATAGGGTCAGGGTGAGGTTACCACCTCTTGGTAACCTACTGGTAGAGGGAAAGGATGAGGAGATTGAGGTCAGAAAGAGACCAACAGAGGGTGGAGATATGCTAACAAGGTGATTGAGAGGGAGAGAGGAGGAGACATATGAGAGTGGAGAGGAGGGCCACAAGTGAGGTTGATTGGTCATGATATTTGATACTTTATTATCATTTTGATTTTGATATATATATCGTACATGTCTTGCTAAAGATTTATGAGATTGTATATGATATTTTTTGAGAAAATTGTATCTTTGTGTATATATGTATTGATACACATATAATGCCCCTTATATAGATGATGATGATGATTAGATTGATGATTTATTGGTTTTCATTTCCATTGTTTTTTCTTATTATGGAAATTAGGTGAGTGAGGTATGGTTGAGTATAGGTCATGTAGGCATGGTTGAGTGAGGTGTAGGCATGATGGAGTTGAAATTTTCCAAGTTATTGATTTTATGGAAATGATGTGTTGTATGTATGTTGTGTTTAAATTTCCAAGTAATTGATATCATGGAAATGCTAAATGATTGATGTATGATATGGTTGATGTTATAAAATGGTAGGTATGTATGTTTTTATGATATATTAATTTCCATGTTTTTATGTAAATGGAAACTAACTAGGTTAGAATGTGAACATAAAGGGGGAAATTGGTTAGGTGTAAAAAATTGGAGAAGGTTAAAAGGTTTTCGAGCTAACCTCCAGGGTCCCATACCCTCGGAGTGCTACCTAATAAGCCCCGAAAAAATGGGCCTCAAGATGATGTAGTTCTCTCATAAGCTAGGGAAGAATATGATGAGGTAGATGAATGGGTCAATAGGTTTTAGGCATGATTGAGTCTAGGTCATTGAGGCATGGTTGAGTGTAGGGTGTTTTAGGCATGGTTCAGTTTAGGTTGAATAGGCATGGTTGAAGGAGAAGTAATCCTAGAATGTAGGTGTCGAAGGTCTAGTCCTACGTAGCAGAATCAATAAGTAAGAAAAGAGATGAACAGTAAAAGAGGTGGAATGCTCTAGAAGTGGCAAAGACCATAATGAGCATACCGAGGATGGGTTGAAGAATTTAAACCCCTAAAGGTAGTGCATGATTGACTGTTCCAAGGGTGAAATAAGTTACATGATCACGAAATGTCACATTTGTGGCACATCCCTTGAGTAGGTAGAAGATAAGAAAGAAAGGAAGATGAGGTGAAATGGGTTATTTAGCATAACCTTGTTGTGAGACAACATGCCTCTTCTGCAAGATACCCAAAACCAAAATAGGCAAGTCCATGATGAAAAAGTTATCTTTTTCTTTTCGCTTTTACTTTTGATTTTTATTTTTATAGAATGATCGATAAGGGAAGTCATTATGAGATGAATAAAATTTAATCCTTGAGGTCTTGATGAAGTTGATCGATGTGGGAAGCTTTAGAATATTTTAGTTTTATTTTAGAGAAATAGTCTTCTTTTTGGATAGACTACGTACAATATGGCTAACTTTGTATAGCTTGTCCTTCGAGGGAGTAGTCTATTTATAGTAGCAAGATAGAAAGATAGGTTTCATTTTCAAGGGAATCATCTATTTGATAGAATTTTGACTCATGGAGTTGAATTTAAAAATTCCATATGTTACTTTTGAATGTATTTGGAATCTCTTTGAGACAACAACAAGATCATTGACCTTAAGGTTCATTCTGTTTTTGATTGCTATTCTATCAAGCAGACAACAAAGAATCTGTAGGAATCAAAATCTACACTATTCTAACTTCAGGGGTTTGGGATCTCATCCCAGTAGAGGTAGTTCCAACTATGAAATAGAAAGGTAAGAGGGAAGGAATGGAGGAAGGTAGATCTGAAGGGAGAAAAGAAATGAATTCCAAGATAGAAAGGTCGGAGGGTTTATGCTTTGGGATGGTAGTAAACAGAGCCAAACTTACTTGCATAAACAAACAAAGCAATACTAATGAACATATGATGATAATAAGAATGAATCCAACATAATAGAAACATAGATCTAACTTAAGAAAGATCTAATGCAAATAACACATATATTGAGCACAAAGTCTTAACATATATATTAATATCTCTTCTATTACAAGAAGGCACAAAGTCTTTCTCTCTTCACTCTTTTTCATACAAAAATGTCCACCTAGAATACAACAAGTATTCCAGTATTTATAGAAGGAGAAGGAGAAAGAAGACAAAAAGAAACCAACCACTATTTACAAAATATCTACAAAATATCTAAAAAGTCAAAAGTTGACTTTGGGCAAGTTTTGGATGGCAACATCCCATGGTGCAACATGGATGATGTCATCATAAATGCCAACATACTTTTAAATATTTTTACAAAAATATCGAAGCGTACACAAGAAGAGAAACTATTCATCATCATCTCTTTTCTTGAATGGAGTGTCTTGCTTCTGATCGGGAGGCGATGTGACACTGAGCTCGGTACTCCATAAACTTGCTGATCATTGTCTGAAGTTGATTATGATCAGACCCTTGAAATGGTCACCAATAACTTCACAAGTTTCTTTTTTAGTCTTGAGCTTGTCAGGTAGCCCAGCGTACTCTTCGTTTGCCTCAATCAAGTATCCAATGAAATCACGGCAAGCCAAAAGGTTATTGATAGACTCTCGGTCAAAAGTGACCTCTGGCACCAAACCTTGGGTTGCGATATCCTTGAAGAGCTTGATTGTATCGTCTACCTCCCTCAAGGTGAACTTCTCACTAAGCATCCTTGGAGACATCTTTGTGACCATCTACTCCATTTGATATTTTGCATCCAGGGCTTCATCCTTGATTTTGTCTATCCTTTCTAGGATATACTCCATTTGATCAACCCGGTAATCTAGTGCGACGAGAGCTTTGTTATGTGTGCCCGGGTGATCAATGACGCCGACCTTTAATAGGTCATCAACTGAGCTAGTCGACCATTTCTTGAAATGTTTCATGTTGCAATCTGGCATTGTCCAACTCCTCGAGAGAGGGATCCTGCTACTTGCCTCAGCTCCTTGTTTTCCTGATCTATACCTCTGGTAGAGTCCTATGAATTTCTTGATTATTTCCTCACTATCTCTGAGGATTCACTCTATCCAGAGAGAACACTACCGTGCCTTGTTCACCAATCTTGGCATATTCATTTATCTTGTCTTGACTGAGAACTTTAGTAGGCTCGGGCAATCATAGGAGGTGCATTGCCCATTCTTTGCAATGCTTGGAGAAGATGTTTGTTTTGTTCCTTTAGTATCCTCTTCTCCTCCTTTACTTCTTGAAGTTTCTTGCAGAGGGCATCTACTGTAGACAAAGCCTCTCCTTGCAGGCTCTCAGATGAGGTTCCCATCATGACTTGAGTCACTGTAAAGTCTGTAGGAGATAGATCTTTCTTCTCTTTGGTGGGATCAGGATATGCAATCTCCATGACCCTCTCTCCCAAAGTGCTCTTTGAAAAGTGAGTTATCACTTTTTGCTTCTTTGGTCCCTTCTTTGAATGATAGAGAAGTCCATGGGTGCTATGGGAACCTTTCTCTTGAGTTGACCTAGATGGTCAGAGATCCAGCTTGGACTTATGGGAGAAGGAGTAGAGGGAATGGAAGAAGAAATGGGAGTGAAAGGGGAAGCAACTGAAGAGGCCGTAGGGAAGAACGTTGAGACACTTGGTGGTGGCATCGACAAGGAGTCTAACACACTACTACTGCTTGTAGGGCCTGGAGTTACTACAGGAAGAAAAGGTCATGGAGGTGGAAGGGATCTTGTAATGGGATGGAGGGAACACTAGGTGATAGATCCATGAGAGAGGAGAAGATGGAAGAGGTGGGAGATGGAAGGGAGGAAGGGAGAGAAGAAGAAACATCCATTGGGATAGATGTTTCAACAACAGGGGGAGGAGAAGGAGTGGAAGAAGGAATGGTGGGTACCTCAGTGGTTGTAGTTGTGACCACATCCTGAGTGGATGTGTCCATTGAAACTTCAGTGGTCTCTTCTTCTTTACCTGGAGAGACCAGGTCGACCACTTTCTTCTCGAAGTAGTAGGAGGGCTTTGAGGAGCTTCTTCTTTGCTTGATTCTCCCTCCTTGTCTTTCCCTTTTCCTTTCGGCACTTGGGCCATGGCCTTGGAGGTGCTCTTCCTGAAGGAGGAAGTAGTGAAATCTACCCCGAGGTAGGTGAGACCATTCTGTTTGCACCAATGTTCGGTGCTGCTGCAATGTGTGCTTGACCCTTTCCTGAATGGTCTTTGGTGCCTTGGCTCTATCAATTTCTACGAATGGCCAATCGTCCCCATCCGTGTCAAGGTAAACTTGATCAATTTCTTGATCAGGCTCTTGGAATCCTTTTGGAATGATGGCCACGCCATAGTGTTTGATCTCTTCTAGAGCCAACCTGGAGTGATCCTTTCACCTGAGATCTATTTCATGTGTCAGGTCGATGTAGATGTCCTCGATCTCAGGGACATGGATAGGATCAATTTTTTCCTTTGGGAGGCAACCCCGACAATCAAAGGTAGGCCTTGGCTGGGAAGTTGTGCTTTAGATTCAGCAATTCAAGCTCGGCATACATTTCCCATGCTTTGGCTAGTGTGGTGCAGGTGTATCGGCCCACTATAAGGGGGAATGGAGTTCCTCCCTTCTTTCTCTTCATGCATCTCTCATGGTATGTGATTAGTTGCCTTGACAACTCTAAGAGAATCAGCTTGGGCCCTGCATACCTTGGTAGCTTGGTTGGTTCACCCTCAAAATTCACCACCCTGAGATATGTGAATGTGGGAAACTGAGTGAACAATGCTCCCCACTTCTTTGTGATAGTGACCACACTCGGGCTAGTTCGACCATGTCTCATATTTGGCCTCAATAGGTAGATCACCTCATAGAAGAAGGCATCGTTGATTTTTGAGAACTGGGGATGTTGTTCTCGAGCCTTAGCTCTGGGTAGTATTCATATATTTTGACTTGGGGCCATACCCCATTTCAGAGCTAGGCCTGAAAATCTCTCGCTGATGTTGCAGCATGTATACAACATAGGAATTCATATAGAACTTCCCAGTTGTCATGACCTATTGAAGTTGCTGAGAGATGGTGTCACTTGATGATTTCTCCCCAGCCAAAATGCTTGCTTAGGCACATTCTTGCTCATGGTCTCTAAGTACCTCAACATCCATTTATGGAAATGATGGGCATCAGGAAGCCCAAATACTCTATTAAGAAGGTGATTGTATCACTCAGTTCCTCATTGAAGTCACTGCGGTGGATGGTCAGGCCATCGGCTCACCGGCTTTTTGTTCTTAAGATATAGCTCATTCATCATTTGCATACACTTGTCCTCATTGTCATCCCATGCCTTCTTGCAGTCTTCTAGGCTTATGGCGACGTACTGCCTGTGATGAGGGATGCCCAGGTTATTTCAAAGTGATGAGTAGTTAGGTCGATGACCATCTTTCCTCTTTATCTTCAACACATCTTGTGTCCTTGTTATAGCATCGAGCCACCAACATGATGAACTCATTATTAATAACACTTACTGGCAGCCCAGCTGCAAAGTGCAATCCACTGCCCACCAGTTTGTTCATCCAGGGGCCACTAGTTGTTTGGTTGGTTCTCACCCAGAAGTCTTCCATATCAATGTGCCCAAGCTCGGAGTCTCTGATATCGAGATCACTCTCTACGTATGAGTCAGGCATCCTGACTTTTGATATTTATACTTCATCTCTTGTTCTGTCAACTTTGCTTTTCCTTTAGACTTGGTTGGCTTTTTTCTTGATGAAGACATGTGTGAGCTCGAGGATGGTTGTTGTTGTTCTACAAGGAGAATCAAGGAGGTCCAACATAGAAGAGCCATGTCAACCATCATGTTATTCATAATAAAATCTTGTAGAAAGAAGAATGAGCAATTATAAGGCTTAGGGTGCAAGGCGCAAGTTCATAGCATGTCTGCAGAGGCTTAAAAAGGTTGGGCACACTTTTGGGGATGTCAACATGTAAAAAGGTGCACCTGTGTTGATAGGAGAAAAGCTGTGCCAAAGGGTTATAAAGGGCACACTTTTGAAGAGTGTTGCATAAAAGGTTTTAGCGCCAAGGAGAAAGGCGCGGGGCCATGGTTTGCAACACACAACATGCAGTGTTGGTGTTATAGAAATGGCACCAACACTTTAAGAAAGTGCTACTTTAACTGGGTGCAAAAAAGATGGTGTTGCATGGCTTTTAAGTGTGCCCAAGGTGCAATTTTGAAGATGTTGCAAAGGAGCTCAATGTGCCAAAGGAAAACTACTTGGCATGGATTTGGAGGACACAACATCCAATGTTGATGTTGGTCGGGATGCGCCTGCGCCTTTAGGAAATTTGTTAAGTGTTTATACTTGGCATAGGTTATGGATATGTTACATGTGAAGATAGTGCACCAAGGCACGACTGTGGGGGGGTTTGCAACATGAAAGGATAGTGCACAAAGGAAAAGATGATTTTTTGTAATTTCTCTTTCTTCTTCTCTTTTTTCTTTTCTTTTTGATTTTGTAAAATGACAAAGAGAGGGTTTGTGGGATTTGTAGCAATAAGCAGATATAAAGGATGGTTTTACTTTAGAGGTAGGGACCTTCTCAGATTTGCAGATCTGGAAGGAGGAAAAGGAGTTTTCTAGATGGTTTGGAGATTAGTTATTATTCATTTTAGATTTAACCTTTTGGTTTATAACAACCCTAAAACCTAACAATAACCAAGAAACAAAACCACAAACAATAACAAGAGTGATAAAATCCACTTACCCGGTTTTATAAAGGATGAAGGATGATGTTGGGGTCCACAAACTCAAAAATGGCACGCGGGCATGACAGGGATAGCTGAAGAGCGTGAAGAATACTTTTCACAATTTTCAATTCATGAAAATGACAGGTGTTAAGCACCTATATATAGAAAATTTAGCATTTATTACCCCACCAACTTTCTTTGGCACTTTTCAAAGTGTCGACATGGGTTTGGATGCACCTTGGCAAAGTTGGTTAGTGTCGACATAAAAGTTTTTAGCACCTTAAGCACATATTCTATGGTGTCAAAATGAGAATTTCAGCCAAAGGGTATAAAGGGGGCACAATTAAATGAAGTTTTAGCGCCTTGAGGGAATTTACTTAGCATATTTTATGTGTTGACATCATTTTTTCAGCCTTAGCACACTTTTAGGTGCATGTTTAATGATGTTGACATGTTATTTTCTACACCAAAGGGGCACAACTTCTCTTATGTGTTGACATGTCATTTTGGGTGCCAAAGGATTTTCTAAGGGGCACACATTTCATGATGTCGACACAACATTTCTTGCGCCTAGTTCAAAAAAGGTGAAAATGGCTAAGTTCTTAAAACTTGATTTCTAAAGGGAATTTTAGGCCATTTTGAATGTTAATAGACCTCCTCAGGGGACCAAAATGAAATTTTGGTATGGTTATCTACAAAATTTCCCTTGTCAATTTTACAGGATAACAACTGGCTCTTTCTGGGGACTATCCTTAAGTGAAACTTAAGGGTAGAGAATCCCAGTTTTCATGTGCCTATCCATTGGGTTACAGAGAGTCAAAAACAAGGGTGACCAAAAAGGGAAGAAAGGGAACACACAACAAACAGAAAAAAAACACATGACAAAAAAGCAAACACACGATGAAAGTAATTTGTACAAAGAAGAGAGCAAGCTCTACTTCCTGAAGATCTTTAGGTGCTGCCCACTATAGGGAAGCGGGAGCTCGGTTCCATCTAGATATGAGAGATAGAAACTATTCTCTCCATTGAGCTGCTTGATCTTGTATGGCCCTCTCCAAAGAGAGTCAAAATTTCCATGCATACCTTTCGGTTCTCTTTCGTTTGTCCCACAAAAGGACAAGATCCCCTACTTGGAAATCTCTCTGCCTAGCTTTCTTGTCAAACAACCTCTTGACTTGATTATGATGTTCAGTGATCTTGTCAACCACTTTTACTCACTTTTCTTCAAGTTCCATCAGGTACATAATTCTCTTTTCTAGAGAACTCTAAAAAGTTTCATCTTCGATTGCTCGAGCCAAGCAGAGCAGAAGTTCTGCGGAGATAGGGATTTTGGCATCGGTCCCATACAACACTTGGAAAGGTGACATGCCGAGAGATCTCTTTGGAGTGATACGATCTACCCACAAGGCATCATATAATGACTTGTGCCAGGATCATTGGTTCTCATCAACTAGCTTCCGTATGATAGTTACTAGGTTCTTGTTGCTAGATTCTACCTGACCATTTCCTTGAGGATAGTAATCAAAAGCATGAGCCAAGGTTATTCCGTATCCATAGAAAAAACCAATAACTTCCCATGAAGAGAAGTTGGAAGCATTATCAGCAATGATTTTGTGTGGAATGCCAAATCTCACAATAATATTTTCCTTGATGAAGTTACAAACAACTTCAGAAGTGGCATGTTTGACGTATATGGCCTCCACCCATTTCGTGAAGTAATCCATTTGCTTTTTAGGACGTAACTATGTCCAACACTCGATTGAGGATTGAGTGCTCCAATGAAATCAATTCCCCATTTCTTCTAATGGTTCATCAATAATGATGGGCCTGAGGGGAAATGCAGCCAGCTTTGGTTTGCCAACGAACTGTTGGCAAAGTTCACATTTCACTACCTAGGTAGCTGCATCCTGAAATAGCGTCGGCCAATAGTACCTGGCCCGAATGATTTTATGTGCCATCACGATGAGGAGAAGTGACCACCACAGCTGAATCATGAAAACTTTTTAACAATCTTATCTATTGCTACGGCTTATCAACACATCGTAGAAAAACATCCATCAATTCCACATTTTGTACAATCCATCATCCCATATGACATATCTGCAGCTCTGAGCTTTACCGCTCACTTTTCCTTAGTGGTTAGATGAGTTGGGCACTCTCCATAGGTGAGAAAGAATGTGATGTCAGAATACCATTCATCATTGGTTGTGACAAATAGAACCATGGGTAAAGAATCCACTTTCTCCAGTTCATTTTGTTCTTCATCAACATGAGCAACTTGCTCCTTAGGTACCTCTGAGTCTTTATTTTCAGCCATTAGCTAACACAGGCCCTTACCCCTTACCAACTTGGTTGGTTTGATGTCTAGATCATATTCTTGGACCTTTGCGATCCAATTCCTCGTAAGCTCCCTAACTCCTGTTGAGTCAGGATAGACTTAACAACCATGTCTGGAACCAACACTACTTGTATGAGAATTTAGAATGTAGTAGTGGAAAAAATGACTACTTTTACCATGGCGAAGGCATGTTTTTCCAACTATGACATCTTTAGTTCATGAGGCTTAAGAGGAGAACTCATGAAAGCAATCGGGATTCAATATCCTCAGAGTTCTTTTGCATCAAGATAGCTGATACAGTATGCACAGATGCATAACTATACATGATGAAGTCTTTGCTGAAATCAGGGCACACCAGAATAGGGGCATGAGTGATGGAAGTCTTTATGTCTTCAAATGATGCCTTGCCTTCCTCACTCCATTGGAATGTTTGGGACCTTTCATCATATTAGATATATGATGAGTCTTCTCAGCAAAATCAGGAACAAAGCGCTAAGAAAATTTACCTTTCCGAAGAAAGAGTGAACACCAGTCTTGCTTGTAGGAAAAGTAAGGCTCTGAATAGCCTTGACTCTTTCAACATCTATCTTAGTTCCTCTCTCTTGATGACGACATGTCCTAGCAGCTTTCCTTGACCCCCCCAAAAATGACTTTTGGGATTTAGTGAAATCTCGTGTTCTCATCTGATCAAGACTTGTTCTAAATGATCATAGTGATCACTTCATTTTTGGAGAACACGGTCAGGTCATCTAGGTAAACTATGATGACCTTTCCCATCATACCTTTGAATGCAAATTCCATTGCTCATTGGAAGGTGGCACGGCGTTGATTAAACCAAATGGCATCTCTTATAGGTGAAGGTACCCCAAGGGGTGGTGAATGTTGTCTTGAACTGATCTTCAGGCGTGACTTGAATTTGATTGTAACCTAAAAAACCATCAAGCATAGACAACATTTCTAAACCGGTTACTACCTATAGTACTTGATCCATTATCGGCAGTGGATAGTTATCCTTTAAGGATGACTGGTTCAAGTTGTGAAAGTCCACGCATATGCGTATCTCACCATTCTTCTTCCATACAGGTACAATATTAGCAACCCAGGTAATGTGATGAATTGGAAAAATGATTCTTGCATCCAACATCTTCTTGAATTTCAGCCTAGATGGTACCCGAGATCTTGGGGTTGTAATGCCTTTGCTTTTGATGAAAAGGCTTGACATCATCCTTGAGCGGGATGTCATGCCGAATGTCCTTTGGCTTGAAAGACTTGAGATCAACATAAGACCATGCTAATACATCCATGTACTTTTTCAACAACTTGAAAATTTTCATTTTTCTTCGGGCATACAACACTTCCCGATGTTCACGGAATGAGGATGTTCCGTGGTACCCAGATTGATGGATTCAGTTTCTGGAGAGAGGAAGGATCATCCTGTCACTTTTTCTTTACAAAATGGTCATGATTATCAAATAGTCATTCTAAGGAAACTAAACCTTTCAGAATCTTGTTTCCTTTGAGCTGTATCACTGTTTCTTTTTCAGATTCATGTGCTTGACCGGTGAGAGACTCACAACATGCAGAAGTTGATCCATCAAATGAAGCTCTTTGAAATTGTCAGCTTTCTCCAGAAAAGTGATGATTTGGTTGTCATCATTGAACACCTGCCAGTGCTGTGAATTATCTGGCACACTCGGGTGAAAAACCACCTCAATGGTATATGTATCTGTTTTTAACCCTAGGTGAGGGAGCATGAGAGATGCTGAGATGACCAATGAATCAGCCATGTCATTTTGAGCTCTCAGGAACTACTTTGATTGAGAAAGCATCAAACTCCTCGATGTTATCCCATACTAGCATTGTGGTAGTGTCTGAGCTGGTCATTCTTTACTTGGTATATCCCTTTTACCTGATTGACAATCAGCTCAGCATCACCTTGCACTTTTAGATTCTTGATTCCCTTCTCTTTTGTAGCTTGCATGCCAAGTAACAAGGATTCATACTCGGTGGTATTATTCATATTGAAAAACTACAACTTGAAAGAAAAAGGGAAAATCTCCTCCTCAGGAGATATTAGAACAACCCCAACATCGCATCCACTCGTGGCACAACTGCCATCAAACTACAACATCCACACTTTGTTGAGATCCTCTTTTTGGATGAGAACATCCATTTTATCTAAGTCGGTGGACAAGAAGTAGTTTCCCATCCCTGATGATTCAAAAAGAATCTAAGCCTTAGGGTCATCAGAGTTGGTGACTAGATATTTCTTTTGTGATTCTGGTTCCAATGTCTGCATCACTCCTTTGACAGGGATCCTGGCTTTGGACCAGTCCATATGAATTTCCCCACCAACTTCTTTACAGAAGCTCCTCCCTAGTAATATTCCATATGCTACTGGAATATCAGCTACTGAGAATAGTCATTTTTACCCTTTTCTCAGGAAATGTCCACAAATGCAAATTACGCATCCTTGATCTGACCAATCAATGGTACTTGCTTGGTTTCCATGGAGTAGCATCTACCAAAAGGTTTGGTAAGTGTGAGGCCCAAAGCATGGGTAACCTTTGCTTGGCATAACATTATCAGAAGCTCTAGAATCAATTATACAATTACTTAGTTTATGACCATTGATTAGGAGAGATAGGTAAAAAGGTTCAATTTTCCCTGCGAGAAGTCGAGGCAACGTTTACGTGAGATGTAGGAGGGTGGGAAGAATTCCTTTTGGGAAATGGGAGGAAGGACGGTAGCCTTGGTTTTGGATATACTTAGTTAATCTCACAAGCTGCTCTGGGTTGGACTGAAGGTATTCAACCTCAGACATTTGATCTTGGTCTTTTTGGCATGATCAATTATATCAAATGTGACCAAGGGTTGTGCTAATGAAGGAATGAGTCCTTCATTTCACATTTGTGGGAGGATTACTAGTCTTTATGGAATTGGAGGAAGGTTGGTTTGGAGGAGAAATAGGAGGAAAATATTTCTTTACAAAGGTTTAACAGGAGGTTGAGTAGGAAGGGGATTACCTCTTTTAGCAATCGTTGGTGGTGGAGCTACCACGACCTTTTCCTTTTGTTTTTCAACAGCAATCTTTGCTTCTTTTCCTTGTGAGAGTGAGTGAAAACTACATATGATTGTCCACTCACATACCCTTGGGTACCCTCTTCTTCATCAGATTCCTCATCTTCAAATTCCATATACCCGATAGTAGAGTCACCAGTCGGTTCACCGACATTTTGATCATCTTCATCTTGTGACAAAAGGTTCTTCATAATTTGTATCATCTTCTTCAATTTCAACCAAGGCATTAACTAGAGGGGCTTCAATTGCTAACCTTTGAGAAGCAGCAGGAAAACGTGGCCTTTGGGGGCATTGTTGGGAGTGAAGTTCCTCCATGGGATATCCCGGTACGGAGCAATAGATGATGCTTGAGCCAATTGCTTCTTTAATGAGAGCAAAATCATTTGCCATCTTTTGGAATGCTGGATCTGATGAGGTGGCCTGAGAAGAAGTTGAAGCCTTTGATTTTGATGGCTCTCATCTTAACTCACCAGATATAAGGAGGTTATCTTCTATCCGAATGGCCATGAACTTGAGCAAGAACCAAGTCTGGTATTTGTTCTTGTAAAAGTAAGAAACTTACTCTCGAACTCATTGTGTTCACAAAGAAACACTTTTGATTCTCTAATGTTGGCAACATGGCAGGTGGCACACACGGTTGATTAGTGAATTGAATCGGGTGATAAAATCACGCATGGTTTCATTGGCCTCCTTCTTCATGTGAGTGATTTTTGATAGTAATGCAAATGCATCTTCTGAAGGCTTATACCTATCTTCAAATGCAGTTCGTAATGTGGCCCAACTGGTGATGGATCCGGCTGGTAAATGTTGGAACCATTCTGATGCAGGCCCTTGCAAGGTCTCGAAGAAAGAGATGTACCTAGATACGTCTTCATGAGTCACGTCTAGAATATTGCATGACATAATAAATGCAGCTATATGCACATCCATGCTTTGATTTCCCACTCCCATCAAAATTTTGGGAAATTCTTGCGATTTCCATGAGGGAGGGCATGAACTGGATGCGGCAATGCTAGAGGGCCCATGGCATTTCCCATGGTACGGTAGATTTATCACCATTTGAAACACGGGGAAAAGAACATGAGTAGGGAGTCTGGTTCCACTTAGCAAAAGAGCACTACAAATTGATGTCGAGGCACCTTGTGAAATCCCAACTCCTTCGTGGAGGTGAGGCACTTCTTGCTGATCGATCCGCTTGAACTTAGTGATGTGAATCATGCTAGAGTGATACTGAAATTGTGCCTTTGAAGTAGATCAAAGATTGGATCAACTTCTCCATGAGCTCTTCTACCACGAGTAAATTGTTCACCCACCAGCGTAGCCATTCGTTTAGATCTACAACAATTAAGAGTAGATTTACAACAATCTTTTTGTTTGTACTTGCTGATTTTCTTGATTTTTCTAGCAAAAATCAGCAGCATGTACTTTTTTAATATTTAAATTTATCCTCTTTTAATAATAACCGATTGTGGTTTTCTGACAAAGATTAACAAGGATAAAAGGTGGGTTAATTTAGAAAGCTGATTTTGGATCTTTGAACTAATTTTGCAAGGTTTTGAAAATATCGAAAATGTCAGATTCTCAGATCTACGGAAATATACAATTTTTTGTAAAAACTCAGTGAACTAAAAGCTCCTATCTGGTCTAGATCTATGGATTTGCATAAGGAAATTTTCAGTTTTGATCACTTTTGCAAAAAAATTAATTTTTAACAAAGAGTTAAAATTTGCAAACTGGTAGTGATTTTTACAAGTTTTTAATTATTTCCTTAGTTTGATCCCCAGTGAGTCACCAAAAACTATTGGTTTGAAAATCAGTCGGTTAGACAGGTCATGGGGAAACATGCCAACAATGTGTAGGGCATAGCCCCTCTTTGAGACAACAAAGCAAAACTGGTTTATTGCTATTCTATCAAGTAGGAATCTGTGCAAATCTACACTATTCTAACTTTAGGGGTTTGGGATCTCATCCCAGTAGAGGTAGTTCCAACTGAAATAGAAAGGTAAGAGGGAAGGAATGGAGGAAGGTAGATCTGAAGGGAGAAAAGAAATGAATTCCAAGATAGAAAGGTCGGAGGGTTTATGCTTTGGGTTGGTAGTAAACAGAGCCAAACTTACTTGCATAAACAAACAAAGCAATACTTGATGAACATATGATGATAATAAGAATGAATCCAATAGAATAGAAACATAGATCTAACTTAAGAAAGATCTGATGCAAATAACACATATATTGAGCACAAAGTCTTAACATATATATTAATATCTCTTATGTTACAAGAAGGCACAAAGTCTTTCTCTCTTCACCTCTTTTTCATACAAAAATGTCCACCTGAATACAACAAGTATTCCAATATTTATAGAAGGAGAAGGAGAAAGAAGACAAAAAGAAACCAACCACTATTTACAAAATATCTAAAAAGTCAAAAGTTGACTTTGGGCAAGTTTGTGGATGGCAACATCCCATGGTGCAACATGGATGATGTCATCATAAATGCCAACATACTTTTAAATATTTTTACAAAAATATCAAAGCATACACAAGAAGAGAAACTATTCATCATCATCTCTTTGCTTGAATGGAGTGTCTTGCTTCCGATCGGGAGAGGCGATGTGACACTGAGCTCGGTACTCCATAAACTTGCTAATCATTGTCTGAAGTTGATTATGATCAGGACCCTTGAAATGGTCACCAATAACTTCACAAGTTTCTTTTTCAGTCTTGAGCTTGTCAGGTAGCCCAACGTACTCTTCATTTGCCTCAATCAAGTATCCAATGAAATCACGGCAAGCCAGAAGGTTATTGATAGACTCTCGGTCAAAAGTGACCTCTGGCACCAAACCTTGGGTTGTGATATCCTTGAAGAGCTGGATTGTATCGTCTACCTCCCTCAAGGTGAACGTTTCACTAAGCATCCCTGGAGACATCTTTGTGACCATCTACTCCATTTGATATTTTGCATCCAGGCTTCATCCTTGATTTTGTCTATCCTTTCTAGATATACTCCATTTGATCAACCCGTAATCTAAAGTGACGAGAGCTTTGTTATGTGCCCGCGGGTGATCAATGACACCACCTTTAATAGGTCGTCACCGAGTGAAGTCGACCATTTCCTAAAATGTTTCATGTTGCAATATGGCATTGTCCAACTCCTCGAGAGAGGGATCCTACTACTGCCTACAGCTCCTTGTTTTCCTGATCTATACTCTGGTAGAGTCTTGTGAATTTCTTGATTATTTCCTCACTATCTCTAAGGATTCACTCTATCCAGGAGGACACTTTGCCATGCCTTGTTCACCAATCTTGGCATATTCATTTATCTTGTCTTGACTTGAGAACTTCAGTAGGCTCGGTGGCAGTCATAGGAGGTGCATTGCCCATTCTTTGCAAAGCTTGGAGAAGATGTTTGTTTTGTTCCTTTAGTATCCTCTTCTCCTCCTTTGCTTCTTGAAGTTTCTTGCAGAGGGCATCTACTGTAGATAAAGCCTCTCCTTGCAGGCTCTCAGATGAGGTTCCCATCATGACTTGAGTCACTGTAAAGTCTGTAGGATAGATCTTTCTTCTCTTTGGTGGGATCAGGATATGCAATCTCCATGACCCTCTCTCTCGAAGTGCTCTTTGAAAAGTGAGTTATAGCTTTTTGCTTCTTTGGTCCCTTCTTTGGAATGATAGAGAAGTCCATGGGTGCTATGGGAACCTTTCTCTTGAGTTGACCCAGATGGTCAGAGATCTAGCTTGGACTTATGGGAGAAGGAGTAGAGGGAATGGAAGAAGAAATGGGAGTGAAAGGGGAAGCAACTGAAGAGGCCGCTGCAGGAAGAACGTTGAGACACTTGGTGGTGGCATCGATAAGGAGTCTAACGCACTGCTTGCTTGTAGGGCCTGGAGTTACTACTAGGGAAAGAAAAGGTCATGGAGGTGGAAGGGATCTATAATGGGATGGAGGGAACACTAGGTGATAGATCTCATGAGAGAGGAGAAGATGGAAGAGGTGGGAGATGGAAGGGAGGAAGGGAGAGAAGAAGAAACATCCATTGGGATAGATGTTTCAATAGGGGAGGAGAAGGAGTGGAAGAAGGAATGGTGGGTACCTTAGTAGTTGTAGCTGTGACCACATCCTAAGTGGATGTGTCCATCAAAACTTCGGTGGTCTCTTCTTCTTTACCTAGAGAGACCAGGTCGACCACTTGCTTCTCAAAAGTAGTAGGAGGGCTTTGAGGAGCTTCTTCTTTTCTTGATTCTCCCTCCTTGTCTTTCCCTTTTCCTTTCGGCACTTGGGCCGGCCTTGGAGGTGCTCTTCCTAAAGGGGAAGTAGTGAAATCTACCCCAAGGTAGATGAGACCATTCTATTTGCACCAATGTTTGGTGCATTACAACATGTGCTTGACCCTTTCCTGAATGGTCTTTGGTGCCTTGGCTCTATCAATCTCTATGAATGGCCAATCATCCCCATCCGTGTCAAGGTAAACTTGATCAATTTCTTGATCAGGCTCTTGGAATCCTTTTGGAATGATGGCCACGCCATAGTGTTTGATCTCTTCTAGAGCATGCTAAGTGATCCTTTCACCTTGAGATCTATTTCATGTGTCAGGTTGATGTAGATGTCCTCGATCTTAGGGACATGGATAGGATCAATTTTTCCTTTGGGAGGCAACCCCGACAATCAAAGGTAGGCCTTGCTAGGAAGTTTTGCTTTAGATTCAACAATTCAAGCTCGGCATACATTTCTCATGCTTTGGCCGATGTGTGGTGCAGTGTATCGGCCCACTATAAGGGGGAATGGAGTTCCTCCCTTCTTTCTCTTCATGCATCTCTCATGGTATGTGATTAGTTGCCTTGAAAACTCCAAGAGAATCAGCTTGGGCCCCGCATACCTTGGTAGCTTGGTCGGTTCACCCTCAAAATTCACCACCCTAAGATATGTGAATGTGGGAAACTGAGTGAACAATTCTCCCCACTTCTTTGTGATAGTGACCACATTGGGCTAGTTCGACCATGTCTCATATTTCACCTCAATAGGAAGATCACCTCATAGAAGAAGGTTGTTGATTTTTGGAACTAAGGGATGTTGTTCTTTTTCCCTTAGCTCTGGTAGTATTCATATATTTTGACTTGGAGCCATACCCCATTAGAGTAGGTATTTACCTTAGCTCATGTTCACCTAGGTATTTTATTTATCCTCACCCACTTATGTGTGTGGATATTTCTTTTATCTTATTTAGATATTAGGAGATATTATCTAGTCCATTTAGGTATAGTTCTTTCCTTGAAGCCCTATGGTATTGACTAGTTCTTTCCTAGATCTATGGTATTGACTATATCCTTGATGTCTAGTTCTCTCCTAAATTTATGGTCTTGACTAGTTCTTTGATGACTAGTTATTTCCTTGATTTATGGCTTGATCTACGACCTTGGTAGCTCTTAGGTTATTATTCTTTGCTTATTTAGGATGCCCAGGCCCATTCTCAAAATGTCGATTGAGTTCCATAATAATATATGATATTGTTTCTCATTTGTTTGTAAAGGTTTTATGTAAAGTTATTTTGATGAATTACTTTCATCTTATTGATCATGGTGTTTGATTAGCACTCGTGTTCTTGGCCTTACGATCCGGTTATCATCCTTTCCATACCCCATTCCGAGCTAGGCCTATGAAATATCTTCATTGATGTTGCAACGTATACAACGTAGGAATTCATATAGAACTTCCCAGTTGTCATGACCTATTGAAGTTGTTGAGAGATGGTATCACTGATGATTTCCCCGCCAAAACGCTGCTCAGGGACATTCTTGCTCATGGTCTCTAAGTACCTCAGCATCCATTTATGGAAATGATGGGCATCAAGAAGCCCATATACTTTGTCAAGGAAGGTGATTATATCACTCAGTTCCTCATTGAAGTCACTGCAGTGGATGGTCTGTGGCCATCGGCTCACCGGCTTTTTGTTCTTCAGATATAGCTCGTTCATCATTTGCATACATTTGTCCTCATTGTCATCCCATGCCTTCTTGCAGTCTTCTAGGCTTATGGTGATGTACTTCCTGTGATGAGGGATGCCCAAGGTTATTACAAAATAATGAGTTGTGAGGTCGATGACCATCTTTCCTTCTTTATCTTTGACACATCTAGTGTCCTTGTTATAGCATTGAACCACCAACATGATGAACTCGTTATTAATATCTTACTTGTGCAACCCAGCTGCAAAGTGTAATCCATTTCCTACCAGTTTGGTCATCCAGGGGCCACTAGTTGCCTGGTTGGTTCTCACCTAGAAGTCTTCCATATCAATGTGCCCAAGCTTGAAGTCTCTGATATCGAGATCACTCTCTGCGTATGAGTCAGGCATCCTAACTTTCTGATATTTATACTTCATCTCTTATTCTATCAACTTAGCTTTACCTTTAGACTTGGTTGGATTTTTTCTTGATGAAGACATGTGTGAGCTTGAGGATGGCTATTGTTGTTCTATAAGGAGAAATAAGGAGGTCCAACATAGAAGAGCCATGTCAACCATCATGTTATCCATAATAAAAGCTTGCAGAAAGAAGAATGAGCAATTATAAGGCTTAGGGCACAACACTCAAGTTCATAGCATGTTGTAGGGGCTTAAAAAGGTTGGGTGCACTTTTGGGGATGTTGACATGGAAAAAGTGTGCCTGTGTTGACAGGGGAAAAGTTGTGCCAAAGGGTTATAGAGGGGCACACTTTTGAAGAGTGTTACACAAAAGGTTTTAGCACCAAGGAGAAAGGCACGGGGCATGGGTAAGCAACACACAACATGTAATGTTGGTGTCAAGGATCATGTGCTAGCACCTTTGGAAAATTACTTTAACTAGGCGTTGCAAAAGATGGTGTTGCATGGCTTTTCAATGCGCCCAAGGCACAATTTATGAAGATGTTGCAAAGGAGCTCAATGTGCCAAAGGAAAACTACTTAGCATGGATTTGGAGGACACAAAATCCAATGTTGATGTTGGTTAGGATGCACTTGTGCCTTTAGGAAATTTTTTAAGTGTTTATACTTGGCGCAGGTTATTGATATGTTACATGCGGGGGCAATGTGCCAAGGCACGACTGTGGGGTTTGTAACATGAAAGGATAGTGTGCCAAAGGAAAAGATGATTTCTTTGCAATTTCTAAGATTTCTTCTCCTCTTTTTGGTTTTTCAAATGGTAAAGAGAGGTTGTTGGATTTGTAGAAATAAGCAGATATAAAGGATGGTTGCTTTAGAGGCAGAGCCTTCTCAGATTTGTAGATCTAGAAGGAGAGGTAAGGCGGTTTCCGAGATGGTTTATAGATTATTAGTTTATTTATTTTATATTTATATTTTTGGTTTATAACAACCCTAAAACCTATCAATAACTAAGAAACAAAACCACAAACAATAACAAGAGTGATAAAATCCACTTACCCGGTTTTACAAAGGACGAAGGACGACGTTGGGGTCCACAAACTTGAAAAATGGAACGCGGGTGACAGGATAGGATAGCATGCGGGCGTAGAAGAATACTTTTCACAATTTTCAATTCATGAAAATGACAGGTGTTAAGTGCCTATATATAGAAAATTTAGCATTTATTATGCCACCAAATTTCTTTGGTGTGGTTTCTAGAGTGTCGACATGGGTTTGGATGTGCCTTGGTGCAAGTTGGTTAGCGTCGACATAAAAGTTTCAGTGCCTCAAGCACATATTCTATGGCATCAACATGAGAATTTCAGTGCCAAAGGGTATAAAGGGGGCAACAATTAAATTGGTGGCAACATGAAGTTTTCAGTGCCAAAGGGAATTTACTTAGCGCATATTTTGATGTGTTGACATGTTGATTCTTGCACCTTAGGCACACATTTTAGGTGCAGGTTTGATGATGTTGACATGTTATTTTCTGCACCAAAGGGGTGCTACTTCTCCGATGTTGACATGTCATTTTGGGTGCTAAAGTATTTTCAAAGGGGCGCACATTTTGTTGTGTCGACATAATATTTCTTGCGCCCAATTCAAAAAAGGTGAAAAATGGAAAAGTTCTTAAAAATTGATTTCCGGAAGGTAATTTTTAGGCCATTTTTAACGTTAATAGACCTCCTCGGGGACCAAATTGCAATTTTGGTATAATTATTTGCAAAATTACCCTTGTCAATTTTACAGGATAAAACATTCTTTGACACATTTATCATAGGCACGATTGATACATTTTTGGTAGATGTGAAGGTGATTGAGAGTATTTAGATGGTGTTCATATAATAACTCAAGTTGTGCCAAATGGTCTTGGTAAAAATCATCATTATTGAACATACCTTTGAGTGAGATATGAAGAGATGGAATTTAGACTTCAAGAGGTAAGACAAACTTTGTAGTGTAGACCAAAGAGAAAGTTGTGGTAGCAATTAAGGTGTGAATACTAGTGTGATAAGCCCATAAGGAAAAAGGAATGCATGTCTCGCTAATCCTTACCAGTCTCATCAACCACTTTCATAAGAATTTTGTTTAGGGTTTTTTCGTTGATTTAGCTTGGCCATTTTGTTTGAGGATAATAAGGTGAAGAAAAACCTGAGTTCAATGTTAAAGGAATCACAAAGTTTCCGTAGGGGTTTTGTATTTGAATTTTTTCTGTTATCATTGATGAGGTAGTGAGGAACACCAAAGTGACAAATGATGTAATGGTTAATGAATTCATGTATTTTATGGATTTTTGTAGAAATAAGAGGTATTACTTCCACCCATTTAGTGTAATATTCTGTAGTGGTAATAATCTATTGATGATGTTGGGAAGAATGAGGGTTAATCTCTATGACAAGATCCGAACCCAATTGAGAGACAGGTTAAAGGTCTTGTGTGACTGTAAGGCATGACTAGGGGTGTGGTGAAGATTAACATGCTGTTGACACTTCATACAATGCTTGAGATAGTCACAATAATCATGGTTTAGGGTTGAATAGTAATAGGCAAGGTGAAGGATGCGCTTAGCAAAACTAAGCCATGAAGTGACCTCCTCAAATCCCATCGTGAACTTCCTTGAAGGTGTATGGAATTTTAGAACTTATAAGGTGTCATAAGAAGATATCACAAAGCCACATTTATAGAGAAGACCACCCATTATGACATAGCGAGAGACACTTTTAAGGAAGGATCGTTATCCATTGCAAGTAAGATCTAGAGGCAAAATTGAAAGGGAAAGGTACTCAAAAAAATGTTTATACCAAAGGTCACGTGGGTTAGTTTCAATGTTTCCTACAAAGTTAATGTCTTGTTATAGATAAGAAGGTGATTTCAACCTTTTACTATGAAAAATATTTTCAATTCGAAGGGCGAAGCGGGTATTTGAGAAGTGAGACATGCCATGGTTTCCAAAAATTTATTAGTGGAACGTGGAGTGGTTAGAAGTTCATAATGGTCAAAGGTAGTTAAAAGCATGTCAACATGATGTTTATACTCTTGAAGTATCTTGTTATGACACTAGTATATATGATTAACTTGGTTCACAACCAGTTGAGATTCACCAAAGATATTAATTGATTTAACATCTAGGGTTATGTAGGTTTGAAGACCTAACACAAGTGCTTCATATTCGGTGATATTGTTAGTATAATCAAAATCTAGTTTGAAATATAACGGCATAGGCTCACTATTAAGAGAAATGAGGATAACTACTATACCACCCCACCCTAAGATTTGGAACCATAGAGGAATAAGGTCATCTGGTAAAAAAAAATCATCTAGGGAGAGGTTAGAAATTGATTCATCAAGGAAATTGAAGTTAGAAGATTGGTTTCTAGAGAGAGGTGCATCTGTGAGTTGGTCAGAAATGGTTTTTCCTTTGACATAATTTTTAAGGATGAATTCTAGATCTAGTTTTGCAATAAGCGAGGATCAAATGTGCAACCCATTGATGTTGGTAGGGCTTATTGTACATGTAATGTAAGGGCTTAGTGTTGGTGACAACAAAGGTTTTGTGGTTGAGTAGGTAATGGAAAAGTTTAGTGGTGACAAAGAATAAGGCCAAGAATTTTTTTTTTGGTGTGAACATATCTAGTTTCATAGTCTAAAAGTGTATGACTTATATAATAAACCACTTGTTCCTTGTGTTTCTCATCATGATGAGCGAGCATGGCACCTAGGGAATGATCAATGGTAGAAATGTAAAGGTAAAATGGTTGGTCATCCTTAGGTGGAATGAGCACATGTGGTTAGATGAGGTATTGTTTTAAGGCATTGAAGGATTTATGACATTCATCATCCCATTTAAAGGAGACATCCTTTTTGAGAAGATGATGAAATGGATGGCAATGGTCGGAAAGATGAGAAATAAAGAAACGAATAGATTATAAATTTCCTTGCAAAATATGAAGTTGATGAAGGTTAGTAGGTGGAGGCATCTCGAGAATAGCATTGATTTTAGTGGGATCAAATTCAATGCCACGCAAAGAAATGATAAAACCAAGGAGCTTTCCTAAGAGAACAACAAAGACACACATCTTAGGTTGAAGGTGAACATAGTATTTGATGAGATGATCAAAGAAAAAATTAAGGAATGCAAGGTGTTCAGCCCGACATTTGGATTTTGGAAGAAGATATTTGACGTAATCTTCTAATATTCTATACATGATGTCATGAAAGATATAAGTCATAGCCCATTGATATGTAGCACCAACATTTTAAGGCCAAAGGGCATGCCACGATAGCAGAAGGTCCCCAAGGAGTGATGAAGGAGGTTTTGTGTTGATCTTCTGGGGTGAGTAATATTTGGTTATAACCCAAGAAACCATCCATGAGTGATAACATCTCATGGTTGGTGGTGAGATCAACTAATTGGTCAATACTAGGTAGAGGAAAGTTATCTTTGGGGAAATCCAAGTTAAGGTCACAGAAATATGTGTAAATGTGGAGTCCCCTATTGCTTTTGTGATAGGAACAATGTTAGAGATCCATTGGGGATAATCAATGGGTAGAATGAATGAAATAGAAAGAAGGCATTGAAATTCTTCTTTGACAAGAAGGACAATGCAAGGATGCATTTTTGCAGCTTTTGTTTCATGGGTTTGGCATCAGGAATAGTTATGATATTGTGGACCACAATGTTTGGGTCAATACTGGGCATATCAGTGTAGGACCAAGCAAAAATGTTTCTATGATCTCGGAGGAAATAAGTGAAAGCTTCCTATTCAATAGCATCTAAATATTCACCTATTTTTAGAATGTGTAGGTCGTCCTGAGTGTGAATGTTGATTTCGATGGTCGATTCATTCAACATGGTTTGCATCATAGAAGGAAATGACCAATGAATATAAGAATCCTCAACACCAAGGTAGGTCGAATATACTTATCTTCCGACATTAAATGATGTTAATAAAAGGTGTATCGTCATCGATCATGTTAGGATATAAGAAGGGAATAAAAGAGGGAGCCTCAACATCATGCTTTGATAAGTCATAGGTCCCAAGGAAATGACGTTCACAATTTTTTTATTAGGAATGGATTCTAGATCCATAGACTATATAGGTGAAGGTAGTGAGGTAGGTGAATGGGGTGGGAATGTTTATCATCCTCAATGAATTTGACTTAGGCCTTCTAGGAAGATATTTCGAACATCTAATACCATTGTGGTCTTTATGCTTACGAGTGGTGTAAGGAATGACAGTATGGAGGTCTTGTTCATAGAAACCAAAGCCAAATCCCTTCCAAGAACAATGATGGAAGAAGGTGTGGGAAAAGTGGCGGTTGGTGAGAGATTGAAGGTCAAAGGAAAATGGTTGAGTAGGTAGAAGCATCAAGTCCCCCATACGTTAAGTTGGTGTGAAGGTGGGGAGGACCATAGGGGAAAAATTTACCTACGTAGTGATCATAGCAGGGATGTTGGTGAAGGTTACCATAATATTGAGGAGTAAGGAATGTGTCAATGTTATAAAGGTAGTACTTCCCTAAAGTGAGGAGTTGATATTTGGCAGCGGGAATGGGCGAATAACTAGAGAAATAGGAAGAAGAAGCATTAGATGTTTGAGAGGTAGATGGGTGGGCTGATGGGTCAGCTACGAAGTAGTGGGAATAGAGGAGTTAGTTGTGGAAGATGTAGTGGTAGAAGTGGTGGATGAGGCTATGGATGAAGAAGTGGTAGTGGTGGTAGATGCCTTAACTAGTATAAGGACATCATTGGGTTGATACAACATGTTACAAGTCTTAAATGGTGAAGGGTTGGATGGAATGGTATAGTTGTTCCCTTCATGTTCAAATTTTAAACACCAATGTAAGATTGAAGGAACATAACCCATGGTGCAAATCCAAGGTTGGCCAAGTAGTAGGTTGTACTAGAATTCCCCCTCTAAGACATAGAATAATTCAGGAATGGCATAGGGGCCCACGTGAATGTGGAGAATGATGGTGTCAAGGGTGGAAGTCATAACATTGTTAAATGAATGTAACATAACTAGGTTATTATGCATGTAATTGGTAGGGATGCACATTTGGTTATACACATGAGAGGAAATGATGTTGATACTGGCACCTCTATCGATCATAATGCGTCAAACACATATATTATCAACGTAGACGGAAATAAATAGGGTGGGGTCAGGATCATCTTCTTGGAGAGGTATAATCTCATCATTAGAGAAACTGAGAGCAGCTACTTGATGAGTGGTAGGAGTAGAGGAAGGGGGTGAAGTGATGAGAGAGGAAACATGGTGAGGGGTCATAATGGATGCAATAGGTGTATGGTCATTAGGTAGAACCTCAATACATTGTAAGACTTCAATGAGGATCGACGATGAGACTAAGAGGTTTGGATGAGGTCGTATAAAGAAATTTTGAGAGGAGAATGGTCAAATTATTTAAGCATTTACGATGGGAAACCCCGTTAGAAATAGGGTTTGTGGGTCCACGGATGGTGATTTTGAGTGTAGGTACAGATGGAATGTTGGGTAAAAGAGTAGTAGATGAGCTAGTTGTTTTCTCCTTTTCTTTTTCCTTCTTGCTCAAGTGGCAATGTGCATATTGATCTATGGTGAAGGAGAAGGTGAGTCATGAAAGGTGTAGCAACAAGATGGGAAAAAATATTGTGAAGGAATATCCTGTTTTGTGAAAGCAATGTGACACATTGGCATTTTTTGGAGGTTTGGATAGCTCTCTTATGTGGGCTAGATTGATCTCAAATGTTGGAGGAGGATAAAAGGGTTGTGGAGGTGGAGATGGAGGTCACTAAATAGGTAAGGTACGAGGATGTGTGGTGATAGGTGTAGGTGGAATAGGGTCCTCATCTAAAAGATCATCATTGTCAAAGTTTTCTTCAAGAGAACATAGTTGGAGAAGAATATTCTTAAGAGCCTTATAGTTTTCCACATCATTCCCTAACACATGATGATTAGCAAAATTTTAGTATCATCAAGCCCTTCTCGGTTTAGGTTTGAGTGGGTCGTAAGATCTAAACAATGGAAATGTGATGACAAAAGTTTCCAAAAGGTTAGCACAGAATAGGTTGTAGCCTTACAAGCCCAAGTAGCTCGCACATATACTAGTATAAGCACTAGGATAGGATCCGTAGTACGAACTGACACCAGAAAGGGTCCTCCATTGGTAGGGCATAGTTCATAGGTGGAAGTTAGGCTGATGGCACCATCCCGACCACCTATGAAAAGGTTCAAGGATGCCATAAATGAGGCCCGCTATTACCAGGACCATCTAACCAGGTGTAGGTACCGATGTTCCCTCTTATGCCGAGCACATGACCCAACAGATAGCAGTGAGGGGACTAGATTAATGGACCACACTCTCCTAATCATAAATTTTCATGTTAGGTTAGATTTACTTATTGTATTTTCACTGAATCATATAACTATGGGTGTCGTTATTCCCTTCATTTAATCAACTCTTTATTGATGTCATATTCAAACCAAGGGGGTTTTGAAGCTATATGCAACAATAAAATCCTAGTGATCTAGTAATTGTCTATAGGTATTTGTTATTTTAGTTTCTGGGTTTTTTTGTAGTGTCCTTAGGATTCCATGGCCAAAGCCTTATTATCTCTATGCTATAAGAAACTTTCTCGAAATAAACACATTCTTTGGAATGAATTGCTGGAAATAAACACATGTACAAGAATAAATAGATTGCTTGGAAATAAACACACAATGCAAAAGTAAACACACTTTTCTTGGAAATAAACACATAGTTAAAAATGTTGTGAAAATCTTGCAAGGAAATGAAAATATAGTCTATAACACCTGTAGGGACAAGTATAAAATAGAGTGTAATTTAAAGAATCCAAGACATTTACAAAATTAACAGATCTACACTATTTGCTTTAGAAATATAAATACCAATGAAACGAGAATCCTGGTTCTTGGAGGAGTGGGCCCTTGCTCCACCTTGAATCAAGATTTGACAAGGTAATATTCTCTCAAAACGAAGTGGCTATTTTATTGCTGAAATATTCTATCTTACAAAAACGTCTTGAATATTTCTATCTCTCTATCTCGTATGTATATATCTTCTCCTTTTAAATCTATCTACATGTCTTTATATATATATATATATATATATATATCATTTGAAGATACAGATTATAGCCATAGTTGTTCTACCGATTCGATGGAACCAATTATGACCAAAATAGATGTTGAATTTGGAATCTTGTTAGATGTACAACCTGTCGATAAGTTATCCCTAGATCTTCGAGTAGACCCCCAATACCGGATTTAGTCCTCCACGAAAAGTCAAAAATTCTGAATATTTCGACCAATTTAGGGTGAAAAATGGGGTCAACCCCTCAGCAAAACTGGGATAAAGTTGAGCTAAAAGCTCACGATTTGAAATAAATTCATGAGGAAGTGGTATCTCTTTAGGGTCCACTCCAAAGCATGAAGAATCATAAATCTTCTGATCTACTCTTGATTGAAAGGATCATTGATTTCTCTATCATTGGATGTTGTCAAAATAAATAGATTCCCATTGGTTTTGGAACTTTGGAGAAGTTCCGAGAACTAAAGGGGACTGTTCTTGATCTAACCGTGAAAGTTCTCGAGCTAAATGCAGGAGTTCCAGAACTAAGTGTTTGAGTTCGGAAATAAGTCCTGAAAGTTCTCAAACTAAGTGATAAAGCTCATAAAATGTGTGATAGAGTTCCGAACTAAGTCTGGAAGTTTCAAACTAAGCCGTATTAAAGCCAAGGCTCCCAAAAACATATTGATCACTTCATACTTTGTTCTCTGATTGATTATGACCTATTTTATTATAAAAACTTAATTTTTGAACACTTTGTTAGGAATTACAGAGATTTTAAACGTTAGAACTAAATTTAACAAAAATGGATAATTACATCCTAACTTACATTAGATTAAAAAAGTCACAAAATGTAGTCAAACTTGATAAAAAGGAGAGTAAAATAAGATCAAGTAATTGTGTATTAATGAGACATATTTTAGTCTTATCAATAACTATGATAGGATCTCGAACAAGGCCACCATATTGTCATTCATTGCACCACTTGTAAGCATAAAAACTGCAATGGAATTGAATTTTTTTGAGCCACCTTCCAATAAGGCCCGAGTTGAACTCATTGAGGACTATAAACATTTCCCACCCCATTTTTTCTTTTATTTAATTTCACTCAACAATAACAAATGGAGATTGATTCCTACCTCAACCCAACATTGCCTCCTTAGTGGAACCTCTAGTCTCTACATGGGTGGTCCTCCAACACCCTCTCTACCTCATCCATGCCTAAATAAAATCACTTGTAGTGATCTCATGGACCCATCTACCTCACTCCTCCAGCCACTCAGCTACCTCCAACTCATCCTGAAAATAACATTTTCCTTTTCTCCCTCGAAAAGAGATGAAATTTGTCTCCACTGTCATTTTCTATAAACGAAAAGATTATAATGAATCCGTAAAATGTGGATTTTTACTTTTTTAACCAACCCCCAACCTGACCGACGTTGGTTAACCATGAACGACATCAGTCTTGTTACCTAGTGAACTACACTCAATTTCCCTTGACTGACATTAGTTGGCCATAACTGATGTCGGTTCACCTTTTTGACCCCATTGTACCATATTGCACCACATCTACTTTCCTGAAACATTTTCCACCTACCCAAAGTCAAGCCTGACCTTAGACCTCACCCTTATGACTTTATTACCTTTCAAAAACCTCTCATCGGTTGGGGCATGTTTTTTCCCCTCACGTGGCCTTACCTACAAAATTTCCTAAATCACCCAACGGACACTTGCCTTTTGTGACACTCACATTTGTGTACTCGCTATACTTTGCGATGTGATACTTGTGTTGTTTAGCCTAATGACCTTACCTTACCTAATGTCATGTGGTTTATCCCGACCATACCTTTGGTGCCTTGGAAAAAAACATATTTCCTATTCATACACCTAGCCTAGTGGTGTTTTAGGACCATATCCTATACCTTGGATACCTAAACCACTTCAACCTTGTTTGGTTAAACCTATTGACGTTTGACATCATAGAGTGTTGGAAGATAACATGGTTGAGTGTTGCCTTGGAAAGTTTATAATGTTTTAAGATTTCCCATATTTTCCACCATGTAGGGCATGTAAAATGATTTATGTAGGTACTTTTTGGACTCATCTACCCCACCACCGACTCGACCAAGTTATCCCGAACTTTCCTTCTCTTCTATACCCGAGACTAAAATTTGACACCATCGAACATCACATTCCATTTGCAGGTGGTGAAAATTTGTGATAATAGTGTCAAAGGATAGATTTCCAAATTTGAGTGTCTACAATTTCCCCCTTAAGTATGAAATGAAATTATATGCTTAAATTAAAAATACTTAAGTGTGTAGAAACACTTTGTCTTTTCTCGCAATAACTTTGTTTTGCAGTGTCCCATTGTGTTGGTGTTGACACATCTAAAATAAAACCTGTAACATAAAGTGTAGTCAATGCCCAAGATAGGAAACTAAAATTTAACTCAAAATGTAATGAAATTACTATAAAGAAATGTGTAACAAGAAATGCCAAAAGAGATGAAAAACATGGAAGGAATACACTTGTTTGTCTTGTAAAGGGAATGTGCTCCTTTCTTTTTCTTTAAATTTGTTAAACTCTAATGAAATATTGGGAGTTATCAATCCCAAATTTATATCGAGGAGAGGTTGATATGCTAGGTGTATGAATCCAACACATGAATTCCAAAGAGAAGAAAAAAAAGTAGCCAAAACACCCCTACCAAGGAGGAAGACCTTCTATCAAAATCCATTCAATAACTCTTATATCCCCCTTAATTACAAATAGGATATGCAATCTTACCCAAAAATAACTTATCTACTTCAATGCCTTCCATAACCCCATGATCCATCCCTGTCGTAGACAAATATAGGACCAATTTTGTCAACTTGAGACACATGGTAGAAAAGATAAATAAGTTCCCCCATACTTTTCCCATGTGTTGTACAAATGAATAAAAACTAAATAGAGTTGATTGCATGCCAAAAATGAGTGGAGAAATGATATCCATGCCCACAACGTGTTCAAAAAAGAAGTGAAACTGAGTAATGTGAAGAAGGAGAGAATGAAAAACACCTTGCCTCATGAATATATGCCAAAATGAGTTAATTTAAGTGTAAAACCATATATAAATGTTGTAATAATGATGATAAATCTTAAAATTCCAAAACATCCGGAGAGATTCCTTGGGTGAAAGTATACGATATGGTCGAACTATCAAGATGCGGTCCTAACAAGACTTTACATTTTTGACCTTATGTATATTTTTCTTATTTTTGTGCCTAAGTCTAATTATGATGAATGTTTGTCTATCCCTATATATGTTTATGCCCAAAGAAATGCTTGTACATTTTGGAAATATATAGTTTTTGGTTAGATATTTTGTCGGTGAAAAATATGATGTACAACCACAACATACGTAACAAATTCCCTCCTCAAATAAAGGGGAGGTGCCTTGTTTATTACTATTATAACAACACCAAAGAATATTTACAACATTCACACTAAAGTAGCATTGGGGGTGGGATCTCGTCCCGATAGAATTATTTCTTTTGGAATGAAAGAGAGATTGAGAATGGAATAAAGTAATAGAATTGAGAGTAGAAAGAAGAAACAAAAAGAAAGAAAAGTAGGAACGTTCTTTTCTTTGGCAAAAAAATATTCAAAGATACTAAGACAAGATAAAATGATAATACTTTTTTTTGACATATGATGAAACAATATACTAGAATTTAAAGAATAAAATAACACATTGAACTTAGGAACATTACATTAAATAAAGAAATAACATTCAACACATAATTTGTAATGCATCTTTTATATTCCATGTAGAAAAATCTTGAAAACACAAATTTTTCTTGTCTTTATAATTCTATCTTACTTTATTCTTGTCTAAAAATCCCTCCCTTGATAATTCCTCAAAATTTTACATTTATAGAGACGGGAAAGAAAAAAAAGGGGGAGTTTTGGAATACAATCTAAAAATAGAAAATAAATATTAAATCCTTCTCGATCTGGTTCTTAAAAATGACCAAGTCAAAATTTCAATCTAAATGATGTATCTATTATTCATTTTACTCCCCTGTAAAATGGAAAACTCGGGAGATTTGGAACCGGACATCGGACAAGGGTCTTCATGGATAAATCTAGGTGTTCCAAGTAATTTCACTTGTCGAGAGCATTACAGTGGTTTTGGAAAATTCATAATCAAATGAGTAATTTTTCCTCTTCTTGGTCTTAAAAGACCTCGAGTTCTCGCCACAAAGGAAAACAGGCTCCTACGGGGTCCGCTTTAGATCCAAAACGAGTAGCATAAATGTGGAATTTGGTTTCAAGGTATTCTATTAAACCTTCCATTACCTCTCGACACTCGATAAATTCAAAAATATTCTCAAGAAAATTCAAGAAATGGTAAAAATTGCCCAAGGGGGCCTTATGGGGTCAAGAGCCAAAGTGGCTCTGGTAAGTGATATTGACAACAATATTGATACACAGAAAATAATTGTCTAATATTGTATTCGGCTTCTTCATTCTTTCATACATTTAGAATAACATATATATCGAGTAAGATTTCCTATAAATATGGAGGTTGCTCAACAACACTTCTATTCTACGTGACCAAAAACAAGAATATTGTTATGATTTGTTTATAATAACAAATCTATAACAATCCAACTATATATGGTTTACACATTAACATTTAATAATAATAATCACAAATATATATTTTCTCAAATATGTGAGCACTACGATATTAAAACCTAACATTCCCCCTTAGTGTGAACACGGAAAACACCATCTTCAACTAAGCAACATGCCGCTCCATAGCCTGCACATGGTCTCAATCCTCAACACTGACTGTGGGAACTACATCATCCAGTGACCATTCAACCTATTAGATGAATACATGAATCGGGGACCGCTCAACCAATTCACATCAACCATCAAATCATCGATCAAGAACACTTCCCCTAATAGTATCAATGGTACAATTTATCATCACTGGGACACACAAGCTACCACACACAGAACAGGGATGCTCATCCTGCTCTTATTCATCACACAAAACACCAAGATGTCACTAAAGCGGTTTGTGGCCTCTCGAGGTAGTGATGAACTCGAGGACGCTAATTGTCCTCCCGCCTCCGTTTTCCTCCATCCTCCAAAATGAGGATATCAAAACAAATAATCTTCATCACTTGAATAATTGATAGGTTCATTGTCACTTGCAGGTTAGAATAATCATCCCAATCTTCTTCAAGACTAAAGCCTTTTGTTCCAATTTATCATCTAAGAGATCTTGAGCTCTTTTCTTACAATTCACAAAACCATGTCCTGTTGTTTAAGAATGACACAAAAGACGTTTCTTTGACGATACAAACTTTTTTTACCTTTATGGAATGATGATTTATTGTTTACAACCATGAAAGTTTCTTCTTCTGGTATAGACCTTTTGATTTTTTCTTCCTCATCAAGCAAAGAGGAAATTAAATTTTCCAAACTAGGATTGATCTTACTAAGAGTAAAAACAATACTTGAATATTCTTTTGGAAAACTATTTAGTAAGATTGCTTTAGCATCTTCTCCATCTACCTCTGCTTTTATTCCTAGCTAATTGATTTAAAATGGATCGAAACTTACTGATATGTTGAACCATATTGTCATTTTCTCCCATCTTTAGCCCAAAAAGTTTTTACTTCAGCGCCATTATTGCACTACCCTTGAGATCCAAATAACTTGTTCAATGTCACCCAAATGTTATTAGATGACTTGGTTAGATCAATATGATGCAAATATGCATCGAGATAGACCGAGATCGATAATTGTTATTGCTTTCCGATCCTTACTTTCCCATTTTGTCTTCGCTTCATCTCGCATCATTCGGTTTTTTAATTTTTCCTTTGACAATGTCCCATAAGTCTTTATCAATCAATTGAATTGGGTTCTTACTTGCCACGTGTGGAAGTATTTACCATCAAATCTTTCAATTACATTTATTTTTCCATTTTGAAATTCCACAAAATTGGAAAACTTTGAACTAGACAATAATAAAATCTTTATACTAGAGAGATACTTGGTAGATAACCGACTCACCGATATAAGCTAGCAGAGATGATGGGCTTTAAAATATAGACCTCCAAACCAAAATTTCTTTATTCATGCATGCACTAATAATAACCATGCATTTTCATGCTGAGAATTTTGCTTAAACCTCTATATTGGCTGTAGTAAATATCATGCTTAGATATGACAGGAGAAGATATACACGTGCTCACGTATTCAAAACTCTTTTTTAATTAAAAACTACGATGACTAGGAATAGGAAATACGTGTGTAGTATGACTAGGAACAGAAATACGTGTGCGATATTTGCAGATCCGTTTTTTATTACAATTAAAAGTTGCCGACTTACCACACCAAATGAAGATCAATCGACGTCAAACATGTATAAATACGAGAGATCCCAAAAAACAACGCCGGTTGGGAGAGAGATCCGTGATTTTAGATCCGATATTTGTAGATCATTTTATTTAATGCAAACCACTGAACACCCTCTCCTTATGTACACTTCGCGTCCATCTCCGGGCTTAAATAAATAATACTCAGGACAAAATGGGAAGCATAATATGGAGCCATAGTGAATAATAATCGCCCTCAATACGATCTATTCTTCCATCACAGGGACAAGACAGAGTCGCTTTGATACCAAATATTGGTACAACAATATTGATCCACAGGAAAATAATTGTCTAATATTGTATTCGGCTTCTTCAATTCTTTCATACATTCAGAATAACATATATATAGGAGTAAGTTTTCCTATAAATATGAGGTTGCTCAACAACACTCCTATTCTACGTGACCACAAAACAAGAATATTGTTATGATTTGTTTATAATAACAAATCTATAACAATCCAACTATATATGGTTTACACATTACACATTTAATAATAATAATCAAAATATATATTTGCTCAAATATGTGAGCACTACGATATTAAAACCTAACAAACCGAGAGCTTCCAAAGATAGTGTAATGGTTCAAGATCTCGGTGATCTTGGTTAGGGTGAATCAGTCATGGTTCAATGTTAAATGATTTGTGGGTGAAGTCAAAGGTTGGTGCATCACGCGGTGTGAGTTAAAATCAGGTTAGCTTGTCGAGCCAACTTAGTGAGTGTCAGGATGGAAGGAGATATACATTCACATGTTGCATGGGAGCCACGGGTATATTGATATGGAGAAGGCTCCAAATCAAGGCCATGGTGAGTGGCATAGTGTGTAAGGGAATAATTCAGTCACTGTATAAGAAATAGGCATGTCAAGAATTACAATGAGTGAACATGCGAGAAGGGGAGTTGGGAGTTGAGTTTGATCTAGAGGATCCTCACATAGAAACACTAATATAAGATATTCTCATAATTATTTGCAGATCATTCTAAAGCATGGAGAAAAATTCAATGATTCCTTTGATATCTTATTTGTGGGGAAACAAATCTCGTATGAAAAAGTTATGGCCTACAAACTTTAGGGCAACTAACGAAGTTTGGGCACTAAGTATAGGTTGATGCGTGCACTCTGTGCCAAGTGGACAAATTAAAATGTGACACTTGTAGACAATATAGATGACAAAGAAAAATTTGTTTTGGAATGTCGTTCTTCAAAACTCATCGACAAACAAGTGGGCCCCGCTATTTGCTAGTTAGGGGCCCTCACCAGTTTGACACACTCAATTATGGAGGGGTGTCTAGGCCTCCTTTTCATTTCATATTACTAGAGCATTTGTATTTATATGCTTCATAGTGTAATTATTTCGATACATGGGATATTGTTATCAAAATTTGTAAATGGCTCACTGACCTGTGCCAAAACCTGGCTCTGGCTGGATAACCCTAACCACCGAGCCAACCCCCTTATTTCTCCACATTGGCCACCAATATATTCCAACTCCCACGCATATGCTAACTACTACATGGTATTAATATTTTCCATGCATTTTTAATCCCCTAATAACCTAACTCCTTATCCCTCCATACGGTAATATATTCCTAGCCAACTTAAAACATATCATAACTACCACCATATATTATCCATGTGCCAAATATATTCTTAGCCAACCAAGCACTCACATTATATGACGGTTAAGGTGGCTCAAAATCCAATCAAATCATGCACCACCCCATCTTTAATACCACCTCCCTACCTACTATGCACTAAATGTGGGATTTTCTTCCCTTAAGGCTAAAAACCAATGTGTTAGAGGAGGATGGAACTTGGGTGGGCCATGTAAAAGGATAAGTGCCCATCTGGTAAGCTAGTGGTGTTAGAACACTATAAAAGGAGACCTGTTTTATTTGTATAGGAAGAGGAGACTGTGTTAAATATTCAAATGCTCATATCTTGAGCTAGAGAGAGAATTAGAGGATGAAGTAAAAAGAAACCTAAGTTATTTTTGATAGGGGAAGACTGTGAGAAGGTCATAATTTTGTAGAATTCTTTGTAAATAATTATTTTCAATATTTTAATAGATCGGTCCCATTCAACTAGACCCGAGACATAGGCCTCAAGTGTCAAACTCCATTATCACGCCTTGTGTCGAATTGTTGGTGAATTCTCTTCATTTCTCTGTATTTTTTCATAGTAATTGTAGGTTTTAATCTTTTATAAAAATATTAAAAGGTCGTAATCACTTAATTTTAAATCAAAAATCAATATAAAGTAATTTTTTTGTGTGAACAATTACTAGTTAAAATTGAATTTCGGATCAATGTATCATAGCTGGTTTTGACTAATTTTTGGTTCATATTAATGGTTTTGAATTGAAAATTATATGTTGGATGTTAAGAAGGTATCAATCTAAGAATGGTGAAGGAGAGCTAATATAAGGGGATCTCGAAATTGGTACAAGATGATCTCAAAGTCCTATAATGGCGGATCGTGAAGAAGAAATCTTTGTCAATAATTCCTACAAATGAAGGAAATGTTGGAGGAAATGTACCAAGATAGACAAAGAGAAAAGGGAACTAGAGAAGGTAAAAGATAATATAGCTCTAGTTCTGATATTCCTAAAAGTGAACCTCTAAAATTTTCTTTTTCCTTCATTAAATTTAGATATCAAGTTTGAATTACCAATATATACTAGAGAGTTAAATTCAAAGAAATTGATAACTGGGTCAAGCATATAGAAGTATACTATAGGGTTCAGAGGATTTTTGATGATGAAGTAAATATTCATTTAACAACTCTTTGAATGGGTAGAAAACACTCATTTGGTGGGAGAGCAAGCTTCGGAAGTGGAAGAAACTAAAGGTAAAGCAATCACTTTTTGGTCCGAATTTGTTTCAAGTATTAGGAAACAATTTTATCCTCTTGGTTATAAGCAACAAGCTATGATGGATTTGAAAACATTAATATAAGCTATGGGAAAAAGTGTTCAAGACTACACACAAGAATTTAGGAAAAGGGATCAAATTCTAGGAATTTCCTAAACACAAGAAATAATGCTTAAATATATTGGTGGATTACATAGTTACCTAAGGCATATGATTCTTGTTTTAGGTCCTACTAATCTTGATGTAGTGTGTGTTCAAGAAACTGATTTGGAAGCATAAGGGAAAATTACAAAGGATTCCTCTTCCTCTTCTTTTAAAAAAATGAACAACCAATCAAGGGAAAGATTTGAAAGAACAAGGAAAAGGAAAGGGTAAGCATAAGACAAACTCTATTGTTAAGAAGGAAGATGAAAAACCATTTTGTAATCATTGTAAAAAGAACCATGATGAGTCTAAATGTTGGAAATTACATCCTAAAATGAAACCTAAATGGATGGTTAAGAAAGGAAAGGAAAAGAAAAAAAACATTGCAGTTCATGATCTTGGGTCAGATTCAGGTGATGAAACCAAGATCACAACTATGAGTTTTCAAGGTAAATCCACTCTTTCAATTTCCAACAATAGTACTTAAAATGTTGCATCTTCTTCTAGTAAACAAAATATACATGATGATAAGAAAAGGAATGAGATTTTCCACATTAGATTAATTTCAAAGCATACAAAAATTTATACTCTTTTTTATAGTGGATCTCAAGATAACTTGATTTCTGAGGATGTTGTTAAGAAACTAGGACTCAAAATTAAACCACATCCTAAGCCTTATACTTTGGGTTGGGTTTGTGATGATGCAAAATTATAGGTAACTAAAACTTGTACTTTAAGATTTTCCATTACAGACAAGTTTATAGATGAGGTTGATTTGGATGTAGTTCCTTTGGATATTTTTGGGGTGGTTTTGGAAGTCCTTACTTGTATGATCATAAATAAATCTTTTATAGGGAAGAAAATAAATATTTTCTTGTAAAGGATGTAATTGAGTTTATTTTTAGAGCTCACGGTGAAAAGAATAATCTATCCTTGGTGACTACAGGTCAAATGAAAAGGCTTGTAAACTCAAGAAAAAATTTTGTACTCATGGTGGTCAAAGCCAAAGAGAAATAACATGAGATGGATTTTGAGGATTGTGATCTGAAACATAAGAATGAATTGGTAAAAATTGTTTCTAATTTTGATGATGTTTTTTAGGATCCACAAGGTCTACCCCCAAAAGAGGGGTTCAACATGAGATACAATTGCTTTAGGATGCACCTCTTCCTAATATCGAAATATATAGATTGTCAGTAGTAGAGAATGAGGAAATCAAGAGACAAGTAATGGAACTTTCAGCTCAAGGTATAATTCATCCAAGCACATCCTCATGTGGTTCACCAATTATATTGGTTCTTAAGAAGAATGGCACTTGCCGAATGTGCGTCGATTTTCATGCTTTAAAAAAGATTACAGTAAGAATCGTTAAACCGAAAAAGAGTTCCATAAATTTTGGCAAGGCTTCCAAGTTATCACCATGTTATGTGGGACCTTTTGAAATAGTTGAAGTAATCAACCCTGTAGCTTATCGTTTAGCACTACCACCTACTTTGTCACGAATGCATGATGTTTTCCATATTTATTTGCTTAAGAAATATGTTTCAAATTTATCACATGTGTTAAATTGGAATTCCTTGTAGGTCCAAGACCTAGGAATAATTGTGGTTAAGCCCATTCGAGTGCTAGAAACTTTCTAGTTGCATTTAAGAAATAGAGAAATAAGTTAATGTAAGGTCTAGTGGGACCAGTTTAACAAGGAGAGTGCAACTTGGGAAAATCTAGAGGATATGAAAACTGATTTTCCATATCTATTTGAACAGAATTGAATTTGTTGACTGATAAATTTTTATGAATTTATCCTTTATGACATTAAGTAAGCCAGTTTTGGGCAGATATTTACTTGATTTGAATAAAAATTTATTTAATACTGATTTCTAGAACTATAAGGTTTTGAAATATTTGGCTTAGGAGTAGAGAAGTGAATGAATTGATTATCCTTGATGTAAATTATTAAAAGAGATAATCATCGGGACAATGATTCTTTTTAGGAGGGAAGCATGTAACACCCTTGACTATTGTTATTTTCCTCCTTTGCATTCAAGTGTTGATATGTGATTTTCCATATAAGGATATGTTCTTCTGATTATTGGAAATCATGCTTGATATGGATACGTATTTTCTACTCTTAAGATCCTTTGACTGAACTGGAATGACTTCTCTGAATCCATTTTTCACTTCTGGTAGGTGATTTGCAATCTGGTTTAAGAGTTGTAAACTTGTCTTTTTATCCGACTCATCCTTGGATCAATTTCAGTGATCCAAGGGATGTTTTGAATCTGCTCCATTGAATGAATGGTAAAATTGACATTCCAAGAGTTAAGATACATGTTGGACTAAACTTTGTTGTTGTAATTTCTTTAATTTCGTGTGAACATACTTCCATTTAGTAGGTTGTTTGGCTTGGGTCCTTGAAGATCGACCATGACAGGTCATTGCTGATAAAAATGGGCATGTAGCCATTCACAACATAAGAGAGAGAACCAGGGTCCTATATAGGATTAACCTACAAGATCCTAAGCTAGGTAATATATATATATATATATATATATATATATATATATTTCTATCTAAGCTATGATACTTGATAGAATTCTGAGCCTAACCTAAAACTCCTTATTCTATCTTGATTGGTTGAATTGTTGATTTGTAACCTAACCTAGTGTTTTAAACTATGACACTTTGAATTATGTACCTATATGGAAATTATCTAACCTAATTGCTAAGGCCATGGTGGGGGTTAGTTGTTAGTGTTATATCCTAAGGTATAAATTTAAATTCTACCTAAGATCTAACCTAAGCAATCTAACCTATCCTAAACTAATGGATGAATTGGGACTTAAGGGGGTCGCATGCATAGTGGTGATGGTTCCTAAGGAATTTATGATGATGTTGATAAGGTTTATTAATTCATACGGACTGCCAGCTTTGGCAGGGGTTAGTTGGTTTGGTAGAGGCTTAGGTGGTAGTATCACTAAAAATGGAAACTTATGTTAACTTGGACTTGGCACTCGCTAGACTTGGTAGGCGGTGGCAAGGAGGATTGAGTGGGAGATTTGGAATTAATGAGATTAATTGTTTTTGGTTTTTGAGCCTAAGCCACTTTGGTAGGCATGCCAATGATTTTTGTTGGGTTGTTTCATTTTGCATGTTCTCTCGATTTTCTTTCTACATGCATTCTAGTTTTTTAAACCATCGAGTAAACTACACTTCATGGCTATTTTTGAGGTTTCAAATCTATTTTCATTTCATGGAATGTATAAGAAGCATTGTGGAAGAAGTATTTGGTTGTTTGATCTTTCGTGGAGAAGAGGAGAAGAAGCGAGTTCAGCTAGAGGTCTTCTTCGATTTCACAGTGACACTATCAGGCATGATAGGCTCTAACTATTAAAATCTCTTACTTTCCTATAAGTTTTTCATTAAAAAACTTTGCTCTGATGATTTTGTGCATTTCATGCTTTATCTGTTAATAGATTGATGGGTTTTGTAAAACTTGCATTCTGGGTTTTGAATCCATGATATACGTGAACCTGTTGAAAGCTTATGTTGTATTGTATTTTGCACAAAAGAACTATGCATGCGAGAACAAAGTTGGTAACTCTGTTAACTTTTTTGGTTGTTGGAAATTGTTGTTTGGTATCGACCACTTTTGTTGACAATGAATTACTAGCTGAGTTTTTAAAAGAACTCTGAGTTCTGCCTGTGTTGTTGAGATTATTGTTTGTGAACTCATTGTGTTTTGTGATCTCGAACTGGTAAGGAACTCTAGTCTTATTAATCTTGTATACAAATTTGAGCTTCAGTTGGAAACTTGTTTTGGAAGAGAGAATAGTAGAAGAGATTCCTGGTTCTGTGATACTTGCGTTTTATGTCATAGTTAAATGGATAGTGGAAAAAATAGTATATGGTTTGGTTTCTGTATTTCTTCTTGTGAAAAACATTGACTATTTTTGGAACTCACATGCACTTGGAACTTGTGTTGGTTATCTTATATTTTAAGCCCACTTAAGGCATGGTGCTTGTGAACTATTATCCTTATAACTATTTAACTATTATTTTAGGTTCGTTATGAACCCAACTATCGTATTTAGTTGTCGTCGGGTCTAAGCTCATTAAGAATCTTTTAGTCCATATGAAATAGGGTTTGATAGGATGTTAACAGGAAGGGAAGCTCTTTTCTTACTCTGAACTGTATATAAGCAATTTCATTGTATTCGGTCTAGCATTACGGTGCTGGTGTATTATGAATTCATGATTGTGATATTGAGATGCAACACTGTATACAATCAATTTGTTACTTGGTGTTTTTAATTGAAATGGTAACCAGAACGATGTGTTGGTTCGGATATTATAGTCTTTTGATTATTTTATAAACTATAGAGGGAACATGTTGTTACCTGAACTTGGTTACAAGCATTTGAATGATCTTGATCCTTTATGGGAACTTATGCTTTACATTGTGCTCAGATTTGTAATTTGAGTCTTGGATAGTATGTTTATTTATATGATGTTTTGATCTTGTCGTTTGTTTGGAAACCCAATCTGTAGTTCTTGTAATGATATACTATTGAGATAGTTACGCTTCTCTATGAACTATTGGAAAGTTTTGAGTGTTCAATCTACTCGATTTCTTACCTCTTGTTGGGTCTCATAAATGAATGTTAAGTCTAGCAAGATAAATTATGATTTAAATTGATTACGGGCTATGTTTGAACTTCAATTTTTTATTATCGAGTTTAATTTGAGAAAATAAATGGTAAGGATTGACGGAACTTCACTGCTTAATGGTAAAGTGTTCTAAGAAGGAAAAATGTTAGTATGTTTTCTTCAGGATGTTCTGGTCCAATGAAAGAATGTTATGACCTTGAATGATAAACTGTGAAACTTTACTATCCGTGGACTATGTATGAGCTTCTTTGTTACAATGTTCCTAATGGAAAGTAGAATTCATGCATTATAATGGGAAGATTTAGAAAGGAAGATAGCATTTAGTTTTCTCTTTCCTTGAAGTTGATCTGGTTCTCTTTCCTTGGAACTCTTGCATGAACTTAAACTGTATGTATGGGAGGAGGTAAAACTGTTTAATTATGTTGAAAGAAATGATTATAGACTAGGGATCTTATTTTGTTAAGACTCTTTTTCTAATGCAATTGGGTTAAGTTCATTGGTTGGAACCTCCTGATTTTTATTCTTATTGGAAAAGGAAATCAGTGTTTATTAGTCTTTTTATACTTGTCATTTGACTAAAATGAAGTAGAATGAGATTGAAGATAGGTTGGAAAAAGAAATTGCAAACTTGTTGTTGACTGTTAATCCATCATTCCTTCTTGATTTCTTCATTGGATCTATTTTGATGAATACCTTAAAATGTTGAATTTTAAAGTAGAGGACCTTTATAGGAACAATTTAAATCATGATATACACCTGTTTCTTCCTTGTTGATGTTATGTACTTTGGCATAATGGGTATGGTTTCTCTCCTTCTTTACTTGAGAGTTAGATGAAACATCCAAGAGGGAATATGTCGTAAACACTCTTGTATCTTATAGTAAAGATAAGTGTTGTAATATATTTGGTAGGATTGGAACAATGATATGTTATGAATTTTGGTTTTGTAAAGATAATTGATAGGATCAATTATACTTTAATTTGTAAGACAAATTTTACAGGTTATATTCTGTTCTTCTTTTTGTTAAACCTGGTTTAGTATTGCTCTTCTTTTATTGATATTACTTATGCTTAGGGAGTATGAATTACTAGTTGATTATCAAATCGGGGTTGTTTTTATTGGACCAATTATTGGAATGCACTTCATTTTAAGGCTTAGTGCTTATCATACTCAGTTCATTGAAATAACCCATGCTATCAATTTTTGCAGATGGACTTCATAAGTGATAAAAGAAGGCAAACATATATGATGCATTGGATGATCTAGTTGATTCTTGTGAAGAATTCTGATTTGTTCTTATGGTGTATTGAAAAATAAAAATTATTCTCTTTTGAATGAAGGCTATTATCATGTAGTATGCTTGAAATGCATAAGTTGTAAATGTATAAGTTATGAAAATGAATTGAAGAATGAGAATTTACTTGCATGGTTTATGTAAATTATCTTGTATTTTTGTAAATGAAATGGATTCCTATCCTATTGATATTCTTCATGTTATTTATATGTTTCAATGAGTGTTCTGGGATAAGTTAGAAAAAGGGGAATTAAAGTAATTCCCTAATTGTGAAGCAACTAAATAAGTTGCAGAATTTCAATGATCTTATCTAAACAACTTATATTATTAAGGTAACGTGTAATGAACTTACAATGAAAACTATGAAATTTGTAAAGGAAATAAAGGGTGTGTTAAACCCTAGAACTTAACCACGAAGAGGAAGACTCTTCCTCTCTTATGAAAAAGTAAACAAAAAGGAAGATATGATTTGTAATCATTAGGTTTCTTTTTAATAAAGTCTAAATAAGATACAACCTAGGTGGTTGTTACACTTCCTTGAGTGGTTAAGTCATGTTAAATGGAACTTAAGAGGTTGTTGTCCTTTCTTCTTGGTAGTTTCTTGTTGAGCCAAAATTAACGAACATTGAAAGAAATCTTAAGTTAAGGAAGTTCTTTAGGGTGTAATGGCACCTGATTTGGAAAAGAACTTAGGGAGAGAGTTGGATTAGAGTTTGGGCAGGGTTGCTGAAATCTACCTTTAAGAATCCAAATTAATTAAACTTTAATAATCTCCTAGGTGTATGTATATCTCGATGAGGCTATTCTATAGGATGTTGGCACATGCCGACTGACAGGGTTGTACCTTTGAGAAGATTAGGATCTTCTTAGGATACAACACTTGTAGTTGACATGTGGCAACACCCTTCTGCATTGATCGTCTAGATCTACACACTTTTGGACTTGAACTTAGTTTCTCTCCAGGACTGGGAAGTAGCATAGTTATGATACGAAGTAGCCCTCTAGGACTCAAGGTACCTTGGCACATGAGGTTGACTTAGGTTGACCCAGTATGCCAATCTATCCTAAGTCTTTGTGAGCTCCTTCCTATCATAACCTACGTTGTTAACTAGAACTAGGGTTAAACCTTGGGCAAAAGGACTATGAAAGTTAGTAAAGGACATTCTAGATAACAATAGAGTGGGGATGAAGGACATATTCCAGATTGATGAGTATGTCGTCAAGGAATAAGTAATATGAATAGTATGTTAAAATCTTTGGCCAAAGTATTACAAGTTGTTGGTTGCATTGTCCTATGTCACCTAGTCTAAGGGTCGTGATGCAGATGAATATTGGTAATAACTATTCAGTTAGGTTCCTTAGATAGATCATGCAATACCTAGAACAGGTAAGAGAATCAAGTATATGTGGTATATAGAAAATTATTCAATACTTAGTGTTAAACATGAATAGATTGGTAGTTCACCGAGTCATGAAATGAATAGATCGGTAGTTACCGAGTCATTACAGCTGCATATGGTTATCTATTATAAGAATGGTTGTTTTTGGAATGTGTGTTCTAAATTACATATTTAGAACAGAGAACATTACTCAAATTTTTTTCCCTTGTTTCTAAAGTCTTAAAATAGGAATGTTATATCGGAGGAATGACAAAGATCTAGAGGGAATCCATGAGCATCGACATGTTGCACTCAACCGCGGAAATGGCGTAGCTTCAAGATCAAAGCAAGAACTCACTCGAAAAGCAATGTGCATGCATTGAGGAAAAATGGCTCAAAAGAGGCCCATACTCCATTGTTCATAGATCAAAAAAGGTGTGTACATATAGGGGAGTAAATGTGTAACTCCCATGTAAGAAAAGATTCCTCCATAATGGAGAAGAGGAGTTACTTTCCCAAATGGGAATGTAACTCCTATGACGCAACTTACACATATGACAGATTCTGTAAGAGAATTTGTCATAACTAAGATGACACCTAGATCCATGTCCACCTAAGTGAGATGACTCACCTGGTGAGGTGGCAATACACCTAATAAATAAATAAGAGGTGAAGGAAATGCCACACACACCAACACCCCCCCTTCATCATAACTTAGGATGAGGTGGCAAGTCAGAGAGAGAAGTGGGTCCCGACACAAGGCCTGATGAGGTACCCATGTACAAGAAAGAAGTCCCAAGTAGTGAAGGAAAACCCAATGGGAAAAACATCCACCACAAGAGAAAAAAACACTCTCTAATCTAAGAAAGATGCCAAAAATGGGTCCCGGCCATAGATGAGCCTGAAAGGGTACCCATGTACAAAGAGGCAATCTCTCGGAAAGAAGAAGAAGAGAGAAGAAGAGGGAGACAAGAGGAATGCAGAAGATGCCATGGATGGATCTGAACTCTGCAGCTCTAGGAAGTCTCCCAGAAGAATGTCGATGACGAGATCGTCTGCCTCTGGACTGAAGAAGAGCCACCCACAATGAACTATGTGCCTGCCCTTAGGAAGGATAGAAATGATGTCTTTAGAAGTCCTACCCACTCTACAAAGGAAAATGAAGGTAGTAAACAAGAAGAACTTCGAGTCTTGTGCACAAAAGTGTGACATAGGTCTAGCGAGTGAGTGCCAAGGAACCGAAGGTAATGCCATGTGCGTAGAACTGTCAGAGTGAAGAGGAACATCCGTAGAAAGGATGTCCAAGTGATGTGAAGGGAACAAAACATCCTCCACAACAGAAAATGGATCCACAGCTGAGGGTGGATCAATGAAGGTCTCTGGAAAAGTGGAAGTGGTAAGAGTCCCAGAAGGGGCACTCCCAACAACAGAGATGATGAACTCCTCTAAAACCACTGTAGATGGATGAGGGACTTGTAGATCATCATAAGTAGACTCTGTGAAAAGACAACTAAGGTCAGAAGATACTCATCCCAATGAGGGGCTCAACAAATGAAGAAGCGATGTCGATGATAGGTATGAATAATCTAATGAAGGTAGAGGAGTGAATGGGCCTCGCACACTGGAAGTGGAAAGGAGGTGGGTGTAATGATTGTGTGAGACTAAGAAGGGGACTGCTCGATATCTGATGAGATGTGGGGGGTGACAACAATGTCTGGAATAGTGAGAGAAAGAGGAGAAGAGTCCTCTGTAGTACTCTCGACATCAGAACTGGATGCACAATCCTCGTCATCAGAAGTAGAACCAAGCGAGCCTGTGTCAGTGGAACTATCATCACACGAAGAAATGGAGGAGACAACTAAATCAACAGTAGAAAACAATGGCGGCAGTATGTGAAGGGTCTCCATACAAGGACTGAAGAATGCTCCAGACACGGTGAGGTGGATCTGAGTCTGCCACGTGAAACCAGAGAGAACGAGAGACATGCATCATCATGTGACCAAAGACATGGTCACAAGTGTCGAGGAAGTCCTCTAGATGACGATGATCAGTGGGTGCAGGAACTGGCCCAAGTAAGAAGGCTGAAAGACCCTCGTGGGTGAAGTAATGTTCCATGGAAGCATGCCAAGCTGAATAGGTCTCTCTCCCGGTGAGAAGTGGGAGGCTGTAAGGCGATCCTACGATGCTCACGTCTAGAAAGAGAACTCTCCATGATGAAAAAAGTAAGATGCAAAAAGCAAGACGTCGGACTCGGCCGATAATGCGTCTGTGTGTGTAGGCCCAAGAGTACAAGTAACCCCCCGAATGTGGCACTTTATAAAAGTAGTGTGTTTACAAAATTGGCAATGCCATCACGTAGTGTGTAAAAAATCATGCAACTTTGACCAAGGAAGTGCTCAGAAACGAGCAACGAGTCAAAAGTTATCGCATTAAAACGATTCCCGCAACTGATGGAAAAATACACTAGACACTGCAAACGCATTAAAAAAGTGCATGAAACGGGTGCAAAGGGTATCGTGTGGGTACTCGTTGGAAATGGCACGAAATTTTAGTAGGGGTTTGTTTTGATTGCGAGGGGGGGTTAGCCTCCTGCCAACCCCGGACCTCGCCCTCCGTCTTCGACGCTCGTAGGAGGGTAAATAATACAAGCCAAAAATAGCCTAGAAATTAATTACAATGCCATTAAATGTTTTTTTTTTTTTTTTTAAATCTTAAAACATTAAAAACAGATAAGGAGGGGGCCCACGTTGAAAATCCAAGGTCGATGGATGGTGTGAGGAAATTCCACACGAAGACGATCTTCCAAGCAAAGAAGTTGCGGAAGGCCCACGCGAGAGCTAGCGCCAAAGGTGGAATGGTTGCCAAATAGTTGTTGTTCCCACGTAGATGTAGATTCCATAAGATGTAGCTGCGATCAATAGACTAGTTCATTTTTCAACTACAGTTTGAAATGGTTGAAGGGAGACGGCTTGACCGAGCATGGCAGTGTAGTTAGAACCATCAAGAGCAGAGAAGGGTAAGCTGAACATGCCACATGCAAAGGAAACGGCTATGCAGGATAACAACTCTTGGCCGAAAGAGTCTAGATTCCGTGCGAAGGAGGGACTGTAACATGTAGCAGGAGAAAAAAACCAAATGTAGGCTAGATTTTGTGTCAAGGGTAGCGCTGACGTTGTGTTGAGTAGGTAAGAGCTAGAGCATTGAAAGCGGGAGAGAATGCGTTGAGTTGCTCAGAGAAAAAATGTGTATCCACATCCTAATAGCTAATGGCGAGGGAGGAAGATGGTTTGAAACTGGTCAAACTTTCGTGAATACATCCAATGCAAGACCCAAAAATGAGTTTGCATGGAAGGACCTCAACGCATGTCGCACGGTAGTGAAGCTACGTGGAGTTAGAGCCACATGTTGGGTCGGTGAGCAAGGAGGTGTGTAGTGCACGGTTTGGTGGAAAAAGTGAGCCAAAGTGTGGCAATGGCAGGTGGAAATGGTTATGGGAGATATGAAAACCACCAAACATTGTTTACAATGTATATGAATACCACAGTGCCCATAAAACAACCAAAGGTAGGCCAAACAATCCAAATGCAGTACAAGACCAAAGGAACGAGCCAAAAAAGCTAAAGCATGAGCCTCACGAGTTAATGCAAGGATTCATAGTCGGGAACAAGCATGAGTGCATGAGGTAGTGAACATGGTGAATGTAACTTGCACTCTAATAGTAAAATCAAGGCGGTAAAACAACCATGAGCTCAACCTGCAACATCAAATGCGAGATCGGCCAAACACCCAAGTCAATAAAGAGCACAAGTAGACCAACGACCAAGGTGCCTCAAAACCAACTCATGAGCACCTTTTTGACCCTACAATTTCTCTCAACAAGACACCGAATAAAACCAAACACAGGAAACTCCTTTTTTAAAAAAATAAAATGCAAGTAGAGCACAAACAAAAATGGGAACTTGCACAAGAAACTACGAGGCGAAGAGTAGTAAGCAACTATTGCGAGCAACACGATTCCGATCCCCGAGCTCTGATACCATGTCGGAGGAATGACAAAGATCTGGAGGGAATCCATGAGCATCGACACGTTGCACTCAACCGCAGAAATGGCGTAGCTTCAAGATCGAAGCAAGAACTCACTCGAAAAGCAATGTGCATGCATTGAGGGAAAATGGCTCAAAAGAGGCCCATACTCCATTGTTCATAGATCAAGAAAGGTGTGTACATATAGGGGAGTAAATGTGTAACTCCCATGTAAGAAAAGATTCCTCCATAATGGAGAAGAGGAGTTACTTTCCCAAATGGGAATGTAACTCCTATGACGTAACTTACACATAAGACAAATTCTATAAGAGAATCATGTCATAACTAAGATGACACCTAGATCCCCGTCCACCTAAGTGAGATGACTCACCCGTGAGGTGGCAATACACCTAATAAATAAATAAGAGGTGAAGGAAATGCCACACACACCAACATGTTACACCCATGTCGCTTTACCAATTATATTGGTTCCTAAGAAGAATGACACTTGGCGAATGTGTGTTGATTTTTGTGCTTTAAAAAAGATTACAAAGAAAGAATCATTATCCTCTTCCTAGAATAGTTGATTTACTAGATCAATTAAAGAATGTAATTTATTTCACTAAGTTAGATTTAAGAAGTGGTTATCACCAAGTAAGAATTGATGAAGGTGATGTTTGGAAAACTACTTTTAAAATGAAACAAGGATTATTTGAATGGTTAGTGATGCCTTTTGGTTTTTGCAATGCATTGACACCATTCATGAGAGTCATGAATGATATATTTAGACCATTCATTGATGATTTAGTTATTGTATAATTATATGATATTCTTGTGTTTCACCATTTTCTTTACGTTATTGAGACAAAACAGATAAAGGTAAGGGCCGAGGAGGAATGCTTTTTATTATCAAGGCGGTTGTTGGTTGTTGCACGTGTTCGACTTATCAATCTAATGATGACTATGAGAGATTCCTTTTGGCTGGGAGGAACTACCTGAAATAGAAAACAAGACCACAAAAGAATAGTTAAATAATATATGATAGTGGACTGCCTAGTGTGTGCTAGATCTGGGAAGTGTGATACTCCCTAGATGGTTGTCAATCCATTATTTAAATCAAATTAATGTGAGAAATAAAAAAATCCTACTATAGTTGATATGATTTAGGTATTTCATTCAAGAATAATAAGAAAATATAATATAACAGGCTAGGTTATAGTCAGATCTGAAGGGTAGGTAGGTGTCGAGTTACTAGAACTGGTTAGGGTTAGATTTTGGGTTGTTTAGGTCACTTGGTAGAAGGTTATTAGGTTCTGTTATTAACAAAAGGTATGAGACATGAGACTAATGTCATTCAAGTATAACCAATGATAGTTTAGGGGAGACTTGTGACGGTCATGGGTAACCGATGTCGGAATACTCGGGTGACAAAGAATTCAATAGAAAACCTTATTGCAGAGTCTGGGTGAGGTTAGATAGAGATAAAGGAGGGGATGGCGAGGTCTGTGGGAATGTTGAGAACACTCAGAGAGGTGGAAGGGCTAGGATAGGTGATCTGATAAAGGGGTGGGTGAGGTTTTTGAGTTTTTCATAAAGTAGACTATGGAGGAATGGGAATATTAATGGAAGAATGATAACAAAAATGATAACAACTCTATGGGTAGAATAAAAATGGAAATGATTAGTGATAAAACACTTACCAATGTTGTAGGTCCAATGGTTGGGTGGTGATGATGATCGGTTGGTGGGATGGATCTTGGTGCAATAGTGATGCTTCCTGGAATGTCATTGTGATTGCAATGCTTCTAGATATGTCCTGGTGCTAGCTATGGATGTATGGGTGTGTGAAAAACTCTCATTCTACTTGCATGCATGAAACTCTTCTCGTCCTCTTGCTCTCAGAATGTGCCAACCGTAAAAAAGGTTGCTAAGGTGAATAAATGGTAACCGATGATGGTTGTTGGTTGACTGACGTCAGTTAAGGAGGGATTCCATAGGTTTACTAATAATGGAAGATCTCTCTGATTTCTTGGGCTAGGTTGGTTTTTTGTCACAGATCAAACTAGAAGATTCCCTTCTAATGAGCGGGAATGTGGTTAGAGATATCTTAGGCATGTGATTTTAGGGTTAGACCAAATCTTAACTCATTAAGGAATGTAAGATCAAGTCTTAGTTAATTATGGAAATATGCCAAGTATAGGTCTAGGCTAGGTGAGGTGGAGGGTGAGGTGGAAATTTAGCTTAATTAAAATAATTAAGTAATGAATGTTGTGAGGATGGGTATTAATTTAATTAAGTTAATTAAATTAATATTAATGTGGGGTGGAAGGGGCCATGGTTAGGTAAATATGTTTGAGTTGGTTATTCGACGGGGGGCCAAGGGGAGTGTGACCCAATTTTGGTGTCTACATTTTCCCCTTTTTTCTACGTAGCTTGTATTGGTAAGTGACGTTGAAAAAAATAAGATGTGGTTGCCCCATGTGTGGGTGAAGGTGATGTTGCCCCAAGTGTGGGTGAAGGTAACCCCCCTCAAACTAGGAACTAATGAGGTGAGAGAAGGAAGTGGTGAGTGGTTTGATAAAATGAGGAGGTGGGTGGTTTGAGAAAACAGGGTTAGGTGTGAAGAAGGTGATGGTCAAGGGTATGGTGATTGTAAGAGGTAGGGTGGGTGATTAGGTAGAGCATTCAGACATACACACATGTTGTGAAATGCCATGAGATATAAGGGTTTCTCAACATAACAAATGTACATTAGCTAGGGTCATAAAGGTCATCCAAATAAGGGTTGTTGAGGTCCTGGTATCCAAGGTAAAGGATACGGTATGGGCACTCAATGAGGTAAGATGCAAGAACACATAGGTGTGGTTCCAGTACATCCAAAAGGTCAAAAGGTCAAGGTTTTTTTAGATAAGGGTCATGGCCATAGGCAAGGTAAGGCTATTAGGCTGAGCAAAACATGTACCATCATTGTAAGATACAATGGGTGAGGACATGGGAATATCCACTTAATCAACGGTTAGGTAGGTAGGTGTGGGTAGGGTAGGTGGAGGTAAAAACGGGTAATGGGGTAGAGGTAAAATCAAGCAAACAGAAAAATGGGCCAAGGTCAAAGGTAGTGACACTCCAACACACACACATGTATAAACTACATGTGGTACGATACCGAATAAAAAGATTTTAAATGCTACATCATCCAAGGTCGATAGGTCTATCCAAATAGGGTTAAGTGATTCTATTATCCAAGGTATATGATATGGTGTAGAAACACAACATAGGTCAAGTGTAGGAACATTTAGGTATGTTCCTGGTACATCAAAGGTCAAGTCAAGATAAAGAACACGGAAATAGGCAAGGCAAGGATGGTAGGCTAAACAAATATGGGTAACCGTGTCATAAGGTATAGCAAGCACAATGGTTCAAAGGTCACTAAAATGTTCTAGGTCTAGGCATATAGGTCATGGCACAAGAGGTCAGGTTTGGGTAAAAGGAGGTGTGGCATAGGTAAGGCCACATGAGGTGTAGAAATATGCCCCATCCGATGGTGAGGTGGGGGGGATGATAGGATGAGGGGGAGGGTCAGGGTCGAGTGGGTGAGGTGAAAAAGGTTGTGAGAAATTAGATAAGGTGAAGGGGTTGCCATGGGGCCAAAAGGTGTAACCAACACCACCATGCTTAACCGATGATGGTATAGGTAAACCGACCACGATTTTCTAGGGCATAGGACTGATGTCGGTCTAGGTATAACTGGTGACGGTTTAGTCGGGGAGAGGTTAAAAAAGGAAATTTCCACTTTTTGTGGAATCATTTTTACGTTTTTACTTGTGTGAAAAATGATAGAGCGCTGAATGAGTTGTGCTTTGTCGAGAAAAAAGTATGAGGGATGAGATCCTACTGAGGTGGAGAGATCCGGTTGGTTAGAGGAGCCAGGTAGATGGGTCCACGAGATCGGGTGGAGCAAGGTGATTGGTGGAGATATTGGAGGTATATTGTGGCATGGCAGAGGTGGGAGAGGGTTTGGGTGGACCACCGGTGCAACAGAAGACATGCAACCATGCCGACGACACCGGTATGAGGTTCTCAACCTTTCTTCGTATGTAAATAAAAAAGGGTGATATGGGTATGGGTTTTTGGGTAGGGAAATATAATTAAATTTGTGGGTAAAATTGGTGAAATGAGGGAGGGGGAGGTCTGAGGTTGGGTAAATAGGGGTGGGGAGGGGTTTAGGTTAGCTTTGGGTAGGGTAGGATTGGTGATTAGGGTTGAATGGATTCAGCTCCACGATAGTGACCGATGTCGGTCACAGGTTGATCGACGTCGGTTGAAACTACCAAAGATCGGTTATGTAGCATGTGACCTATGTCATAAGAAGGACTAATATCAATCAAAAATAAGTAATGCCGATTCGGTTTAGAGGAGAATAGATCAATAGGTAGAAAAGGTTGGGAAAAGAAGGGTAAGGGATGGGAGATAGAAGTAAGGGGAGTGATAATGGTAAGGGTAATATGTTTACAAAGGGTAATGAGTAGGGAATAGGTATAAGGTGCATGAAAATATTGGTTTAGCAAGGGAAAATTGGTAGGGTGGGTACAATAAGTAATAAGGGTTGGGGACAAGGTTTATTGGGTATAATATGTGTTTGGTATGGGAAGGTTTTGACAATAGTGTGTTTTGTTGGGTGTAGGTGAGGGACCAGCTACGGATGTGGGATAGGGTACCTCCCTTGCTCGTGGAGGTACGAGGGAGTGCGACAACCAATGATTGGTGCCATGTTGCAGAGGTTGGCATAATCGGGGTTGGACACTACCAATGCATAGTTTGGGAGTTGAGCTTGATGGTCGCCCTCATCAACAAATGGGACTCAGTGACTAATACCTTCCATCTGCTAATGGGTGAGATCACAGTCACCCTAGAGGATGTGTACAGATCCTACGGTTCCGATATTGGGACATAGGTATATTAGATATCCTTAGAGGAATATGAGGAGTTGATGCTGACCATGTTTGGCGAAGGACTAGGCAGAGATGAGGTTCCATAATTCTAGTATGAGCTACGAAGATATGTACTATGACCATCCAGAGGAGATGAGACTAGTGGTGTTACTGATGGAGGTAGTCTGTTACTTGGCATTACCCGACGCGGAGGGTGGGAGATTCCCATGAGCATTGATGGGGGTTCTTCATGACATGATGGAGGATAGGACCCAGTTTACATGGGTACCAACATTCTTGGTGCAGCTCTATAGAGATTTAAGGGCCTATGGGAGGCTACAGAGGTTTATCCTATGTTACACATTTCTACTACACTGCTGGGCATACGAGCACATCATGTGTGTGCATCTAGTTGGTATGCCCCATCTAGATGCATTTGAGGTAGGCTTGGTCTAAGTAGGCTACAAGTGATGGGTACCTACTATTGGAGAGTGTTGGGTTGCCAGGGCTACACACGATGTAGCCTATTACAAGTGTTTTCTAGAGGGGTTGTCTGACATGGACATCATTTGGAGGCCATATGTGGGTTTTCCATCATATGGGTGGATGGACGAGGAGCTACAGGAGCTACAACTACTTTGATGGATAGAGGGGTGACATGTGGGAGAGCATGAGATGATACCTATTGATAGGGTTAGATGGAAGTTTGGGCTACTTCAAGATATACCCCCACCCTTCCCACAATATAAGAGGGATGACGTGGAGATGCCTCTTCCTTTACCACAACCGAAGGTGCCGATATGGAAGGAGGAGAAAGTGATAGACATATGGATTGATGATGCTAGGGTTACTAATAGATATAGATAGTGGTGGACTACACATTTATGAGTGTTGATCAAAGAATACTTGGCAAAGATCACACAAGGAGTCTCATGATAGGATAGAAGGCCATGATCGAAGGTGTGGAAAGATAGGGAGGACCCATGTGCGGAAGGCAGTTCAGATTTCAAGACTTAGCTGATTTTGAGAAGAAGATCTATATTTAGGAGATAGCGTGTGGAACACACCAATGAAGTAGGGACACATGCACATGATTATCTATATTTGGAGAAGTGGTTCAAAGCGTCCTATACATGAAGACAAGCTAGAATAGAATGAACACTTCATTATCCTCAAAGAGAACTATAGATAGTGCACTTGCATGTGTGGCTATAATTTTAAACAACATGGTGGCTATCATTAGCATGCGACCTATTTCTAAAGTAGTTAAGTAGTGAAGGGAAAGTCCCCACCCTATATATATGATGATTAGGTGTGTAGTAAAGAGAGAGATCTCAGTACATGTGATTCTGAATATGTGTATCAGATCCATATGCGATTAGATGAATTGATAGTACTGTAAGGAGATTTTATACTTATTAATAGATGGAAGATATTGGCTGAATCTAAGTGTTATTCTATGTAATTGTGTAGTGCATGTTAGTATTTCAATCATGGTTACCATTCAAGCTTATTCTTTCATAAATCTATGAGTAGCATGCACTATAGAATGATGGATTAGTTGTGAATCTATATGTTTCCATCTTCATCATGCTAACATCCTATTACAACAACCCTAAAGAGGAATCTGGTACCTTTGCACACTTCAGGTGAGTGCTTAGTCTAGGCTGAGTGATATGCCAACACGACTAGGATGTTATCTTGCAAATTCTAGGCTGCATCATTGGTTCCATTGCCAGGACCTCTTTTTCAGTTTTTTTAGGATGGTTCATGATGAAGACGTACCAAGCTAACTATAGCAAGTATTGAGGAATGGATACACGATCTGGAGGAAGAGTATGCATGTTGGTTTAGCACTGGATCTGAGTTTAACACACGAACTTGGGTAGAAACAGTAACTCTCGTATGACATTTTATATGAGATTTTTTGCTATCTTTCTAGTAGAACTATATGAGTGGCTTACTGCTTATGCCTCTCAAAGCAAAATTGGAGGTATCGCGCACTTGTCTAGACATAAGAAGAATTTTAGGCCCTTTATGATGCTGATCTGATTTGGACTCACGCGGTGGATACGTGGCTTCGTGGTGTTCTAAACAATTATATTAGGGAATATTCAATTTCAATGTGTTCTTGCCCGTGAGGTAGCTAAATTCTAGTTTTGAGGTATCCAAGAGGGACATACTTACATGGTAGTCCACTGGCGATTAAATTATTAATGGTAGCTTTGAACCTCGAAAGTAAGCTGATGGCTAGATAAACTTCACCACATGTGAAGGCAAGAATAGGTTTGGTATTAAGATGGCAAACATAGCGGTAGAAAAGTAGAGAGAGGAAAGGTGGCTTAAGTATAATAAGGCATGCGAGAGGGAAATAGAGAAGAAACATTCCATTACAGAAAGTATGGCATTGAGGAAAGAGCTGGCTCATGAAGGATTTACGGCTCACATGGAAGACGTGGAGCCAGAGGAGCAAGAACTCCCCATCTTGGAAATCATGATAGAGATCCCTTCTAAGCCTCACATGGAAGTATGCCAATAGATACTACTTGGGCCACAGTGTGCATCTTAATCCACTTGGTGACCTAACCTTTGGGGTTGGTTTTTCAGTATCTAGTACGTCAAGTACTCAGCAAGCTAACTTGGGAAGTAGGAGAGAAGGAGTAAGCTAGGGATCAAGTACATCAATGGTAGACTTTCAATGTTATTTAGAGAAACATTTTTAGGCACATCATCTACACAAATGCAAGTACGCGAGAATGTTGGATTCACCTCTAGAAATGGGAATTTCTCACAGACCGTAGGGGTTCTATATAGTACTACTTGCGTTAGAGCATAGGGGAGTACATCCACAGGCCCTATTGCAACTATAGATGGCAAAACAAGAGGTATAGGTGGTTCTAGTTCTCATGGATCTAGTGGTTCGGAGGCAGAGGAAACCCATGAGGTTCTTGATCGTGTGGTCAAGGTCCAAAAAACCACCAAATATCTATATGGAGATGTCTCTTCATCTCCAAAAGTATAGAGGCATAGAGGATGCTACCAAACATATGGATATGTGTGAAATTTTGTGGCGCACTAAGGGATTATAGCTGCTAAGTGAAAGGAAATCCAATTCATTACTACATTACAGGGGCACGCACATAAATGGTATAAAAATTTGACCATGATCAAACTTGCATAGATTATGTAGCACCGAGGGATGCTTTATTAAAAGAGTTCCATATTCTTGAGTTTGAGCAAGAGTATAAATACGCTCAAGATATCAAGCAAGGCACTACTTTGAAAGTGTAAGTGAGTATGATGCCCATTTTAAAACACTTTTATCTAAGTTGTCTTATGATATACATGATAGCCAACATGCACAAAGTGGTTTTTTGGAGGATTGATTACAACTTTTAGGAGGGTGTGTCACATAAGACATACACGGCTCCAAGACAAGCACTGGAAGAAACTTTACGTGCCGAGGCCATTGGGAGCATTATCACTAGAGTCACCCATTCCGAGGCACATATCATATCTATGGCTAAGCGGTTAGAGAAGCTTCAACAAATTCAGCCCATGAAACATGCTTGGGAATTTGGTGTATAGATTGTGAAGTGGAAGGTCACACCAAGGATAGTTGCCCTTGCAGATCTGTATGTTTGTTACTATTGGACTGTGAAATTTTCCATTTGAATCATGATGATAGCCACTTTCCTTTGTTACAGTGCATGATAAGGAAGCATGTATCCTACTTTTGTAAGATTTGTAGGTCCATGACCCATGATACTAAGGATTTTTAGTTGATTGGTTAGATCCAGGATTCCATAGACATTAGAGTATGACAGAAATGTATAAAAGATAATTCCAAGGGTAGGAATGAGTACTAGGATCACAATCATACTCAAACACACTATGAAAGGAATGAGGGGCATTTTGAAGGGGTTCATGGAAGGGGATGTGGATATCATGGTGGAGGAAGAGGGGAGTTTCTTCATGGAACATGTTATACACGTGGATATCCCACCACTACAGTGCGAATGTCCTCATAATCATGCATTTTATTTCTGCAGGAAGAACCATAGCTATGAAGAGTGCCCGAACCTATATGAGCATTTGAGAAAGCAGCATAAGCAAGAAAACAAAGGCACTAGAATGGTTAGAATCCAGCATTTGGTAGGAAACCAATGGATTCCCAAGATAACCGAAGGACTGAGGCATTAACAAGAAATATCACTACATGCGCTGAAACAACACATGCACGAGAGGCATTGCATCAGAATCCTACAATTACCAAGGAGGAAGTTTTGTATGTGAGGTACCCATATCCTACTCATCGAAGGAATTTTACCAGGATACCATGGAAGTGCTAAGGAATCTTCAGGGGAGAGATACAAAGACTACCTAAAGGAATAGAAGAGAGCCTCGAGACAGCTCAAACTAATATCGATGATCGTGGAGGTATGCAAGATATTGCACTAGGAGAACATTATTCCACTATTGGGGAGTTGGCTGAAAGGGAACACTCCCTGCACACAAGTCTTGAGACCGGAAGGTAGATTCTTCATGCCAATCTTCCCCCTTATAGCATTTATTATGATAAAGAAATTACTCTAAATGTTTTTGTGGATGGGTGGCTATTGATCAATATATTAATTGATACAGCGCGAAGTAAATGTGCTACATTAGATGCTTGGGTGCAAATGGGGAGGCCCCATTGCAGCCATCATCTAATCTATTTTTTAGTGGTAAACTAGACTAAGGCCACTCCCATAAAAGTGTTGAAGAATGAATCTATAACTATATAAGGAGCCAAGTTTATCGGGATTACTGTGGTGTTAGCACTTACAGTAAGTAGATAATTTTCTAGCCTTGCTTAGATGCCCTTGGTGTTATGTGAATAATGCTAACTTGAGATTCATATAGGGATACATCAGCTTTGAAAATAAGGAGGAAAGGGTTGTGATACCCTTGAAAGATGGGAAGTCTACACCCTATGTAGAGCCTCTAAGTGAGGAGGATTTGAATAGAGTCTATGTACGCACTATTCAGGATCCAGAGGTCCATGAGCCATCAAAAGAAGGCATTCTAGCAATGGTAAGATTCTCATTCTATTAGTGATACTACGAGTATTGCTTGTGATAATTGGGCTTATGGTACATATGAACTAGTAGGGCATGAGGTGAAAAGTGTAGTTGCGCATGCGAATAGATCTCACTCAATTCGACGGATCAGTGGCACAGTATCTTGGTATATAGGGAGAGAAGATTATTTTGCTTTTTGAAGGCTATGAAAACACAAAGGTGGGAAGATCTAGTTAAACAGAGGGATATGTTAGTATATACACTACGTGGGACAAGAGCACACCGGTGGGTAGTCCACAAGATAATCTTCTAAACTGGAAAGAGATTAGAATAGCTTTATCTACCGTGTTTATAAGGCACAATATACCTATGTAAATATGTACTTATCATGGTAATCAACCCGTTCAACATCACATTCAGCAAAGTGTGAGAGACTCTAGACAAGCAGTAGGATAGGAAGCATTACCACCATCACTCTAGGTACATAAATTATATTCCACACTCCAAGGATGCACACATGCTTGGTATGTATATGCAGAATTACATAAAGAAACCAGGAATTGGAAAATTTTGACTACAAGTATGACCCAGACCTTTGATTATTTCTTAGCTCAACCTCAGGTAGCAGAGGCATTAAAATTTTTCAAGCGCTTAACTATGGGAGATAGTGCAAAAACAAAAGGGCATATTCAGGAATTGTTCAGCGAGGTTGAATTCAGAGCATGTTTTGCAAAGGAAGAAGAAATAGAATCCTTACTAATTGAGCGTGCTTTCCTTGAGAGAGAGAGAAATGGAAGATGATCTACCTCGTGGATGATGAGGGGGTTGAGAACCTATATATTGAACATTCACATGGGGTACGCGAGGTCTTAGATAGTATAGACAAGGAAACGTGCACCTACCATAAACCCATGAAGACAAAGAAGGTGAATATAGGTTCGGAGGCTGAGCTTAAAAGGTCATCATTGGGGACTACTAGTCGACTTGGTGGTAGCAAAGATCATTAAGTTACTCTAGGGATTATCGGGACTTATTCCCTAGAGGATATCATGAAATGAAAGGAGTTCATGAATCACTTGGGGAAATGAAGATCAAACTTAAGGACAGTGCGTGGCTAGTTAGAAAGAGACCCTACAGATGAATCTTAATTTACATGAAAAGGTAAAGGAAGAAATTGATAAAATGTTGAAATCTAGAATTATCAAGCCCTTTGATGAGTCGAATGGGTTAGCCCAATGGTGATCGGTGATCAAGAAGGACTGGGTGGATTACGATATGTGTGGACTATAGGAGTTGAATGTTGAATGTGTTATAGATACTTTCCTACACCATTCACTAAGAAAATACTAGGAGTTGTAGGGCGTGAAATCTATTCTTTCACAAATGGATTTTTGGTATCATCGGAGTTAGGATCGCATGGGAGGATCAAGAAAAGACAACACTTACAACTGAATGGGGAAGTTTTTCCTATACTGTGATGCCCTTTGGATTGAAAAATGCACTTGCTATATTCTCACACATAGTTGTTCAGCATTCAAGGATTTTATTCATAACTTCTTACAAGTATATCTAGATGATTGGACAGTATATGAGCTTGTGAAAGATCATTGTGACAATCTGCGCTTAATGTTTGAATGATGTAGATAATTGAGTATCTCTTTGAATATTAAGAAGTGAATATTTAGTACGCCATTCGAGATATTGTTAGGGCTTATAATATGCAAGGAAACTTTGCTAGATTGATCCTACAAGTCAAAGTGAGGTGCGCACATTTTTGGGTCATACAAGATATTATAAAAGTTTATAAAAATATATTCCAAAATTGCAACACCCTTGGAAGAATTTCTAAAAGGAAAAGGTACATTTTATTGGGGAGAACCGCAACATCGTGCATTTGAGGTATTAAAAGAGATACTTACTACCACGCCCATTTTTCACTTTCCCTCATGGGATAAACCATTTCATGTGCATGTAAACACTTTTGGTATGGGCGTTGTGCTAGCTCAACCTGGTGAAGGTATTGTTGATCATCCAATCTATTTTACTAGTAGGAAGCTGATTCCTATTGAAAGGAATTATACAACTACGAGCACGAAGCTTTATCAATGATTTATGCACTATACAAGTTTCAAAAGTACTGTTAGATACACCATTTGTGTTTTATACGAGATCAAATGGAATTAAAGTACTTGGTAAATAAGCCAGTTTTACAAGGGTGCATATGTAGATGGGTGCTCTTATTTCAATAATTTGACTTCACAATTATAGTAAAGCTAGGGAAAAGCAACTCTAGACTAGACCATTTATCTAGAATCAATACGAGAGAGGAGGCATAGATGATTGAAGAAACAATGTTGGATGCATAGTTATACAGGTTGCAACGAGTGCCCATGGAACTAGAAGACATTATTGTCTTTCTACATATAGGTATGGCACCAGAAGGGGTGAAATCATTAGAAAAGAAGTATCTTGTTATATATGTGCAGCACCGTTTATGTTAATCAATGGTGACCTTTACAAGTTAGACATAGATGAGGTATTACGTTGTTGTGTGTTAGAGCATGAGTGCAAGGATATCATGGAAGAAGCTCATGGTGGTATTGCAGGAGGCCATTATGCAGGTGATGTGACTACCTGGAAGATCTTAATTACTAGATTATGGTGGGAGACATTGTATAAATACTGTAAAGACAATTGTAAGGCGTGTGATCATTGTCAAGCCTGGGAAAACCAGGGTAGAGAGATGAGATGCCTTTGAGACCAATTACTAGTTCAAAACCATTTGAGAAATGGGCCATTGACTTTTTAGGACCTATTTTGTCAGCCATGCATAGGATTGGATCGTACTATATCATTACTTGCATAGATTATCTCACATGTTGGGAAGAAGCCGTACCTACCAAAGACTATACAACATCTACAACAGCTTAGGTTTCCATGGGACAATGTTCTACATGATATGGATGTCCTCTAATATTGACAAGTGATAGAGGTACACATTTTTTGAATGAGACCATCAAGATCATATTGGATGAGTTTATGGTTTCACACCACAAAACTACACCTTACCATCCTCAGGAAAATGGGACTGCTGAGGGCTTTAACAAGATTTTGAGCCAGAATTTGACCAAAATATGTGATGTTGGGAGAAAGGATTGGGATGACAAGGTGTCACCATGCTTTGGGCATATAGAGTGACTTACAAGAGATTGAACAAAGCCATACCGTTTCAGTTAGTATTTGGTGTGGAAGTTGTTCTTCTTATAGAATTTATGTTACCTTCTTTGCACATTGCACGTCTTTGAGGTCTAGTGATGAACAGCTTTAGAAGAACATATTAAAAAGATGATTCAATTGGATGAGCACTGAGCCATAGCATAGTGGAGTCAAAAATAGGAAAAGGCCGTGTAGAAAGCATGGCATGATAGAAACATAAGATATAAGAAGTTTGACATTGGACAAATGGTTCTTCTTTATGACTCAAAGTTCTTATGCCATCCGAGGCAAGCTCAAAGTACATTGGTTGGGGCCATATGTTATAACTTCTATACTTGACTCGGGCACATGCCAATTAGACACACTTGATGGAACATGGATACCCTAAGGTTACTTTAATGGGAGTAGGTTGAAGCCCTACTATAAATAAGTCTTTTTAGTGTTTGTAATAAGGTAGTGTTGCCATTTAGTCTAGGTTTTCAATTCGGTATTTCCTTAATGTATTTATTTCATTTTCATTATGTTTTTTTAATTTCATTGTTGTTTGTGTAATAAGCGCGCTTGCGTGCATGAATCTAATTACTATATGAATAATGTTTATGCGTAGAGGATTGCACATACATTTAGTGTGGGGTGGTTGTCGTTATCCAAGAAAAGGACTGAGGGACTTGAAAGGTGAAATAAATAAGCTGCTACATGTGTACTTTAAAGGGGATTACATATCAAAAGATGACCAAGGATGAAGATGGATGAAGGAATAATATAACACGAGGTAAGTGTAGGCCATGTTAGCTACCAGGAGAAGGTGCAGTGATGAGGTGCTTAGGCATAGGAGTGCATGTCTTTGAAGAGAAGTCTGTGACCAAAGGTAGGAATGTGTGGTAGAAGGTTATAGCTAGGTGTGAAGACGTCTGCAAAATGAGTGGATTTGGTTACTAAATGAAGGGATATTTGGTAGGTGAGGAGCAATAAATGAATCAAAATTTAAAAAATTTATATAAGGGATGTGGATTCATTTTTACCATTACAACTAAGAGTATTCACGAGAAGAGCCAAGTACGAAGATCCAAGTGATCAATTTAAGGTGTGAAAGGTGTGAAGTCGATTGTGGTAACAAAATTTGTGTTTTAAGAAGATTACGTCCCCAGTGGTGAAGGGTTTGAGTGAAGTAGGGAGACATAAGAGAGTTAGGTTATAAGGTTTCCACCTAGGGTAGAGTTGGATCAAGCTAGGGTTTGATTCGTGGAGTTGCAGGGTTGAAGAAGAAATATTTGCAAGGTAAAAATGGCACCAAAGAAGGCATCTGCAATAGCTACAAGTAAAAGGAAAGAAAAAGGTGGTTGTTGAGGAAGAAGAAATGGCACCCGAAAGCCATTTCTCAAAAATGCAATACCTAGAAGGGGTTATTGTCAGACAAGAATGGGATTCACCCATTAGAAAAAGCAAAGTGAGTGAATACAACCACAAGACATCAGAAAACAAGAAGGATCTTGATTCTTTACTGATGACCAGAACAAACAAGCGTACATGGTAGATGACATGCCAGTATATGACGATGTGGGTGAGAAAATTTTGAAGAGAATTGGGGTATATCAGTTGTATGAGCTGCCATATTTTGGGAAGTATGAACCCTTGTACCAGTGGCTTATGAGCAGGGTACACGAAGACTTCTTCTACTTTGCAGGATGCAAAGTTAGAGTTTCATCTGCACTCATTTCATCAGTAATAGGTCTGAAGGCCACGGGAGAAGATATAAAAAGTGACCTTGCAGATAAAGCCATGATTTTGAAGACCAAATAGGAGTTGGGATACCTGAAGGGTCCATGTAAAATGGACAAAGATAAGTTGAAGAGCTACCCAGTTGTACACTGCTGCAACACACTTGGTTACCATGTTGAATGACTAGGAGCGGTGGTCATAGGTAAACTCTATGTGGCTGCACGTGGCGTGAAGGATGTCGAAGGACAATCAACAACATTGCAGCTATATTATAGAGCAAATTGTCAAAAATCACACACTGGAGGAAAAATAAGCTTTAGGGATATCTTATCATTGTCATAGGTCTTCATGAAAATTGGAGTACCAGATGGACCAAAAGAGAAGATATGGGAATACCCCATGGATAATAAGTCCCTAGCTGAAAGGTTCAACAAGTACTTATGCAGGGGGCCATGACAGATGAAGTAAGACAAAGGGTGGAGAAGTGGTATGATAGGATCTCGCACGGCATTTGGGGAGGAATGGCACATTCCAAAGGACCTACCAGTAGTGGTAGGAAAACAAGTTTAGTTTGTTGTATACCAGCACTTCTGCATCACATGATTTCCAATGAAAGATGGAGCCTAGAGCCCTTGGTGTAAGTTGCCTTACGCATTCACCGTGAGGTATTTTCAAGCTTCCGTGCATAGGTTTACAGACACGTGAAGACTAAATTTCAATGCAGACAAGGTAGACTGTGACTACCATACATTGCGAAAGAAGTATGTGTATCCTGGCAGAAGCACCTACACAGAGAGAATTATTTTAGAGGTGTTGAACATCAAGCCAATAAGCTTGGCTGTGGTAGATGTGGGGGCAACGTTAGTATATCTCCAGTTGAAGCCCAAGATGGAGAACAAAAAATACGTGGAAGGTGAGTTCATGCTTCCTGCACCGCCTAAGGGGAAGCATACAATGGAGAATGTCCCAAAGGCCCAAGCCTACAGAGAAAATCAAGATACAGGATGAGGAGGAAGAGCATGAAGATAGTGGTGGTTTAGACCATCGGGGTAGGAGACATCCTACAAGTTAGAAAGATGTTGAGCACGTTGTTACACCACCTCAGCCACAAGAGGGGGATGAAGAGGACTTGAGTATAGTCCAAGGGGAGCATAGATTTAAAAGGGTATTCAGGAGAACAAGGACCCAAGGTGTTACCCCGACTATTGTGCATAAATCACCCCAGCTCTCCCCATACAAGAAAGCTAAAGTTGAGTGAGGAGGCGAAAGAATCTGAGGAGAGCGCGCCTACATATCCTACATCCCTAGAGAACACATAAGAAAAGGGTGAGGCATCAAAGGAGAAGGATGGAGAAGAGAGAAAGCCAAAGGAAATAGTTGTAGGGGAAAGAAAAGACATGGAGATGTAAGCTCCAAATTTGGAGGGTAGGGTTCCTAAGAAACAAAGGTCTATAAGGGTGAGTGGAGAGCAAATTCCACCAGCCATGGGGTATGTAGAAGACACAAGAAATATTGTCCACACCCGCTTCCATAACAAAATTAGGTAGGAGGATCTGTTTGGCTAGGAGTTGATGGATGAAGATATGGAAACCGTGTAAACACAAAAGAAACTATCCTAGTTGATACACACCCACATGGATGAGCCTAATTTTGATGTATGTGAAGAGTCATGCGTGTCAAGGTGATTGAAGAAGGCACCTCAGGCTAGACACATGACAGTAAATCCTACTATCATGTTAGATGAGCAGGTTAGCAATGCACTAGTAAAAATTTCTACTGAAGTGGCTAGAAGGAACATGGATAAAGCCACCACAATTAGAGTGTTGTGTGAAGAGGTAAAGAAAAAAGATGAGGAAATAACATGCTTAACCTAGGAAAAGGACTTCACATAGAGGAAGAATGATGTCTTTATAAGCATCGCAGAGGAGATTGGGGACACTGTAATCAAAGCAAGGCCACACTTAGAACTTAAGGTACCACAGACATTTCCTTCAGTGATACACTATGTGGGAAATTTGGTGGAATTGGTGCTCGAAGATGAAACTCTATGTATGCAAGTGCCAGAACAATCAAAGAAGGATGCAGAGGGAGAAAGCATCTGTGATGTGAAAAATTGCATCATATGAGGGGATGTTACAGGCATTATAACAAGTCTTGAAAAAGGTAGATAAATCCTTGTATATATGCACAGCTCTAGAGGCACTCATCAACACTAAGACCTTGGAAGAGAATAATGAGGTCCAGAAGGCCATGAAGGATGAGACATTGGGCCATGTAGAAAGGTTGGAAATAGTTAAAAAAATGTGAGGCCCTAATAGCAGCACAAGAGCCGCATAAGACTAGGTTGGAAGAGCTTGGAAAGATGATTGTATAGAAGATGGACTTTTTGGAAGGAAGGATGACATCTATGTCTAGTGTTGTGTTGGTTCTATAAAATGAGAAAGGGGAAATTGAGCGGGATGAGTTGGAATCCATTGTTGTGGACATTCTGGAGAAAGCAGAAGAGGCACTCACTGAATGGTAGGATTTAGAGGCAACAATAAAAGAGGAGTATCTAGAGTTGATGCTGACAACTGATATAGAGGAGGTTGCTTGAATAACCTCATATAAATTATTTATTCTTCCACATTCTTCATTGATATTCTTTACTTCATTTTTTTGGAAATTTCCATTGTCGAGACGACAATGAGACTAGTGTGGGGTAATGTTGATCAAATAATACTTGGAAAATATCACACAAGGAGTCCACATGGGAAAGAAGGCTAGGATCAAAGGCGTGAAAAGATAGGAAGGAGCATGCATGGAAGAAAAGTTTAGATTTTAGGACTTAGCCGATTTTGAGAAAAATATCTATATTTAGGAGATAGTGTGCGGAACACACCAACGAAGCAAGGACATGCATGCATACATTATCTATATTTGGAGAATCAGTTCAAAGTGTCTATGCATGAAGACAAGCTAGGAATAGAATGAACACTTCAGTTATCTGTAAGAGAACTATAGATAGTGCACTTACATGTGTGGCTATAATTGTAAATGGCATGTGGCTATCAATAGCATGCGACCTATTTCTGAAGTAGTTAAGTAGTGAAGGGAAGTCCCCACCCTATATATATGATGATTAGGTGCATAGTAAAGAGAGAGATCTGTATGTGTGATTATGAATACGTGTATCAGATCCATATGTGCTTAGATGAATTGATAGTACTATAAGGATCTTTTATACTTATTAATAGATGGAAGATATTGGCTGAATCTAAGTGTTATTTTGTGTAATTGTGTAGTGCATGTTAGTATTTCAATCATGGTTACCATTCAAGCTTATTCTTTCATAAATGTGAGTAGCATGCACTATAGAATGATGGATTAGTTGTGAATCTATATGTTTCCATCTTCATCATGCTAACATCCTATTATAACAACCCTAAAGAGGAATCTGGTACCTTTGTGTGCTTTGGGTGAGCGCTCAGTCTAGGCTGAGTGATATGCCAGCATGACTAGGATGTTATCTTGCAAATTCTAGGTTGCATCAACAAGAGTACCACCGAGGCCGGGAAGCCATATTTAGCCACCATCACTGTGCAAAGGGATGCCCTACAGGGGTAGGTGGCTACCTTGATTACATAGTTGGGGATAGTACATGGGCAGTTGACTAGCTTAGAGGCACATGTGATCACTCTACTGAGCCCAGTAGCACAGGGATAGGCACCTACACAAGGTGGATATGGGGATGGGGTATAGGTGGCTGCCCCACAGTGTAAATTATAGGTTTACAGGCCAATTGGCCACCGCATAGGAGTAGGTTTCGGCCCTTTAGGTCTAGCTATAGGCGAGGGGTGGGACAAGGTCCCTCAAGATAGGCAACACGAACAGGGACAAGCTCCTATTTATAGGTACCAATGGCAGAGAGGGTCCAAAGAGATAGTAGGGGCTAAGACCGATGGAACCACCATAGACAGTACCTATAGGTAGGTTGAGGGATGCCTTAGGTGAGGTGAGGTATTGCCAGGATTAGGTTGATGGATGCAGGGATAGATATCTTATCCTATGGAGAGTATAGAGGACATCAGGCCTCGAGTGAGAGGACCAGTTGTGAACCCACAAAGTGTTGAGAGAACAGGGGAAATTGAGCCCCAAAACAGGTCGGGTGAGGCCATCGGTTTATGGATTCCATCCCTGTGAGGTACCAACAGAGATCTAACTAGGACCGATGGTTGATGGCAAGATGCTACCTAGACATTGTATGTGAAAAGGAGGAGGAGATAGGTGAGACATATATGGAGGATATAAAGAATGGTGATGTTTGATAGCCATATGTACCTCTTGTTTTGTATACTTGTTTATTTTTATATATACTTGGCTCATGCTTGAAGAGAGTGAGGATGTAGATGATTTTTTTTGTTATTTTTGATCATATACTAGCTGTGTATTGTATGCCAAGGAGGAGGATGGTGAGAAAGATATGGAGGATTAAAAATTTTCCGAGAGATTAATATTTATTTATATCCATGTACACATGTGTGTATACATAGAATTTTAGATTTATAGATCATGATGGTACTTATAGCATGAATGGGGTTATTGATTTTAATTTATGTTATTATGTGTTTATATGTGATGGAAACTAAGTGGATTAGGCATGATAGAGTCAAGATCAATTTAGTCATGATGTGAGTCTAAGTTGATGTAGGCATGGTTGAGTCGGGTTGGTTTAGGCATGGTGGAGTCAGGTTGGTAGATATGGTTGAGTCAAAGTTGGTAGGCATGGTGGATTCAGGTTGGTCAGATATGGTTGCATGATGGAGGCATGGTTATTTTTAGGCATGGTTGAGTTAGGTTGGTTTAGGTATGATAGAGTTAGGTTGGTTTAGGTATGATAGAGTTAGGTTAGTTTAGGTATGAGGTAATGTTCTAGTTGTAGGTAACATAGGGAAAAGGGTGATGTATATTTAGGTTATGGTTTTAATTTCTAAATATGTGCTATAGTGGAAATGTGAAAATGATAGATGAATGATTTTATGATGTAATAAAGATGTGTATTATTTGAGGCTTGTTTGGTTTAATTTCTAGTTATTGATATAAATGGAAACTAACTAGGGTATAATGTGATTAGGAAGGGAAAGGGGAATTGATTAGGGTAAAGATTGGTTGAGCTAACCTCCAAGGGCCCCATGCCCTTAGAGTCTTGCCTATATAGTCCAGTGAAAAGGAACCTCGGGCGATGTAGTTCTCCCATAAGCTAGGGAATATTATGATAAATTAGAGGCATGGATTGGTAGGTGTGAGGTATGGTTGAATTCCAGTTATAGGCATGATTGAGTTTAGGTCATAGGCATGGTTGAGTTTAGGTCATAGGAATGGTTGAGTGGTTTCTAAATATAGGTGTTGATGATCTAGTCCTGTATAGGATAATCAATAAGTAATGAGGAAGGAGAAATGGTAAGAGGTGGTAGAAGAGCCACTGAATTGATAAGAACCCTAATGAGTTGACCATACCTAAGAGGGGCTTATGAATGTAAGACCCTAAAGGTATTGCATAATGGATCATTCTAAGGGTGAAGAAAGTTGTATAACCCCAAAATGTCACATTTATAGCAAGTCCTTTGAGTAACGAGGAATTTAGGCTAAAAAGGCAAGGAGGTGAGAATAGGTTGTTGGCGCGTAACTTAGTGTACGATAAATTATCTTTCAAACAAGAATCCCATGATAAAAATAGGCAATCCATGATGAAAATTTCAGCTTTTTTCATTTGCTTGTGTTTAATAGACTTATAGATGTGGGAAGATTCGGATATTTATTATATTTTTGTAATGACTTTATATAGTTTTCTTTCAAGGGAGAAGTCTATTTATGGTGGTGACATATAAAGAAGAGATGTCCCTTTTGAGGGAGTCATATTTTTCTGGAATTTTGACTCAAGGAGTTACATCCCTTTTTATTTTGGACGTTTAAGTCATGGACAAGACTATAGAGGAAGATTAGGTTCTTGTTTAGAAGAAAAGACCATATCACACAAAGATTAACTATGAAAGAGGTGGTTTTGAGTGATGAAAAACCATGGGATTCCATCTTGAAGAAGATGAAAAGTATCCATGAGAATCATTCTATGAGTAGAACCATGGTACTCATATTGAAGATAAGGCTGAAAGGTGATGGGAATCACATGATTATTTTTGAGTCGTGGATCCTCAAAATGGGTAATATGGAAGGTGAACAATGCTCAAGGGACAAGAGATCAACTGATAGAAAGTGGTATAGAACTTGACATCAAAAATAAAATGGTCGAAGATGCAAGGCATTAAGGGGCTCAGGTTCAGGTTTACCTTCGAGAGAAGATAAATGATAAGAACCTAATCCATAGGCATGGGTAATGATATAGGGTCCGAGCCAATTAGGATAAAATTTGTCCCATTTACTTTTCTCCTCTTTTGTTACATGTTGATTTTCCTTTAGGATGAATTCACTGACCTGAAAGGTTCATTCATGAACACATTTTTCATAAGCACGTTTGATACATTTTTGGTAGATTTGGAGATGGTCAAGAGCATTGAGATGGCGTTCATCTAATAACTCAAGTTGCACCAAATGATCTTGGTGAAAGTCATCATCATTAAGCATGTCTTGTAGTGAGATGTGAAGAGGTGGAATCTGGACTTTGATAGGTAAGATAGCCTTGGTATCGTAGACTAGAGAAAAGGGGGTGGTAGTAGTCGAAGTGTGAATACTAGTGCAATAATCCCACATGGTGAAAGGAATGTGCATATGCCAGTATTTTCTAGTATTGTTGAATACCTTCATGAGAATTTTGTTCAAGGTTTTATTGGTTGATTCAGGCTTGATCATTGGTTTGTGGGTAATAAGGTGACGAGAAACTGAGTTGAATGCCAAAAGTGTCACAAATTTTTCATAGGGTTTTGTTTTTGAATTGCTTTCCATTATCAGTGATGAGGTGGTGAGGAACACCAAAGTGACAAATGATGTGGTGGTTGATGAATTCACATATCTTCTCAGCTTTTGTAGAAATGAGGGGAATGGCCTCTACCCATTTAGTGTAATATTCAGTAGCGGTTATGATCCATTGGTGACGTTGTAAAGAATGGGTGTTGATATCATCGACAAGATCCAAACCCCATTGAGAGAAAGGACAAAGGTATCATGTAACCTATAAGGCATGACTAGGTGTGTGATGGAGATTAGCATGTTGCTAGAATTTCACACAACATTTTACATAATCACAACAGATTGTGGTTTAGGTTCAACCAATAATAGCCTAGGCAAAGAATGCATTTTATGACAGCTAAACCACTAAAGTGACCTCCATAAATTCCATCATGGACTTCTTTAATGGTGTAGGTAATTTCCAAACTTATAAGGCATCATAAGAGAATGTCGTCAAAGCCACGCTTGTAAAGAAGACCACCCATGATGACATAATGGGAGACACTTTTAAGAATGGCACGTTGTCCATTACGAGTTAGATCAGCACTTAGAATGGAAAGGGAAAGATAGTCTGCATATTTCTTATACCAAAGGTCACGTGGTCGGGGCAATGGATCCGAAGGAGTAGACCTCATGAGGTAAATAAGAGGGTAATTGTAGCCTTGGTATTGTGACAAATATTTTAGAGTTGATGGGCGGCCGGTATCTAAGAAGCCAAATAGGCCATGGTATCCATGAATTTATTGGTAGAACATGGGGTGGTTTAAAGTGCATAACGGTAAAAGGTGGTCAAAAGTATGTGTAAATGCTACTTATACTTTTGAGGGATCTCATTATGACATTAGTATATACCATTGAATTGGTTTATGACCAACTGAGAATCACCAAAGATATTGATTACCTTAAAATCTAAGGCATAAGTAGCCCTGAGACCCAATACGAGTGCTTGATATTCTACAATATTGTTTGTACAATCAAAATCGAGTTTGAAAGACAAAGGCATAGGTTCACCCTTAAGAGGAATGAGGATAACACCATCCCCATCCCCACGCCGACACTTGGAGCCATCGAATAAGAGTTTCATTTAGTAAGTGGGTTCGTCCCAGGAAAGGGTAGCTATATACTTTTTGGGAAATCGAAGTTAGATGGTTTATTCCTGAAATAGGTGTGTCTGCTAGTTGGTTAATGATAGCTTGGCCCTTGATGGAATTTTGGTGAATGAAACAAAGGTCGAGGTTGAAAAGAAGCATAAGCCAACGTGTGACATGTTGATGTTGATAGGGTTTAGAATACATATATTGTAATGGGTCAAGTATTAGTAATGATGAAGGTTTTGTGATTGAGTAGGTAATGTCGGAGTTTGGTGGTGAAGAAAAATAAGGCTAAGCATAGTTTTTGGCTTGGGTATATCTAGTTTTGTAGTCCATAAGGGTAAAACTTATGTAATAAAATACATACTCTCGTACTTAATCATCGCGATGCACAAGCATGACACCTAAAAATGGTCGATGACAAAAATATATAGGTAAAAGGGTCGGTCATCCTTAGGAGGAATGAGCACTGGTTGTTGAAGGAGATATTGTTTTAAGGCTTCAAAAGATTTATGGCATTCATCATCCCATTTGATTGAAACATCTTTCTTGAGAAGATGATGAATCAAGTTGTGATGGTCGAAAGTTTCGAGCTAAAATGATGAATGTATTGCAACTTACCTTATAGGATTCAAAGTTGGCAGAGATTAGTGGGTGGAGGCATTTCTAGAATAGCCTTGAATTTAGTAGGATTGAATTCTATGCCATGTAAAGAAATGATGAAACCTAAGAGTTTTCTAGAAAGTACCATAAAGACGCACTTCTTTTGTTGAAGATGCACACAATACTTGATGACACAACAAATATGAATTTTAGGAGAGGAAGATGTTTGGTTCGATGTTTTGATTTGGCTAGTAGGTCATCTACATAATATTCCAATATGCGATGCATGATGTCATGGAATATATAAGTCATGGCTCACTGATATGTGGCACCAACATTTTTAAGGCTAAAAGGCATGATTTAATAGCAGAAATTTCCCTAAGGGGTGATGAAGGTAGTCTTGTGTTGATATTTTGGAGCTAGTAAGATTTGATTGTATCCCGAGAAACCATCCATGAGAGATATCATTTCATGGCCAATGTGAGTGTTTCACTTTGATTCTAGAGTGTTTCTTTGAATGTTGATGAAACAGAAAAGGGTAAAGGAGGAGGACTACTTGTTAAGATGTTACTTGTAGGTTATTGCACACATATGACTTCTGAATCCACAACTAATCATGGGAGCTTCCTTTTTTCTTGGAGGAACTACCTAAAATGGAAAAAAAGACCACCAAATAATAGTTAAATAGTATATGCAGTGGACTACCTAGTGTGTGCTAGATCCGGGAAGTGTGATACTTCCTAGATGGCTATCAACCCACTGTTTAAAATAACTTAATGCTATCAATAAAGGAAATCCTACTGTAGTTAAAATGATTTAGGTATCTCATTCATCTACAATAAGAAAATTCATTCACAACAAGCTAAGCTATGACTAAATCTGAAGGTCAAGGTCTTGGTCAGGGTACTGGTATGGGTCAAGGTGAGATTCTGGGTGGTTTTGGGTATTTGGTGGAGGTTTAGAAGCTTTGTTCTTGGTTTTACTGGTAAAATACATAGAGACCGACTTTGGTCAATTTTGACCAATGTCGGTTTAGGTTAACCGACGATGGTTGTGGGTAACCAGACGTTGGTATGGTCGTGTACAAGAAACTTAGTAAAATGGGGTGGGGTGATAGATTTGAGGCTAGATGGGAATGGAAGGGCAATGACAGGGTTCGTGTGGGTCTCAGGTATGCACAGGAATGATTAAAATCTAGATATGGGTAGTTTAGGGGTATGGGTAAAGGATGGTCAAGTTTGCATGGAGGTAAAATGGTGGTGGAATGAAATGAGGCCAGAAACTAGTAACAATAGCAAAAGAATCTACCAAATGATAAATGGACAAATGTTGGTTAACAAAGCACTTACCACTTGTACGAGCTTGACGTCTAGTTGGTAATGGTGGGTGATCAAATGGAATGAACTTGATGTAGTGTTGGTGCTTCCTCGGATACTACCGATGAAGGAAAAATGACTTTGTGGTTGCTTTAGAACCTTGGATATGGATGCTCGATGCACATGCTAATGTTGGTTCTACTTGCATGCAGCTCGGTTTCGTCACTTATTCTTAAAAGATATATCAACCTCTTAGAAATGTTCCAACCTCAAAATAAGGTTGTTTTGGGGGTTAAATGGTAACCAATGGCAGTCCCAGGTTGATCGGTGGTAGTTTAGTTGACCGATGTCGGTTAGGCGGGATTTCCTAGGTTTTCTAAACTAGGTAGATCCCCTTGATTTTCTGTGATCTCGTTTTTTTGGCTCTATGGATTAGAATGGAAGAATCCTTATAACGGATGGGAATGTGGTTAGAGGGAATATAGGCTTTGATTTTTAGGGTTTAGGTAGGTCTTAGTTAGTTATGGAAACTTACTAAGAATAAGTCTTAGGGTGAGGTGGCTAGATGAGGTGGATATGTGGGCATTATCTCAATTAGGATATTAAAATAATAAATATTGTGAGATAATGAATTAATTTAATTAAATTAATTAAATTAATATTAGAGTGGGATGAAAGGGGCCATGGTTAGGTAAATATGTTCAAGGTGTTTGTTTGATGAGGGACCAAGGGGAGTGTGACCTAATTTTGGTGTCTACATTTTGCCCCTTTTTGTTGCGTAGCTTGTATTGGTAAGTGACACTGACAAAAATAAGATGTGGTTACCCCATGTGTGGGTGAAGGTGATCCCCCTCAAACCAAGAACTAATGAGGTAGAAGGTGGAATCAATGAGTGGTTTGATAAAAGGTGAATGTGATGAAGAGGAAGGTGGGAAATGTGGGTAAAAGTAAAAAAAGGTCCACTCGGGTAATCCGTAATGGATCAGGGTCAAAGGTAGTAACAATCAAACATACACATATGTATAAATTGCAGCATGGTACCGGTTTAAAGAGCGACAAACTTTACATTGTCTAAGGTTATAGGTTTATCCAAATAAGGTTGAAGTGATTTCGGTATCCAAGGTATAGGATATGGTCAGAAACATGACGTAGGTGAGGTGCGAAACATTTAGGTATGTTCGGTATACAGAGGTTGGGTCGGGATAAAAAATCATGGCAAGAGGCAAGGTAGGGTTAGTATGTCCATCAACACAGGTAACAGTGCCACAAGGTATAGTAAACACATGAGGTCAAAGGTCACTAGCGATGTTCCAAGTCCAAGTATCTAGGTCACGGAATGGGTAGGGCCAAGGTATGGGAAAAATAATGAGGCCTTGAATGAGGAAAAGGTGATGGGATAAATGATAAGGTCAAGAAGGTCAAGTGGGGTGGGGTGAGTGTAGGATAAAAAATGATTCAGGTCAAAAATTGGGGGTAGGGGGTAGGAAAAAGACTAAGCAGGGAAACCGATGATGGTTTAAGGGAACCGATGCCGGTCAAGCTAGACCGACCATGGTAAGCTAGGGCATAGGACTGATGTTAGTTATGGTAAAATGACACCAGTTAGGTTGGGGTTGTTATAAAAAGAGAAAAATCCATGTTTTTTCAATTCATTTATCTTTTGCAAAAGAGGAGAAAATGACAAAAGAGATAGGAAAAGGTGAAAAGTGACAAGGTGAGACTGAAGATTGAGTTGGTGAGCATCGTGGCGGAGGATAGTTGGGTGATAGGTGGATTCACGTGTTGAGTTGGATCGATTGGAGTGGATTGAGTGGCTGGAGAGTGAGAGGTCATTTGGGGATGGCAGAGGCAGGAGAGGGATCGTGGGGACCACCAGTTTAGCCTAAGGTACCACCACACAGAAACAATGCGATGAGGTAAGATTTAATCTCTCCATGCTTGTTTTAAAGAAATTGATAGAAAGTTGGGTTGGGGGAAAAGATGGGTTTGGGGGAAATTAAATTTGAATGTGAGGGGGAAAATTGGGTAAAAGAGGGACAAGGGAGGGTGGGAATAGGTAGTATGCTAGGTGGGAAGGATTGTAGGTTAGAATGGGGGTGGGGAGGTGAGGAATGAGAAAGAAATGGGAAAGCTAGGGCACACTGTTGTCATAGGGTGTCGCCGTGATAGTGATGACGTTAGTCGAATGTTGACCGTGTCGGTGGTGTATAACCGAGATTAGTCACGATGAGGTGATTAATGCTAGTTATGGGTAAATTGTGGTCACCTGGAAGGATGAAATACTTGCCTAAAAAAATGTGGAATAGGGAAGGGCTGGGTGGTTGGGTCCAAGTGTCGAGACTTGTGGGAAAATAGGTAAGGTCGGGGAGTGTAAAAGAGGGAGGGGGACGTTGGGTTGGGTAGGTTGTGGGTAAGTAGGATGATGAGGAGGGTCATTTCAGTTAGGTAGGTAGGTAGGTTAGGGTTGGGTAGGTAGGTTAGGGTGGGGTAGGTAGGTAGGGGAGGGTTGGGTAGGTAGGTTAGGTTGAGGTAGGGTAGGCAAAGTAGTGATGTAAAAATGGGTAGGGGAGTGGGGTACGGTATAGGTGATGGTAAAAATAATTGGGTCATGAATAATGTGATCATTTTTGTTGATGTAGACAAGAGATATGTTGAGGATGCGAGACAGGGTGCCACCCCTGCTCGTGATAGTTCGAGGCACAACACAAATGCCCCAAGGAGTTGTGGCATGTTGAGGAGGTGGGCCTAAGTGGAGTCGACGCTATCAACATGTAGTCCCAGTATTTGAGTCTCGATGGTCACCCTCATTGATAGATGGGATTTGGTGACCAACATGTTCCACCTACCGATGGGTGAGATGACAAACACCTCCGGAGGATGTGTTCGAGATCATGTGGTTACCTATTTTGGGTATAAAGGTATATTCGATCTCCTCGAGGCATTAGAGGAGTTGATGCCGGTTGATTTGGTGAGGGATGGCAGAGCTGACATGGAGGATGTTCGGAAGGATGAGGCTTGATGCCCATCCTTGTATTTTGATGTATTTTAGTCATTTTTTGATATATACCATCTTGCGTGCCAAAGACGATGAGGATGTATGAGAGTTTTGTATATTTTTGAGCATATAACGGCCTGTGCGCTGAAGATGGTGAGGTTGTATATGAGATTTTGAGATATTGGATTATATACACCGACCTGCATGCCAAAGAAATTTGATAGTTATGTATATGGATACACATGTTTGGATATTTTATTTATAGAGATGATGATGATGATGGTCATTATGTGTTTGTGTTGATACAATTTTATTATTATGCATAGATGGATTTAGGATAGGTGTGTTAGGCATGGATGGAGTTAGGTTATAGGCATGGTTGAGTTAGGTTTTAGGCATGGTTGAGTTAGGTTGTGGTCTAGGCATGGATTGAGTTAGGTTTTAGGCATGGTGGAGTTAGGTTGTAGGCATGGTTGAGTCAAAGTTGTAGGCATGGTTAAGTTAGTGTAGATCAAGAATTTCCATGCTTTTTACCTATCTAAGTTAATGTACCAAACTAAACACAAAAACCCCAAAAACTAAAATGAAATCGATACTTGATAGATAAGACAAGATTTGAAGATGTAGATGGACAAGAAAGCTGATGTAGATAAGACGGTGCGCACAAACGATCCCTTAAAGTAGATCCAAGAAACCTGCATGAGACATAGATGCTTGACAGAAAAAGACCACGTTAAAACATATTTGGGTGGACTACCCAAAAAATGCGTCCGGGAAGCGATAAGCTCCCTCGGCGGATGTCAGTCCACGTTTTCAATTAAGGAAAGAAGCATACATGATAAAAGATGTAAGTAAATGTCTATATTTTGATTAAAAATGACAGAAAAAAAGTAAACAACAGAGATAAACCAATAAAAAATGGGAAAGTGTGAAAACAATGCTAGATTTGTGTTCCCTAAATTATTTTACCTGTCCATAGGTAGATCAGCATCGATTAGTAAAATCGGCGTCGACTGAGACAAATCAGCGTTGACTGAGATAGATCGGCGTCGACTAGAGAGAATTGGCATCGACTGGGTACAGTCGGCATCGACTTGGGGAAAATTATAGGAAGATTGAGAAACAAACAGTGGAAGCTAGATCGTCGATCTCCACTGGATCTGCAAGAGCCATAGGGATACTGACAAGGCTCCACCTGCACTGGATGTAGGAACAGAGTCACCAAGAGATCGATTGAGGCTCACGATGTCGATGTGGTAAGAGCAGAGTAATGGTACTCCTCTCAGGGATTGATTTGGACAGAATTTTCTCTTGCTTGATAGATAATGCTTAGACTTGATGCTCGAACTCTCCATCATTCTTTCTATCTAACCAGAACTAAATTCTGGCCCTTTATTTGTAATCGGCACCGACCGAGATGAAATCGGTCGCCATTCCAAAAAATCGGCGTCGACCGAGTACCGGTCGGCGCCGATCAGGGAACATACTCCCAAAATGGCCAAAAGGGGCACTTTTTGGAAAGATGAAGTGATCCTTCCACCTCAAATATGGGAAATATCCCGCTACTTAGTTTGGGAGGAGGAGAAATAGGGGAATAGATGGATAAAATAGATATGGGAGGTTATGAATTGATATGGGCTAGATAAGTGGTTAAGATATATGTAAAAAATATAATTAAATAGTTAATATTTAATTATCTATGGGTAAAACATAATGGGGTGAAATAAACTTAGGATATATGTTTCAATCAATTATTAAATAATAACCTAAGGGAGAAGTGGTGATGTAAACATGCCCCATGTTACCCAAGAAGGAAAACACATGCGAGGGACACTAAATTGGGTAACCAATTTTAGGTGTCTACATTTTGCCCCTTTTTGTCAAGTAACTTGCGATAAGCAAAGTTGTAAGACAAAAACAAGGAGTTGGAAGAAAGGAAGAAAAAGTGATGATGTGATCCCCCTCAAACTAGGGATGGGATGGGCCCCAAAAGAGCAACCGATCCCAAGTTTGAAAAAGGTAGATGAAAATGCAGGATGCCCCAGCTAGATGCCTAGAGTAGATCTGATCATTAATGACGCACAAAAATAAATAAAAAGGCAGTAACCTAAGGAACTCACATTGGTAGGGCAGACTAGACGGTCTCTGCATGAGATGACGTTAGTACCTACAGACCCATGAGTGTAAGGAGGGCTGCAAAATAGTTAGCACCTAAAGAGAGACACATTAGTAGGGACAACCAGACGGTTTACAAAATAGACGACGTTAGTGCCTATAGACCCATTAACTCTAAGCTGCCAAAAATGCGAGTGTCCCCTATACAGGGAGCAGGCTCAAATGGGTGATAATATCAAAAGTATGTGCCAAAAGGCAACACTCAAGGCACAGTAATGACCAGATAAATAAGCCAAGCATCAACACTATGGCTAGAAGATTAGGAGATGGAAGAAAGCGAGGTGAAGAAGAAAAAGTGCAACCAATCGACCACAATAGGTATAAATCGGTGTCGATCTAGATTAATCGGTGCCAACCACAAAAATTGGTGCCGACCACACAAATCGGTGCCGACCGTACCAAGCCCATATAAATATGTGAAAAGAAAATGTGAACGATTTATTTAGACCATGATGATTGATTTAGAGAGAGTCAAAAATTGGTTTTGAGCACCATGGAAGCCTCTGGGAGCAGTCAGAAGTGGAAGAGGACATGACCGGGGGTAAGTGAATCTACCCGAACTTCCTTATATACTTTTATCATGAAATAGCATATTAGGATGCCAATTTTTTTTTTTAAAGAAAAACTAGATAAATGAGGGGCCAGAGCATTGTGGGGTGTTTGGCCTTGCAATCGGCGCCATAGTTATACATTAATGCCAATTTAGTTAGATCAGCATCGATTGTTAAAATCATCGTCGACTAAATCAGATCGACATCGATTTGACTCAATCGACGCCGATTGCAATGTTTAGATTTAAGAAGTTGATAGAATGTATTTTTTTGTGATATTTGGATGTGGATGAGTAGCTAACACTATTCATGGTGTCGTGTGATGCAGGCATGAGAGGCTTTGCATATGCGGGATGCTATTCTCGAGCTTCTAGAGACCATTCTCCCTAATGTGACTGATGCGGATTGGCGTCACCTAGAGCTAGCCGAGCTCTGGGGCTTCCGGTACTACCGACGAGTGCCACGAGATGTAGAGTTGCTATAAGCACTAGTGCGATGATGGGACAACCGGACTTGTAATTTTGGTTTAGGATGGGTGATATGACCATCACCCATGAGGATATATATAGGATCCCGAGGCTTCCCGATCACTAGGGACCCGATTGAGATTACTCCACGAGAGCAAGCAGCAGAGGACCCTAGGATGATTATATGGGGACAGGCGGATGATTCGAGATAGTGTCTGGGGTGGTGAGGATAGCCTCTCATTATAGCATGGATGATGCTAGAGAAGATGGATAGTACTTATTCGATGGGGATCTCCTATTTTGCTCTTCGACTCGGGAGGTGGGAGATTTTCATTGCTTTGTTACTAGATTGTGTTTGTGACATCTTGTAATTTAGATAGGTGTTCACGTTTTCTGATGCCCTGATAGCTCAGATATATTATGAGTTATGGATGTACACCACTAGTAAGAGGACAGGTATTGATGTTAGCTTTGTGCTCCATTGCTGGGAATATGAGCACATAGCAGTGATCAAGCCATCCGGGCTTCCATGGATGCCAGCAAAGCCTCGAAGGGGCCATTGATTATGGATGCTAGTAGCAGAGCGGGCCATTGATTATGGATTTCAGTGATGGCGGGATGACACATGGCCCTGGGAGATATAGGGAGATCTGAGAGAGTGGTATGCTGAGCATTTTAGGATGCTGACACCAGAGCAGGTCATTTGGAGACCATATCGGGTCTATCTGACATGGGCCGGTCAGGAGGCTCACTAGTGGGGGTTGAGATGGAGCATGGTGGTTAGGACCCACAGGCCAGATATGTGGGAGCGCATCCTGTTTATACGGGTATTGAGGTAGTTCGGCCTAGTGCAGATAGTGCTGACCACCTACAGGCCATACAGGCAAGACAACAGAGAGACTGATCTACCGATTTTGATCGCAAAAGATCCATTGAGGGAGGCCCCACCTTCCACAGACAATGATGATGATGCCAGTGGATGATGGCTATGCGGCATGGTATTCGATAGAGTTACCACGACACCTACCAGCATCCATAGATGCCGATGAGGAGGATATAGCCACAGTGTTGGAGAGGCTGGAGGGAGAGCATGCCACCCTAGTGCAGACACACCAGGTTTCCCTCGAGGAGATCAGAGCTCTGATAAAGGAGAGGGATGCCCTGATACTAGAGAGAGACACAACTCGTCAGGAGTGAGATATAATGATCCAAAGCAGAGGGATTGCTACCATCGGCATAGAGAGGCCCTCAGGCCAAATATGGTGATACATGTACTATGTCAGAGTCCTAGGACATAGGGTACGACCGTAGGAGGGCCACCACTAGTAGCACTAGTAGTGCCATTATGAGCACCTGGTACGGTGAGCCTGAGTACTTATCAATCTCTCCTTGCCGAGGTGAGATACTACGAGGACGCCCTAGCACAACATGCCCCTGATGTGCCTCATTATGGTGCAAGGAGGAGATCAACGATAGTTGCAGCTAGTGGTGCATTAGAGGGAGGGAGCACTGGGAGAGACCAAGGTGGCGAAAGCCCCCAAAGAAGCAGTGTTCTTCTAGCTCGATAGGTAGTGGCCAAGAGAGACAACCTAGACCAGAGGAGGGTGGAGGAGATAGCATCTTCCACCTATCGGATTTCACGATATAGATGTGTTATATTTTTGTATCGACATATTGATGTAGCCTCAATTTGAAGGCATTTTGATGTATGATATGGATGGCTTGATTGAAAGCCATCCATTCTTTTTATGTATAGACACTTGTGTATATATATAGATTCATCATTTTTTATGTCATATGATTGTAATCATGCTTTTAATTTTAATAGATATGGATAGATGTAGCATAATTGTGATGGATATAGACATATGCTTGATAGAGGAAAAATATATGTGATTTGATGGACATAGACATAGAGGATAGATAGATGTGATGTGATTTAATGTGATTGATATGTGGATTTAATTTTGATAAAAATAGACATGAAAATGTAGAACCTGTGATGTACTGTTTTTAGATTTTGATGGATGTGTAGATGTGATTGATAGATTTGACATGCTTTAAGATGTTATTTTTTTGACAAAGGGTAGATAAGATGAATATGCTTTGATATGATAGATAAGATGATTTATTGACTAAATTAACATGTTAAATGTCAATTTAATTGGATGAATAACAAATAATGGGAAATGCTCTCCATGAAAGCAAAGGACGTAATGAAATGACCTTGGTTAGAAAATAAAGGCAATGCACCTAGATAAGAAAAAGAATGATAAGCTAGGCCCCTAACCGACCATAAATAGAGACTTTGATAGGAAACCAAAAGACCATGCATACAAGGCCATATATGAGGTTAAAATAAACCTGACACTAGCTAGTCGCAAACCAGATCTAGAAGGTAAATGGAAGGAGAAGTAAGTATTTATCTTGTCAAAATTTACAAAGGACAGAATACATGCTCCCATTGGGAAAATAGGGTTCTCCATATGATCGACAAAAGGTCTTATGTCTCAGCTTCATGATTTTTGTTTTGACAGAAGAGCAAACTGATCAATGTGGGAAGTTTGCTAGATATAGAAAGACTGATCGATACGGGAAGTCTTTCAATGATGCTAAGAAGCAAACAAATAGTCGTCCTTCAAGGGAACGGTCTGTATTTCGAATGTAGCCATCCTTCAAGGGCATGGTCTATATTTTGAATGTAGCCATCCTTCAAGGGCATGGTCTATATCTTTTGATTCATTTTGAAAATGCATAGATAGCTGTCCTTCGAGGGATCAGTCTATCTTTTGGGAATTTTTAGGATAACACCTTCTTTTCTTTTTTTTTTTTGAGCTTTTGGAGATTTTTTGAAAGAAGTTGAGTGTAGACTAGATAGATCAGATAGAGGGGAAGAAAACGTATAAAAGAACGTACTCATGCCTCAAGTAGATTCGATTAAGATAGATACTTGGGATAGATGAAGAAGTGATTAAGGTGTCCCTACTAGGAGGAGGAACATATCCATAAGAAAAATGCCATGAGTAGAGCTGTGATACTCATATTTAAGGTAGAAAAGACATAACGCGGAGAACCACATAGTTTCGAATCACCATGAAAATATATGACTGGTTATTAGATGGATGAAAGATCTGTTTTGCGACTAAAATCGTGTAAGATAGATTTTAACAGTAGAAGGGCCTTAGATGCAAGGCATTAAGAGGTTCCATTTCAAGTACACCATCCATGGAGGATAGATGATAAGCCCTAGACCCATATTTATGAGTGACTACATATAGACCCATCCAGTTAGGAGAAAACTTACCACACTGACTCCGTTCTAGCGTAGTGACATTTTGGTTTTCTTTAAGAACAAGATCACCAACTTTGAAGTCATGGTGTTGCAAGTGCTTGTTATAAGCATGTTTGACACACTCAAGATAGATTTGATGATGCTCAAGAGCATTGAGATGCCACTCATCTAGCAACTCAAGCTACGCTAGATGATTTTGACGATAGTCCTCATCAGAGACAAATTCTCTGAGAGAAACACAAAGAGATGGGATCTAGACTTCCAAAGGAAGAACAACCTCTGACCCATAGACTAGAGAGAAGGGAGTAGCACCCATAGGAGTACGAATGCTAGTCCGATAAGCCCAGAGAGAAAAAGGGATATGTAAATGCCAATCCCTACCAGCTCGACTAGTTACCTTTGCGAGGATATTACGCAAAGTTTTATTGGAAGCCTCGGCCTAGCCATTAGCTTGGGGATAGTATGGAGAAGAAAAGCTAAGTTTGATATTGAAAGCATCATAGAGGTTCTACAAATCGACGTTTTTGAAAGATTTACCATTATCTGTGATGAGTTTGTGTGGAACACCAAAGTGACAAATGATGTGTTGATAGACAAAATCAACTATGGGTTTAGCTTTGGTCGATGAAAGAGGAATATCTTCCACCCACTTAGTAAAGTATTCTATGGCAGTAATGATAGAATGATGACGCTGTGAAGAGTAGGGATTGATGAGACCAATGAGATCAAGACCCCATTGTGAAATAGGCCACAAATTTGTTGCAGGTTGCAAAGCCCGACCGGGATATGTGTGAGATTGGAATGTTGTTGAAAATTGACACATTTCTTTGTGTATTCACAAAAATATCGATTAAGAGAAGGCCAATAATAGCCTAAACGTAAGATGCATTTAGCTATGGCCAAGCCACTAAAATTTCCACCACAGATACCATCATGGACTTCCTAGATAGCTTTAGATGATTCAGGGGTTTTGAGGCACCGAAGCAAAATACCATCAAAGCCATGTTTGTAGAGGACTCTGCCTAGAATAGTATAGCGATTAGCACATAGGATAAAATATCTTCTACCATTGGAATTCAGATCTGGAGGAAGCACTGAATGAGATAGATAATCAACGATGTGTTGATACCACTCATCTTGAGTATTGGTTGTGATGGCATTGATTGAAGTCAGTTTCCTGAGATGAGATGGTTGATCTAATCACTGCATAGCCACATAAAGTCGTGAGTCTTCGGTAAAGGGCGAATAAGTGAGGCTAAAGAAGCCATTGTATCTGTGAATCGATTCGCAGTGCGAGGAATAGCTTGGATAGTGAATTTATCAAAATATTGGAGTTGAAAGAGAATGATATCATGATATTTTTGAAGGATATCATTCTTGCATTGATAGACACCCGTGACTTGATTAACGATGAGTTCAGAGTCACCAAAGATGTCAATATGGTGGGTGCCAAGATTAATAGCATTTTGAAGACCTAAAACAAGAGCTTCATATTCAGCCATATTATTGGTACACTCAAAGTTAAGTTTGTGTGTGACTGGGATAGGTGCACCCCAAGGAGGAATCATAATGAAACCTACACCTCCCCCTTGCTAGCATTTGGATCCATCAAAGAAGAGTTTTACTTTAAATGGAGAAAGACCAAAATCAATTTGTTGGATATATTCATCGGGAATTGAGCAAGGGGGACTTGAGTGTCTGAAAAGGAGCATCAACTAATTGATCTGCAATGACCTGACCCTTGATAGATTTTTGTGGAATAAACTCGAGATCAAATTTTTTCATGAGCATGAGCCAACGAGTGATACGATCATTGTGATAAGGCTTCGTATGCATTGTCTTGATTTGATTGACACTTGTGACAATGTAACTTTTGTGATTGAGGAGGTAGTGACAAAGCTTAGAATTTGCAAAGAAGAGAGCACAACACAACTTTTCAGCTTGGGAATAACATGTTTCATACTCATGGAGAGTGCGACTGATGTAATAGATGGCGACTGTATTTACCATTAGTGTCCCGATGCGAGGTCATGGCTCCCAAATCATGATCACCATAGAAATATTAAGATAGAATGGCTCCCCCTCATGTGGAGGTGTAAGCACGGTGGGGAAAAGAAGATTAGATTCGAGATCATCAAAGGCATTTTGGCAATGCTCATCCCATTCAAAATGAACATTCTTACAGAGGAGATGATGAAAAGGTTGACAACGGTCCGACAGTTGTGAGATAAAATGACGTATTGATTGAAGGCATCCTTGAAGACCATGGAGTTTCTTTAAGTTAGAAGGGGGAGGCATCTCAAGGATAGATTTTATTTTTGTAGGGTCCACTTCAATACCCCTAATAGAAATGATAAAGCCTAAGAGTTTACCAGTGAGAATGCCAAACACACACTTAGATGGATTTAGGAAAGATAAAAAAATGAGCCTCTCAAAGAGAGGTGCAAGAGTGAAAATATGATCCTGACGGAATTTGGATTTACCGAGGAGATCATCGACATAATCTTCCATGGTTTTGTGTAAGAGATCATGGAAGATGTAGGTCATTGCTCGCTGATAGGTTGCTCCTACATTCTTAAGACCGAAAGGCATGACACAATAACAAAAAGTCCCCCAAGGAGTTATGAAGGAAGTCTTATGTTGGTCCTCTAGTGTGATGAGAATTTTATTATACCCAGAGAAACCATCCATAAGAGAAAGCATCTCGTGACCTGCCGTTAAATCCATGAGTTGGTCGATATTAGGTAGAGGAAAATCATCTTTTGGACAAGCAAGATTAAGATCCCAGAAGTCGGTACAAATTCAAATCTTCCCAGTAGCTTTGGTTACTGGTACTACGTTTGAAACCCATTGTGGATAATCAATGGGTTGGATGAAGTTAGTAGAAAGAAAATGTTGCAACTCTTCTTTAACAAGAAGGGCTACTCAAGGGTGCATTTTACGTAATTTTTTCTTAACCGGTTTGATATCGGGAAGAGTAACGATATTGTGGACCACGAAATCAGGATCGAGTCCTGGAATATCCTCATATGACCAAGCGAAGGCTTGGTGATGGTTGGAAAGAAAAGTGGTAAAGTCTCCTAACTCCTGTGGATTAAGAGATTGACCGACCTTAATGATGTGAGGTTCTTTAGAAGTCCCTATATTAAGATTGACAAAGGGCTTCGTTAAGAAGCGTAGATGTGTCAGAAGGAATGGTTTTAGGAAGATAGGAATCCTCTACCCCTAGATAGGTGAGGAAAGAATCATCATCCACATAGTGGATAGTGTTGATAGTAGGAGAGTCGTCTCCAACTATTTCAGGGAAGAATAATGGTATGGAAGTAGATTTGTTTTTAGTTTTATAGGTCAGCGGCCCTAAGGAAATGGTATTGACTAAAAAAAAAGTTAGATGGGATGGAAATGGTGTCATCCACATCAAATGATGCTTCTGACCTAGCGGGAGAAGATGGTTCCTCAATGGGAAGAGGCTCATCGAGAATAGTGATGGTGGCTTTTGAAAGAGGTTTAAATCCTAAACCAAATTTTTGATGTGGTTTGAGAGTTGGAATGGACACGAGGTCATGCACACCCTGTTCATACTTTCCCAGGCCAAAACCCTTCCACACGCATCGATATAAATAAGTTTTTGCAAACATGGGATTCTCAGAGACAATCAAACCCTGTGAATAGGGTTTGGCCTAGGAGGAGAATCCAGTGATAGTGAGGTGTATCAAGACCACCGTGAATGAAGTTAGTCTATTGATTGGGTAGACCAATGGTGATGATGTGACCAAGACTGGCTGATATTCGGGTTGTTTGTCCAGTCTACCATACTCATTAGGTTTGAGATGGGAATCAAAAGAAAGAAGAGGAAGCTATCCTAGTGAGAAACACTGCAATGTCTCTTCTAGATTTTGTAAATATGGTATTTTGTCGCAGCAGTATGGAAGAGGATGAAGCTTTTCGGAGAACAAGCATTCTCCTTTAGAGAGGAAGACCACGTGGTCATGTCATTGTGTAGAAGGAAAAGGATCTCCTGGATGAGTATATATTTTGCCCTCATATTGATATTTTAAACATCGATGGAGAGTTGATGGAACACAATGCATTGCACAAATCAGGAGCATCTCGAGGATCATATTGTAGTGGAATTTCCTTCAAAAATGTAAAAGAGTTCATGAAGCGCTTCTTACCTACTCGAATGGGCAAGACCACATTCCTAAAGTAAATCGCCACGATTGATCGTTAAATGATTGAAGGGTGAAAGGTGGGAATGACACTACATTCTTTGTAACTTAAGTTGCTCGAATGTGTGTGAGGAAATGATGTTAAGTACAACACCACTGTCAATCATAGTGCATTTTAATGTATTGTTGTTGATTTGAAGCTGTGATATAGAGAGGAGCCTCCAAATCCTCGGAAGAAAGGGAAGGAATTTCTGAATCTTCAAAAGAAATGGTGGTTGACGGTTTATTCAATCCAACAATCATCTCGAAAGGCTGGGGCTCATCTAAATTCACTGTGATATGGCGCATATTATCAATCAAAGCATGGTGATGCTGTGGAGATGATTGAATGAGGTCAAAAAGAGACATTTTGACCGGAGCATGAGTAAGTTGTTTCATAACACTCTCCTCTCCGACACAGAATCTGAGCCTAGGTGAAGCACGAAAAGAGACCCTAGGTCTTGAGGCTGATGTGGAAGGAGGAATGCCTTCGGGGCTGCGAAATGACAACCCATGGCCGAGATGTAGATGATGATAGATTATCATATTGTTTTGTTCTAGTGGAGATATGAATCGTGTCGATTTGGGAAAGTGGAAGACAATCCAAAGATGGAATTAATAGAACTAGAGGCTTGAGTAGATCGTTGAGGCTTAGATGTGGTTGATATGATAGGAGATACTTGTTCCTCCTCTTCTTCCAAAGAGAAGATCACTTTCTTCCAAAAGACTCGTTAACGACATATTGAAGGGCTTTACATCCCTCCGTGTCATGTCCTCTTAATATTTAGTGCGATGGTAAAAACAAATCAAATCGTAGTTGAACTAGGAAGGTTTCACTCCTTTAGGATTATAGGGTTTGATCGAGCAAGGGATATGGATGAAGACTGGATAAGTTGGTGAAGAATCTCGGTATAGAATCCGGTAGACAAAGATGAGGACAAAGATGATGGAGGTGCCTCTTTTACCTCCACGGACTGCCGAGGTAAAAGAACCTACATGTCTAGTTTGATAGTCTTTTTAGGGATCATTTTACTTTTCGGACATCGGAGAAGCAGCCTTGGACACTTGAGATGGAAGCAAGTGAGGCATGATTGATTTCTGTGGAGGAGGAGCTCCTAAGATAGATTTTGAAGAATATGAAGATGTGACAAGTGTTGTGGTCTTCAGAGATAGGGAAGGCTGCTTGATCAAAACAGATGATGATTTAGATAATGCTGATTTAGATGAGGGAGGAGCTCCCAAAATAGGTCTGATCGGAGGAACAGAGGGTGCCTTGGCTTTTGGTGATGAAGATGATGGTCCTGATAAAAGAGGTGATGCCTCTCTAGTCTGTGAATTCACTTTACAAGGCACCAGTGAAGAAGGTGTTGTAGAAGAAGAAGATGATGGTTCGATGGTATTATAGAAGAAGACACCTTCCCAGTTGATAAATCCAATCTTTTATGAGGCGCAAAAGAGATTTTTGAGGGAAGGCACCAAGAGTCTTAATAGTCCAAAATATGGGTTTTCCTTTTTCAGGGATGGTGACAACTTCAACCGCATAAGGTGATTGTAGCCTTTTCGGGGAAGGAGATGAGGAGGTGTTGATGATGTAACGTTAGAATTTAGTTGTCTTGGTTTAAGTCTAGGAACCGAGAGTGTAGGTGCTTCGATGCTATTTCTTTAGATTTTCCCTTAATAGGAAAAATAGTATTGGTGATGGAAGAAGTGGATGATGAAGAAGCGGTTCCTATGAGGGAGGTACTTCACCTTTGTACAAGAATTATGGGTGTAACTACCGTAGGAAAGAAATGAGAAGATTCAAAATTGAAGATGCTTTTCAAAGTTGGTACAACTATATGCATGTTTACCAATGACATAGTCACAGAAAAATGGAAGAAATAGCAGTAGATCTATTCGTGGTGGAAACTCGAAGGGATGTAATTACCTCGAGCATCGAAAGAATATCTAACGATGAGACAGATGAGGATGAAACTGTCTCGGGCATAGATGGAAGATCAGATAAAGAGGTAGAGGGAGATGAATCCATCTCTAACAATGTGGGAATATTCAAAGACGAGTTGTCTAAAGATGGTGGAATCCCAGCGATTAGTGGAGTGGCAGGAGGTTCTGATTCAGTCGATGTGTTCATAGATGGCTTAGTTTTAGAAGAAGATTCTTCAGTAGAAATGAAGCTGATAGTATGAGTGTTTGGTTTTTGAGACTCTGAAGCATCATTGTTTGGGGAATGATTGGGAAAATGTTGTTTAAAAACATCAAGTGCCTGATTTGGGGGAGCATTTGGGTTATCCAGAATGAGCTCGCCTTTATCAATGAATTTCTAGACAAGATTTTTGAAGGTTTGACATCATTCAATGTCATGGCCTTTGGTTCTATGATAATGACAGAAGTCATTTTCCCTATACCAGAATGGACGTTCTTGGTTTTCATCAAAATTTATAATAGGGGGAAGTTTGATCATGTGAACTTCCAACATTTTTTCCAAGATAGAAGCATATGATTCCCCCAACGAAGTAAAAGATCGAGATGATGAGGGTCCTTTTCAAGAAGATGAGGAGTCTCTCCGTGGTGTTTGATTAGAAGTGTTATCGTTGATGTGGTGTTTTTAATACAATATCGTTAGTGGATCCCCGATTCTTATCTTTAGAAGTGGAAGGGTTTGATTTTGTAAAATGAGAAAATTTTGGTTTAGATTTAGAGTGAAGTTTTAACTTCCCTTATTCAATGGCGCGAGAATCAAGTTTGTGTGCCATCATAAAGGCCTCCTCAAATGTGTGAAATTTTTGGATCCTTAAAGTGGAATAAATATGATTAGCACAAGATCAAGTAAACAACTCGATCTATTGAGATTGAGGAAGGGAGAAAGACAATTGGTTTATTATCCCTCTCCAACAAGTGACAAAGTTTGCAATAGACTCATCATCAAATTGATGAATGTTATAAAGATCGTTAATCGAGATCTTATGTGCATTGTTTATTGAAAAGTTTTCAACAAACATCCCCAATTGAGAGAAAGAAAACAAGGAATGTTGAGGAATGTTATTGTACCGGTCTTAAAGCAAAGCAGGCCTGCTAGAGACATAGGAAAAGTACGGAGCATAAGCTCCCGATCCTGACTATTAGGTAGCAAGCATGTTTGAATGCTCACAAGTGATTGAGGATCCTTCGACTATGAAATTTTGAGAACTTAGGAAGTTCCCATTGGGAGGATAAGGCTTAAAAGCCACCGATGGATGAATGGGTTCATTACACACTTCTTCAAAAGAGTATGAAGGACAATCCCCTTTGGTGGAGGCTTCTAAGTCTATGATTTTCTTGAAAAGAATTTGGACCACATCAAATTGAGGAGGAGGCATACTGGTATGTCCTACATAAGAAGTGAATGGTGGATTTTGTTGAGGCGTCAACGGGGGATTCATCTGTTGATTAACAAGATGATAAGAGGAATAACCAGGTGTTCTGGGTGACGCCTAGTGAGGTATTTGTGAAGGAGCCTGTGTATAAATAGGCTGTGAGATGACAAGTGGTTGAGAAAAAGGTGGTTGAATGAAAGCCGGAGCCTGTGATTGGTGGGCTCCTACACTTGTCAATTGAATCGAATGGATTGAGGAACATGGGTATTGATTTGATTGGACATGGTGGGGAACAAGGTCTGAATGAGGCTTTTGACTACCGGATTGGTTATTAAGGGTGCCATGCTAGAGGATGGGTGAAGGTCACTGTCGCTGGAACATTGGAAGAAAGACCAACTGGAGGATGAGAAGCAAGAACCAACTGAATCATAGAAGGGGGTTGATTCATAAAGAGGTACTGACCCTGGGATGCAATGGATGGCATAGAAGAATTAACAACAATCTATGGGTGCGTAGGTGTGCCCATTATAGCTAGAGAAGAGGACTTCTCAGAAGTAGGTTGTGGAATAGTCAAGGTAATTGGGTGTTAGGAATAGGCAAGACTATTTGAGAACTAGTCGACATGGTCGGTGGAAGAGAAAAAGGAGGCACAGTGTGCCACCCTCTTCCGTGGTTTAAGCGAGAAAAAGGATGCTAACTGTTCTATAAAATCTTGGGATGGTTCACGAGGATAATCATAAACTTGTTGTATTGGTAGTCCCTGATCAGATATTTGAACAAACTTATGTACTAGATAGTCCATAAGGGCTACCGGATTGCATCAAGGAGTGCCTAAAATTCGTGATCCCCATGAGGAACATACTCTATATCGAAGCGGATGATATTTCAAGGATTGGGAAGCTGGACGTGATGGGATTAATTTAGGTTGATAGAAAAAGGATTATATGACCAATATGGGGAACCAACTAATATAGGTCCCGAGGAAGACATGAGGGGTGTCGAAACATCCACACTAGTGGTGATCTCGGATGAAGAAGGGGCCATTGAGCCATTTTTCTAGATTGTAACCGAGTGATGACCGTCATAAATAAGCATAAATATAGAAAAAGAAGATTGACCTAACTAATGCAAAGACAATTCAAGCAGTGTAGGTGATTATCTCTTTTAAATTTTCCTGCTTTTAAGAAAGAAAATATTAGGGAAGGCTTTTTAGAATAGGAACTACTCAGATAGCCAAACTAAGGATGGTTTGGGGAATGTTTTGGTGAGGAGTCCCAAAGGAACTTCAGTAAAAGACTAGTACATGGCTTGATATAGGGGCCTACCCCACACTTCACACACCGAGATAAGGAGTTGGGTGCTTTGCCAATATATACTAGAACTTCTGTGAATTTATAGTGCGGCCCGAGTACCGCATAGGCTCTTCCTCTTGGATGTCACTTCCAAGTAGGTGAGGCCAGGGGAGGAATTTTTGTTTTGATGCTTTATACCTAGTGATTTTGGCTTTGTGTGCAAGGGTGAAAAATAAAAATCAAATAGTGTCACTACCGATTTTGATTAATTTTTCCAGCCTATTTAGAAAACTAGATGAATAACATACAACAAAAATGACAAAGGAAAAGTTCTTTTTAAGCACTAAGAACGAAGTGTTGGATTTCGATGAAGATAGGTCAAACAAATTCTTTCCCAAATGTGATTAAATTCTTTTTAAGCACCAAAATCGAAATGTTTGAATGTGATAGAAAACAAACAAACAAGTTCTTTTTAAGTTCTTAAAAAGGAGAAAACACCGTAAAAGAGGAATACCTATAGATTTAGCTCTCCAAGGTGTGTGGACTTCAAAAGTGCATTGTTGAGCTCTTCCCCTTAAAATCCCATGAACAAGCAATGTGCTCCACAAGAAAAGGTTAATCAAACACCCAACAAATCTAGAAAGATATATCCAGATGATAGTAGAATGAAAATTTCTATTTAAAGAACTAGAAAACTTTCAATAAAATAACAATTTTGCAAAAAGAAGATAGATCAAGAATGCAATTTTGAAATCAAATGAAATATTTATTGATCTTCGGAATAGGAATTAGAATTTAGTTTTGCAAGAAAGAAGAAACTTTAACTTTCCAAATTATAAATGAAAGAAGCAAGACCAAAATGAAGGAAGGAAATGCTACAGAGAACTGACGAAAAGCAGTGAAGAAACAGAACAAAAGCTCAAAACTGGAAAAGAAATGAACTTACCAATAAGGGACTTTGGTTGGGTCCCACCAGTGTGCCAGAATGTAGATCAAGAATTTTTGTGCTGTTACTTTTCTAAGTTAATGTACTAAACTAAACACAAAAACCCCTGAAAACTCAAATGAAATCGACACTGATACTGATAGATAAGACAAGATCTGAAGATGTAGATGGAAAAGAAAGATGATGTAGACAAGACGGGTGCACACGAGTGATCCTGCAAAGTAGATCCAAGAAACCTGCGAGACACAAATGCTTGATAGAAAAAGACCACGTTAAAAGATATTTGGGTGGACTACCCGAAAAGCGGGTCCGGGAAGCGATAAGCTCCCTCGGCGGATGTCAGTCCACGTTTTCAATTAAGGAAAGAAGCATACATGATAAAAGATGTAAGTAAATGTCTATATTTTGATTTAAAATGATAGACAAAAAAGTAAACAGTAGAAAAAACCAATAAAAAATGGGAAAGTGTGAAAACAATGCTGGATTTGTGTTCCCTAAATTATTTTACCTATCTCGCATAATTCGCGATCGGTGTCGATTAGGAAAATTGGCGTCGATCAGGAGCAAATCAAATCGGCATCTCTTTAGACTAAGATAGGGATTCGGCATCGACTTGAGAGAATCACCAAGATCGATTGAGGCTCGGGATGTCGATGTGTAAGAGTTGTAATGGTACTTTAGGGAAAATTACTCTCGCTGAAGATTAAGAAACAGATAAAGGAAGCTAGATTGTCGATCTCTACTTGACGGATCTGTGGAGCCCAAAAAATGCATCCGGATAAGCTCCTGATGTCAAATTAAGGCTCCACTCAAAGATGTAAGGATGCGGGAAACAAAGTAAATAGCAAGAAATCGATAAAAATGAGGCTCGGGATGTCGATGTGGTAAGAAAATCGCAGAGACAAATCAAGGCTGATAGATACTCCTCTCGGGGATTGATTTGGACATAATTCACTCTCGCTTGATAGATAATGCTTAGACTTGATGTAGGAATCGAGAACTCTTCGTCGTTCTTTCTGTCTAACTAAAACTGAATTCGCCCTGTATTTGTAATTGGCGTTGACTAAGATGAAATCGGTGCCATTAACTCAAAAATCAACGTTGACCGAAGTACCGATCGTCGGCGTCAAATCGAGTACCGCCCGATCAGGAACAGACTCCCGAAATGGCCAAAAGGGGCACTTTTTGGAAAGATGAAGTGATCCTTCCACCTCAAATACGGAAATATCCCGCTACTTAGTTTGGGAGGAGGAGAAATAGGGGAATAGATGGATAAAATAGATATGGGAGGTTATGAATTGATATGGGGTAGATAAGTGGTTAAGATATATGTAAAAAGTATAATTAAATAGTTAATATTTAATTATCTATGGGTAAAACATAATGGGGTGAAATAAACTTAGGATAGATGTTTAAATCAAATATTAAATAATACCCTAAGGGAGAAGTGGTGATGTAAACATGCCCCAGGTTACCCGAGAAGGCAAATGCACGTGGGGGACACTAAATTAGGTAACCAATTTTAGGTGTCTCTACGATCAAGTTTTGTTTTAGGCATGGATGAAGTTAGGTTTTAGGCATGGTTGAGTTATGTCATAGGCATGGATGGAGTTAGCTTGTGGTCTAGGCATGGATTTAGTCATGTTTTAGGCATGGTGGAGTTAGGTTGTAGGCATGGTTGAGTCGGGTTGTAGGCATGGTTGAGTTAGGTTTTTTTAGGCATGGATGAAGTTAGGTTTTAGGCATGGTGGAGTTAGGTCATAGGCATGGATTGAGTTAGGTTTAGGCATGGTGGAGTTAGGTTGTAGGCATGGTTGAGTCTGGGTTTGTTTTAGGCATGGATGACGTTAGGTTTTAGGCATGGTGGAGTTAGGTCACATAAGCATGGTGGAGTTTAAATTATTTGAGGTTGTAATTCATTAATTTGTGCAATGAATGATGATAGGGGTCATGTTTAAGATGTTTTTTATAACACATGCATGATGATGGTAAATAAATGGTAGTTATAATAAATGTATGTTTTAATCGATGATAAAAATGTGAAGCAACTTCTTGTTTGTTTGGTTTAATTTTCAATTTTTGATATAAAAAGGAAACTAAGTAGGGTAAAATGTGATTGGGGAAAATGAAAGATGAATTGGTTAGGGTAGATAGTGGATGAGCTAACCTCCAAGGGCCCCATGCCCTCGGAGTGCTGCCTACATAGTCTCGGCTAAAAGGGACCTCGGGCCGATGTAGTTCTCCCATAAGCTAGGGAAGAATGTGAGGATGTAAGAGTATGGGTGGGTATGTTATAGGAATGACTGAGTCTCGGTCTATTAGGTATGGGTGAACTGTGGGCTCATTGGTAGAGGTGATGTTGAGTGGTGGAAGAAGAAGATGACCTAAAGGTAAGCGTTGAGGACCAAGTCTTGTATAAGCTAATCAATACGTAATAAGGAAGGTTAAAAGATAAGAGAGGCAAGAAAGCCACTTGATTGGTTAGGATCATAATGAGTAAGTCATACTTGAGATAGGCTCATGAACATAAGACCCTAAAAATATTACATGATTTATTATTCTAAAGGTGTAGAGTAGTCACATGACCACCGAATGTCATGGTTCCACAAGGTCCCTTGAGGCGGTAGGAAATGAGAGTGCGAATGGTGAGAGGATGAAGAGTGGTTATTTTTATATGGTACTAGGTAACATGCCTTTGTGGCAAGAGATCCAAGGTCACAATGGGCAAGTCCATGACTAAAAGGTTGTTGTTTGAGATAGACCGATCGATGTGGGAAGTCTATATGGGATGAGGAAATTAACTCCTTTAGGTCTTCGTGAAGCTGATTTATGCGGGAAGCTTTAGATTCTCTCTCTTTTTAAAATAACTTTACATAACTATCCTTCAAGGAGCAGTCTATTTATAACAGTGATTGTAGAGAGAAATATGTCGTTTTGAGGAGTCATCTCTTTATTGGAATTTTGACTTAAGGAGTTGGATCCCATATGAGGGATTTTAAGTCATGGAAAGATTAATGTGAAGAATAGGATTCTTATGTAGAAAGTAGGGTGAAATGACCATGGGATCTCATCTAAAGGTAGAAGAAAAGTATCCATGAGAATCATTCTATGTGCAATGCCGTGGTACACATAATTAAGAGAATGTAAAAAGTGACGGGTACACACATGATTCTTATTTAATTATTGGTGATGGCGTAGGAAGTGGATAGCGCTCAAGGGACGAGCATGGAAAGAGGAAGAAAGTGAGGTAGGACTAAAAGTCAACAATAGAATGGTCAAAGATGTAAGGCATTAAGGGGCTCAAGTTTGGGTTTACCATCGAGTGAAGATAAATGATAAGCACCTGATCCATAAGTATGAGTCACGATGTATGGTCCAAGCCAATTAGGAGAAAATTTTCCCCGTTTACTTTTTTCTATTTTGGTTATGTGTTGATTTTCTTTCAGGATAAGGTCACCGACGTGGAAGGTTCGTTCATGGACATGTTTGATAAGTTTTTAGTAAACTTACAATGGTCAAGAGCATTAAGATGACATTCATCTAGTAACTCAAGTTATGCTAAAAGGTCCTAAAAAATTCATCATCGGTGAGCATGTCATGGAGAGAAATGTGAAGTGAGGAATATAAAATTTGAGAGGCGAACAACCTCTATATCGTAGACTAGAGAAAAGGGTGTGGAAGTACGGATACTAGTGCAGTATGCCCACAAGGAAAGGAATGTGTGTGTGCTAGTACTTCCCAATATCCTTAACCACTTTCATGAGAATTTTTTTGGGGTTTTTTGGTGGATTTGTCTTGGCCATTAGTCGTGGATAATAAGGTGATGAGAAACATAGCTGAATGCAAAGACATCGAAAAGTTTTTACAAGGTTTTATTTTTGAATTTTTGTCGTTATCGGTGATGAGGCACTATGGGACACCAAAGCGAGAGATGATATGATGATTGATGAACTCACATTATTTTCTCAAATATTGTGGAAATGAGAGGTATGGCTTCCACCCATTTTGGGTAGTATTCGGTAGTGGTGATGATCCATTGATGTCATTGGGAAGGAGAATGTGGATTGATCTCTCCAACAAGATCCAAACCCCATTGAGAGAAGAGCCAAAGGTCATGTGTGACCTGCAAGGCATGACTTGGGTGTATGATCAAGGTTGGCATGTTGTTGGAATTTTACACAATACTTGATGTAGTCGCAACAATCATGGTTGAGGGTCGGCCAGTAATATCCTAGGTAAAGAATACACTTAGCAACAATGAGGCCATTGAAGTGACCTCCACATATGCCATCATGAACTTCCTTAATGGTATAAGGAATTTCAGAACTCATAAGGCACTGTAAGAGAATGTCGTCAAAGTCATGTTTGTAGAGGAGGCCACCCATGATGATGTAATGAGAGACCTTTTTGAGAAAGGCCCGTTGTCCATTACGAGTGAGGTTGGGAGGAAAGATGGAACAGGAAAGGTAGTCTGAGTATTGTTTATACCAAAGGTCACTCGGGTTAGGGGCAACGGTTCCAACAGAGTAAAATTCACGAGGTAAATAAGAGGGTGATTGGATTCTTTATACTGGTGAAAAATATTTTAGAATTGATAGGTGAAGTGGGGATTTGAGAAGCCAAGCAGGCCATGGTATCTATAAATTTGTTGGTTGAATGTGGGATGGTTTAAAGGGTGTAGCAGTCGAAGGTGGTCAAAAATATGTATACGTGATGTTTATACCTTTGAAGTTTCTCATTATGACATTGTTATATACCATTGACTTGGTTTATGACCAATTGGGAATCACCAAAGATGTTGATGGATTTGACATTCAAGGCATAGGCATCTTGGAGACCTAATACGAGCACTTCATATTTAGAAATATTGTTTGTACAATCAAAATCTAGTTTGAAAGAAAAGGCATGGGTTCACCATCAAGAAAAATGAGGATAACTCCTACCCCATCCCCACACTGACACTTGGAACTGTTAAAGAAGAGTGTCATTTGGTATGTAGGTTTGTCTAGGAAAAGGGTGGCAATTGACTCATGTAGAAAGTCAAAATTAGAGGGTTTGATCCCTAGAAATAGGTGCATTAGACAATTGGTCGAGAGATATCTTGGCCCTTGATGGACTTTTGATGGATGAATTCGAGGTCAAGGCTAGCTGGCCGAAGCATAAGCCAACATGTGACATGTTGATTTTGGTAAGGTTTGGCATACATGAAGTGTAGGGTGTCGGTGTTAGTCACAACATAAGTTTTGTGTTTAAGTAGGTAATGGCATAGTTTCATGGCAATGAAAAACTAAGGCTAAGAAGAGTTTTTTGACATGGGTGTATCAGGTTTTGTAGTCTAAAAGAGTATAGATTATGTAATAAACCACTTGCTCCCTGTGTTGTTCATCGCGATGAGTGAGCATGGCCCCCAAGGAGTGATCGGTAGCTGAGATGTATAGGTAAAAAGGTTGATCATCTTTAGGTGGAATGAGTACAGGTGGTTGGAGAAGGTATTGTTTTAAGGCCTCAAAACCTTTGTGGTAGTCATTATCCCATTTAATGGAGACATCCTTCTTGAGAAGATGATGAAATGGTTGACACCAATCAAACAATTACAAGATGAAACGACGAATAGACCGCAACTTACCTTATAAGCTATGGAGTTGCCTAAGATTAGTGGGTAGAGGCATTTCAAGAGTGGCCTTGACTTTAACAGGGTCAACTTCTATACCACATAAGGAAACGATAAATCCTAGGAGCTTTCCTGAGAGAACCGTGAAGACACACTTCTTGGGTTAAAGGAAAACACAATATTTAATAAGGTGGTCAAAGATGGTTTTTAGGAGGCGATAGGTGCTTAGAGTGGCGTTTAGATTTGGCTAGGATATCATCCACGTAATCTTCCAATATACGATGCATGATGTCATGGAAGATATAAGTCATAGCCCGATGATATGTGGCACTAGCATTTTTAAGGCCAAAAGGCATAACTCGATAGCAAAAGGTCCCCCAAGGGGTGATGAATGCAGTTTTGTGTTGATCTTCGAGGCAAGCAAGATTTTGTTATAACCCAAGAAACCATCCATGAGTGATAGCATCTCGTGACCAGTGGTAAGGTCAACTAGTTGGTCAATATCGGGTAGAGGGAAGTCATATTTTGGGTATGTTAGGTTGAGGTCATGGAAATCTGTGCAAATATGAAGTCCCCTATTACCTTAGTGACAGGGAAAATGTTATAAATCCAAAGAGGATAATCAATGGGTAAGATGAAGGAAACATAAAGAAGGTGTTGAAGTTCTTCTTTGATGAGAAGGGAAATGCGAGGATGCATTTTCCTTAGCTTTTGTTTTATGGGTTTAGCATCAGGAATGGTTATGATATTGTGGACCACTATGGTGGGATCAACACCGGGCATATTTACATAAGACCAAGTGAAAATATGGTTATGGTTTCTAAGAAGAGAATTGATGGCTTCCTATTCAACAGCATCCAAAGATTGACCGATATTTAGAATGTGAGGGTTGTTTTGGGTATGAATGTTGATTTTGATAGTCGATTCATTCAACATGGTTTACATCTTAGATGGTAATGAATGATGAATATATGAGTCTTCTGCACCAAGGTAGGTGAGTATAGATTCATCATCCTGGCATTAAATGATGTTAATCGAAGGTGTATCATCATCGATCATTTTAGGGTATAGGAAGGGAAGAGAAGAGGGAGCCTCGCCCTCACGTTGATAAGTCAGAGGCCCTAAGGAAATGGTGTTTATGAAAAAAATGTTAGGAGGAATGGATTCTGGATCCATTGACCCTATCGGATAAGGTGGTGATGGTGGTAACAAAGGTGGAGAAGGGATGATGTTTAATGAGTTCAATACGGGCCTTCTTGGTAGGTCATTCAACAAATCCGATACCACTACAGTCATTATGCTTGTGATTTGTACATGGAATAACAATTTGGTGGCCTTTCTCATAAAATCTAAAACCAAAACCATTCCACACACATTGGTGTGGGAAAACAGTGATTGGTGAGTGGTGGAGGTCGGCTGAAAATGGGCGGGTTTGTGACGGTGGTTCAGGTGTGTAAGTTGTAGTATCAAGTCCCCCATAGGTGAGATTGGTACGAAAGGTGGGGAGGACCATAAAGGAGGTTCTCTCCTATATGGTGATCATAGCAAGGGTGTTGGTGAAGACTTCCATACTCTTGCAGAGTAAGGAATGTGTTGACACTATATAGGTGATACACCCCCAGAGTGAGGCATTGAAAAATGCCCTCCAAGGGATTGGTGGTTGGTATGTGGGTAGCTAGAATAGATGATGTGTTAGAGGTCAAATCAGAGGTGGAGCTAATGAATTGGGAGGCCGATGGTTTGGATGTGGAGGTTGTGGTAATGGTAGGAATGGAGGATGTAGGTGTGGTTAAGGTAACGGTTGCACTGGTGAGGGGAGGTGTAGGTGACGTGGAAGTGGTTGTGGAGGTAGATGCTTTGATGGGTATGAGCATGTCATTGGGTTGGTAAATCATGTTGTAAGTTTTGAAAGGTGATGGATCGAGATGGAATGGTATAAGTGTGTCCTCATGCTCATACCTTCATCACATTCACCTAACAGTCATGGCCCCCTTCACCCCACTAATATTAATATTAATTTAATTAAATTAATTCATTATCCTCACCATATTTATTATTTAAATATCTTAATTTAGATAATGCCCACACTTACACCTCACCTAGACACCTCATCAAGCCAACTCACCCTAAGACCTATTCTTAGTAAGTTGCCATAACTAACTAAGACTTACCCAAACCCTAAAAATCAATGCCTACATTCCCTCTAACCACATTCCCATGCTTACAAGAAGCTTCCATCTAATCCATGGGTTAACAACACGAGATCCCAAAAATCAAGGGGATCTTCCTAGTTTAGTAAACCTAGGAAATCCTACCTTGGCCAATGATGCGTCGTTACCCTAACCATCATCCGGTTAAGCCAGAACCATTGTCGTCACCTTTTAATCCCCAAAACAACCTTATTTTGGAGGTTGGAAAAACATTGGCACATTCCTGAGAGATATCACATCTTTTGAGAACAAGTTTCCATGAGAACACGCATGCAAGGAAGGAGATCAAGCATTTTCTCTTGCACAGGCATCCAACATTCACCCAACAACCATCCAGCAACCACCCAGCACATATTTGATCCAACCAAGCAAAAAGGAATGCACATGCAGCCCATGCAGGAGCTTTCCAATGTTTGGTGATCCTCAACAACATTCAACCTCTTACCAACACCTTCATCCATCACTCACAGCACCCAAACTAGATTTCAAGTAAGTAGAACATTTACTCCTCTGGTTCATTCATTTAATCATTGTATCTTCATCCTTTGTTCTCTAGCCACCCATTGACCTCCTTTAATACTCACCCCTCCACATACCCATTAAAACCTCACCAAATCCCATCCAAACAACCTAATACCTCATTCCAGACCAACCAAGTCCTTTGTGTAATCATAAGGGAGATCCAAAGCTCATTTTGTGGCATTCCCAATTTTCCACAGTAACGGCACCGTTCTCCCCAACCGGCGTCGGTCACCCTTAACCGGCATCGGTCTCTTGTATTTACCAATACAGCCCAAAACAGTGACCTACCCACCTATTCTCACATCACCCTTAATCACCTGTGACCTGCCTGAGACCTCTGTGTCGGACTGCGAGAGAACCCAAAACCAACTACTTGACCTTTGGATCTTATTTTAACCTAGCCTGTTAGATTAGATCTTTCTTATTGTGTTTTTAATGAGATACCTAAATCATTTCAATTACAATAGGATTTACTTCATTACCAACATTAAATTGTTTTAAACAGTGGACTGATAGCCATCTAGGAAGTATCACACTTCCCGGATCTAGCACACTTAGGCAAGTTCACTGCACATATTGTTTAACTCTTTTTGGTGGTCTTGTGTTCCATTTCAGGTAGTTCCTCCTAGCCAAAAGGAAGCTCTCATGATCAGTTGTGGATTCAGAAGTCATACACGCGCAATAACCCAACAACCAACATTTCAATAGGTATTCCTCCTACACCCATTACCCTATCTGTTTCATCATATTCAAAGAAAATCTAAGAATCAGGTGAAACATTTTGGCATGCCCGGTGGGACCCATTTGGGGTTCCTTGCATTTTATTCATTCCTAGGAAAAGTTGTGTGTTTGTTTCCCTTAAAAAAGCATACACATTAATTTTCTTCCTTGGTAACCCTCTTTTTCTTTCTATTTTCTCTAAAAGAAACCTTTCTTTTGGTGTACTTAAAAAGAATCATTTCTTCTTGTTTTCTACATTTTAGTGAAAGAGCATCCCTCTTCCTATTCATCCATTTGTGTCATCAACTTCATATTTCGATTTGGGCTTAAAATAATTGCATTTCATTCTGATTTATCACATTAGCTCACATTAATTGAGGGCAACCTATACGTTGGAAGTCATTCCCAGCTGATGGTTGACAAATGAATCATAGAAAGCACATCTCTCTCTCTCTCTCTCTCTCTCAAAGTCTTGCCAAATTGCACAAATTCAAAACAAATACATATTCTTAAACAACATCTTTCTGGGAATGCACATGTCATAATCGCATTGATCTGAGGATTGGCAGGTACTCCCCAGCTCACTGCTCTGTCGAGTCATACTTTAGAGTGAAGCCCCCCCCACCATAACATACCCAAAACCTCACCTTTTAGATCTCCTTCTTTGTAGGAAGCCATCCTCACCAAAAAATTCTATTTTACAGTTCATGAGTCAGTCCTTAAATAGCATAAGCTAAACAAACATAATAGAAAAGGCACTCTTAGGATCACATTTTTCTTAGTGTTTCTGCTTGGCTTGCATTTTGAGGTGAGAGGTCACGTTCTTCATTCTTCTTGTTTATCCTTGCATGCTCCTCATCATAGTTGGTGTATTTCAGCTTCATCTGAGTGTGCCTAGACCATATTCTCATCATTCTCAAAATTTTGGGTTTGATTCCACATCAGATTTTAATTCACAACCATTTTTCTTTCATCACTATTTCAATTTCACAGTGACCGGTGTCGGTCCAGCGACCATCATCGGTTACCCCCTGACCATCATCGGTTATACCCAACCGGCATCGGTTCACTTTGTCATTTTGGTTAACCTACCCAAAGGACATTTATTCACCTTCTTCAACTTTTCAGAGTCCTGTCACTACTATCATTCCCATTGACCTTGTAAAACTCATCAGGTTTGGCATACCTATCAGATTTGACCTTATACCTTGTTTTTGACTCACTGTCCATTTCCCATAGTGACCAGTAGTGGTTACCCCTAACGGTGTCGGTTTACCCCGACCGACATCGGTTATCCTGTGCCACTTTCTAGCCAACATTTGGTACCTAATCCACTTTTTACCACTGTTTCACCTGTTCTGTTGTTTTTTCTATGTCATTTACAGAGAAGCGACCTAACTTAATCAGTACTTGTTCACATGGTGCTTGACCCAAAGACAAGCAAAGCACACTCGTATTCCATGCCAGTTGTCAACCACTCCCACCTAGTCCTTCACCACCTTCCATTTTATCACCCACCATGGATCCTATCCAACCTATCACTATCACTACTGGAGATGAGGAGTTCACATGACTCCTTGACCAAAACCCTGCCACCTTGCAGTTTTATCTTTCCCACTCATCCACTCGAGATGCCTCGGGTCAGTTGATATATGACATGCCCATATCTATCCCCTCGACTCTCACTCCCACTCCTACGTCAGCCCCATCTGGCTCCATGTTTCCCACATCTACCTTACCCCCAGTCATTTCAGTTAGTCCTATACCCATTATGATGTGCATCTCTATACATCCATTGCACCACCACACATCACCATACCTTTGAAAAACCACCCAAAACACAACCTCATCCACCCCTATTATCTCTCATATATACCCATAGCTACACTACCACCTCCGGTGTCGGTGACCCCTACCCCTTTTCAAAATGTGGTCCTTTCCATTCCACAATCGTTAGCCCCCATTTCCACTAGGGTTACCATGACCCTTCCACCTCCATATACATACTATCATAGCCTCCTCGTTTCATCTATTATTCACTCTGGGTACATACCCCCTATTTCACTACCTTCTTCTCAATCTACCTACATGGAAGCACCATATACCATATACTTGGAATGCCACCCCATTATATGCCCAAAACCAACCCTCTTATCTTTACGGGGGCACCCATCATCATGACCTACCATGACCTAATCAAATTGATGATGGACAAGATGCAAGACATTAGAGGCATCGGTTTTTAGCTCCCGCAACACTCTCACCTATGATGAAATTTGCAATGAGCCCATCCACCCATCCATTCCTATCCATCCATATCCCATGCATTGGGAGATGCCTAAATTCAACCATTTCAATAGCAAGGAAGACCCACAACAACATTTTGGTCATTCAAACATGGGTGCTACCTAATCACTCATGATGATGCTTTACTCTTAAGGACCTTTCCCATGTCTCTGACTGGACCTGCGTTAGATTGGTATAGTGGGTTACCTAGACACTCTATATTTTCATTTAATCAGGTAGCCCAAGCCTTCTTGGATCACTTCTCCATCAATATCATCAAGAAGGTTACCATGACTGACCTATACTCCACACGTCAGTATGAGGATGAATCTATCATATATTTTGTCACTCACTGGTATAGCCTGATCAATCAACTCACCTTCCAACTACCACAAAAATAAACTCATCGAGCTCTTCACACGGGCTTGTGCTAGACATATCTCACCACCTACTGGGTCCAACTTTCCAAAACATTTGATGAAGCATTCACCATGGCATGAAAGTTAGAGATTCGGGCCATCGAAGAAAAGAAAATCCAATTACGTAATAAGAATTTGGCATTCAAGTCGAATGATACCTCTTCTTCTTCCAAACCATAGAACAATTATTCAAAGGCCAAGGGCACCACTAACGTGTAGTGGTACTCAAAGCCGGCCCAGCTCATCCATCAAATCAAGCTACCCCCTCATCTAATCTCTCACCCATCCAGACTTTTCAATTCAGATGAGAACAACAGAAATACACCCCAATTGGGGAGCCTTACTCTTATGTCTTAGAAAATCTCATCAAAGTTTGGGGCCATCACCCTTCCACCTATAAAACCACACACTTTGGTTTTGACCCTACTCACCCATGCCCACATGGTATAAAGAACATGACTTCTATAACTATCATCGAGTAAAGGGTCATAGTGATGGAAATTGCATCACTTTCAAAATATTGTCCAAGAAATGCTCGAGAAAGGTGAGTTAACCATGGATAATCCTAATGCACCCTACCAATCAAAACCTACATATCTTCAAGAAACCCTTTCCCAATCATGCCCCTTCATCTGATCAAACCGGTGAGACCTCAACTCATGATAGCCATACCCACGAGGTCCATGCTATTTTTAGTGATGCACTGTTGCTTCCCAATTACCCCATATTCCTTCCATAGAGGAGATTCTAGCTCAAATCCTCCTTCTACATTGGAACCTACCTCACCTATTCCTCCACCCATAGAGGAACACCTTTCACCTCCTTCCTCACCTGTGGAGGAGCCTTTCACTAATATCGAGACCATTTCACCTTTGGCTTCTCCACCTAGAGAACCGACACCCACAATACTTCTTCACTCCATGGAGGATACTTGTTTACCTCCTCCACCCACAGAGGAGCACCCATCATCTCCTCCACCTATAGAGGAGCACCCATCATCTCCTCCACCTATAGAGAGCACCCATCATCTCCTCCACCTATCACAGACCCAATTGAGATACCTTTTCCTCTTGGTGAGCATTCTCCATCAGCTACCCAAGATCCTGTAGACCTACTTTTGGCTCTCTTACCCACGAAGTTGAAGCTAACGAATTTCCCATCTCTAAGACACATTTTATGGGAATAGCCATTGGGTCCTCATCAACATCACCTACAGACGTGTGTCATTCTCACATTTGGTGATCACCTAGATTATGTGGATAGAGCCTTATTGTGGGGGCATCTTCTTTCTTCTGTTTTCAACACAAATGCAGATGTCACTTGCTTGATACTTCCACTATCTACCCAAAAATATTTTGACCAATCAAACCAACACAACCACCTCTATCACTACTTCTTCCATAACCCTCTGCACAACTCAACATACTCCCTTACCCATAACCCAACATACATCTAAATCCAAACCCACACCTACATCATCTTCCTCGACTAAACCTATTACCACCTTAGGGGTCACCCCAACCACCAGCCTTACTCATCCACCTATCAAACTAGATTTAGCTACATCCTCCAAAGTCAACACCACACCTACTCGGCACCCAAACAAAAGAACCAAACCCATAGAACTCATACCCATTGGCTACCCATCATACATCACACACACTTCACCCTTTCCCATCCATCTTAGGACCTCAGCTTCCCAACATGGTTAAGAAACTTCCACCCATCAATAAACCAAAAACACAACAGCCCACTCCTTCCTCACAAACCTCTAACCTACCCAAGCACCCACACATGACTTACACCTACACCTGCAGCATCTTTACCACCCATACCTCCAATAACCTCAACAACTTCTTCATTACCCACTACACTTCAGTCTCTGTCTCTCACACCCCCTACTTGACCCACATCATCTACCTTCACAACACCTCCATTATCCCCATGGGTAACTCACCCTCTTCCCCCATCTACTTTTCCCTCTAGATCTCATACACCCATATCACCTTTACCCAAGAAGGTGCAACCCAAAAAAAAAATCCACTACCCTCCAATAAGGTAGTCAAAGCAACCATACACCCTCCTACCCATTCATCTACCATACCCCTACCCAAACAAACATGACCAACACCCAAGACTACTCCAACACCCAAAACCATGGCTCAACCCACTCCCCCTCCTGCAAGGACCGTTCCTCAACAATCAGCCATACCTACACCCAAACCCACTTTCACTTCCCATTGCGATCCACTAGCGGGGTCCTATGCCAAAATATTAACCAACCTCCTTGAGACTTATGTTATCACATTACCACCACTCAGACCTTATGACCCCCTCAAACCCAAGCCAAAAGGGTTTGATGACACTAAAATTTGTGCCTACCATCATGTGTCAGGGCACGATGTGGAGAACTACTAAGGCTTTGAAAACCATCCTTATCTAGTTGTGTCCTCCGAAGCCAACTTTGACAATGATGACCTTCTCGATGAGGACCTACTTCACTCAACACCCATTCCCATAGTCCTTCCCTCACTTCCCACTCAACAACCATGACCTCCACCACCACAGCTCCTAGAGCCACCTCCAAGATTTGAAATTAACATGGTTCACATCAGAGAACTTGCCACACCATCACCCAAATGTCATTGCACCCAACTCACCTCACAGGGTTTTTCTCCTCCAGGTAGGTTTTTTCCCATCATGTCATTATACCACTCACCCTACACCTTCTCCATTTTCCAACTCCCCTCAGATCAACATGATCCACATTACTACCCATGCTCAGAAGGATAAAGGTAAGGAAAAGGCAACTGACCCACCAACCAATCCTATACCCAACATACCATCTACACCCACACCTAAGATTACTATCCATGGACCCACATACCCTATTTCTAATGGGGTCACACATCGCACCATGCTCAAACAATTACACCAATCTCCCCTCAAAATGTCCCTATATGACCTCATCCAAACCTCAAAATCCCATCGTCAAGCTCTCATGGAGGTTCTTCAATCTATTGAGGTTTTACCCAATGACCCTACACCCGTAGCCTCCATTATCACACCCCATCATGTAGCCTCTCTCACCAAATTACCACCTTTATCCACACCTCACCCTACTCACCAAATAGCCTCCCTTAGCTTCTCAGAGGAAGAGATCACACCACACCAAAAGATGACCCAGACCCAGACCCTCTTCATCTCTGTCCACATCGATGATATACATGTATGACGTGTAATGATTGATGGGGGCACTAGCATTAACATCATTTCATCCCATGCATTTCACTCAAATGCGCATACCTAAAATTACATGCATAAACATCCTGTCATGTTGCATTCATTCAATGATGCTATCACCTCTACACTAGGCACCATCATCCTCCACATTTGCATGGGGCCCCCACTATTCCAGAGCTATTTTACATCTTGGAGGGGGAATTTCAATATAACTTGTTGCTTGGTAGACCCTAGATTCATGTCATGGGTTGTGTTCCTTCCACTTTGCATCATTGTGTAAAGTTTGAACATGAAGGACACACCTATACCATTCCAGCTGATCCATCACCTTTTAAAACATGCAACATGCTTTACTGACCTAATGATGTGCTCATACCCATTAAGGCATCTACCTCCATGACCCCTACTACTTCACTTCACCTACACCTCCACTTACCAGATCAGTCACCACCTCCACCACCATGCCTCTTCCTCCTCCCTACCCACCACCTGACCCTCCTCCACGGCCCCCATTATCTCCCAATCCATTAACTCCACCTCCACATTGACCTCGACACATCATCTATTCCCACTACCCACATACCAACCACCGATCCCTTGGAAGGTGTTTTTCAATGCCTCACTCTGGGGGAATACCACCTATATAGTGTCAACACATTCCTTACTCCACAAGAGTATGGAAGTCTTCACCAACACCCTCGCTATGATCACCACATAGGAGAATGCCTCCTTTATGGTCCTCCTCATCTTCATACTAGTCTCACCTATGGGGGACTTGATACTACCACTTACACACCCAAACCACCATCACAAACCCACCCATTTTCCATTGACTTCCAGTCTCTCACCAATCACCATTTTTCCCACACCTTCCTGCACCGATGTGCGTGGAAGGGTTTTGGTTTTGGATTTTATGAGCAAGGCCACCATACCATTATTCCATGTACCACCCACAAACATAATGACCATAGTGGTATCATCGGATTTCTGAACCACCTACCAAACAGGCCCACATTGAACTCATCAAGGACATCAACCCTTCTCCACCTTCTTCACCTCTCCTTCATCACCACCTTCACCGATGGAGTCGATGGATCCAGAATCTATCCCTCCTAACTTTTTTTTTTTCATAAACACCATTTCCTTGGGGCCTTTGACTTATCAACGTGAGGGTGAGGCTCCTTCCTCTCTTCCCTTCCTGTATCTGAAATGATCGATGATGATACACCTTCATTAACGTCATTCAATGTCAGGATGATGAATCTATACTCACCTACCTTGGTGTAGAAGACTCATATATTCATCGGTCATTACCCTCTGAGATGTAAACCATGTTGAATGAATCAACTATCGAAATCAACATTCATACTCAGGATGACCCACACATCCTAAAGATCGGTCAATCTTTGGATGTTGTTGAAAAAGAAGCCATCACTTCTTTTCTCAAAGATCATAACCATGCTTTTTCTTGGTCTTATGCAGACATGCCTGTATTGACCCCACCATAGTGGTCCACAATATCATAACCATTCCCGATGCCAAACCCATCAAACAAAAGCTGAGGAAAATGCACCCTCATTTCCCTTCTCATCAAAGAAGAACTTCAGCACCTTCTTTCCATTTCCTTCATATTACCCATTGATTATCCTCGTTGGATTTCTAACATTGTCCCTATCACTAAGGTGATAGGGGGACTCTGCATTTGCATGGATTTCCATGACCTCAACCTAGCCTACCCAAAAGATGACTTCCCCTTACCCGGTATTGACCAACTGGTTGACCTTACCTGGTCACGAGATGTTATCACTCATGGATGGCTTCTCGGGTTATAACCAAATCCTTTTTCCCGGAGGATCAACACAAAACCACATTCATCACCCCTTGGGGGACCTTCTACTACTCGAGTCATGCCTTTTGGCCTTAAAAATGCTTGGTGCCACATATCAATGGGCTATGACTTACATCTTCCATGATATCATGCATCATATATTGGAAGATTATGTGGATGATCTCTGGCCAAATCTAAATGCCACTCAAGCACCTTGCCATCCTCAAAACCATTTTTGACCATCTCATTAAATATTGTGTTCACCTTCAGCCTAAGAAGTGCATCTTCACGGTCCTCTCAGGAAAAACTCCTGGGCTTTATCATTTCCCTACGTGGTATAGAAGTTGACCTTGCTAAAGTCAAGGCCATTCTCAAATGCCTCCACCTACTAACCTTAGACAACTCCATAGCCTGCAAGGTAAGTTGCAGTCTATTCACCATTTCATTTCACAATTATCTGATCGGTGTCAACCATTTCATCATCTACTCAAGAAGGATGTCTCCTTTAAATGGGATGATGACTACCACAAAGCTTTTGAGGCCTAAAACAATACCTTCTCCAACCACCCATACTCATTCCACCTAAAGATGATCAACCTTTCTACCTATACATCTCAGCTACTGATCACTCCTTGGGAGCCATGCTCACTCATCGTGATGAACAACACAGGGAGTAGGTGGTTTATTACATAAGCCATACTCTTTTGGACTATGAAACCCGATACACCCATCCCAAAAAACTTTTCTTAGCCTTAGTTTTCATTGCCACCAAACTCCACCATTACCTACTCAACCACAAAACCTATGTTGTGACCAACACTACCCCTTACACTTCATGTATGCCAAACCTTATCAAAATCAGCGTGCCACACATGATGGCTTATGCTTTTAGCTGACCTCGACCTCAAATTCATTCATCAAAAATTCCATCAGGGCCAAGCTATCATCGACCATTGGCGATGCACCTATTTTGGGGATCAACCCTCTAATTTTGACTTTCCAGATGAGTCAATTGCTACCCTTTCCTTGGATGAACCCACTTATCAAATGACACTCTTCTTTGATGGTTCCAAGTGTCAGCGTGGGGGTGGGGCTGGTATTATCCTCATTCTCTTGATGGTGAACCCATGCCTTTGTCTTTCAAACTAGATTTTGATTGTACAAACAATATTGCGAATACGAAGCACTTGTATTAGGTCTCCAAGCCACCTATGCCCTAGATGTCAAATCAATCAACATCTTTGGTGATTCTCAATTGGTCATAAACCAAGTCAATGGTATATACCAATGTCATAATGAGATACTTCAAAAGTATAAACATCATGTAGACATACTTTTGACCACCTTTGACCATTATGCCCTTGCAAACCATCCCTCGTTCAACCAACAAATTTGTAGACACCATGGCCTGCTTGGCTTCTCAAATACCCACTTCACCCACTGATTCTAAAATCTTTGTCACCATACAATGACTCCAATCACCCTCTTACTTACCTCACAATGTTTCCTCCATTGGAACCATCACCCCTGACCCGAGTGACCTTTGGTATAAACAATACTCACTATCTTTCTCTCTCCATCTTACCCCCTGATCTCACCCATAATGGACAACACACCTTCCTTAAAAAGGTCTCTCATTATGTCATCATGGGGGCCTCCTCTATAAGTGTGGCTTTGATGGTATTCTCTTACGATGCCTCACAAGTTCTGAAATTCCTTATACCATTAAGGAAGTTCATGATGGCATATGTGGAGGTCACTTCAGTGGCCTTGTTGTTGCTAAGCGTATTCTTCATTCTAGGGCTATTACTGGCCGACCCTTAACCATGATTGTTGTGACTATGTCAAGCATTGTGTAAAATGCCAACAACATGCCAACCTTCATCACACACCCAGTCATGCCTTACAGGTCACCCATGACCTTTGGCCCTTCTCTCAATGGGGTTTGGATCTTGTCGGAGAGATCAACCCCATTCTTCCCAATGCCATCAATGGATCATCACCACTACTAGAATACTACACAAAATGGGTGGAAGCCATACCACTCATCTCCACAAAAGCCAGAAAATATGTGAGTTCATCAATCATCACATCATTTGTCACTTTGGTGTTCCTCATCGCCTCATCATTGATAATGGAAAACAATTCAAAAACAAAACATTACAAAAAACTTTGTGACACTGCCTTCGGCATTCAGCTAAGTTTCTCATCACCTTATTACCCACAAACCAATGGCCAAGCCAAATCCACTAACAAAACCTAAAAAAATTCTCATGAAAGTGGTTAATGATACCGGGAAGGATTGGCATACACACATTCCTTTTTCCCTATGGGCATACCACACTAGTATTCACACTTCCACTTTTTGCCACACCATTTTCTCTAGGTCTACGGTACAGAGGTTGTTCTACCTCTCAAAGTCTAGATTCCCTCACTCTGCATTTCTCTCCATGACATGCTCAATGATGATGACTTTCATCAAGACCATTTAGCACAACTTGAGTTATTAGATGAACGTCATCTTAACGCTCTTGATCACCTTCAAGTTTACCAAAAATGTATCAAACGTGCCTACGAAAAACATGTGTCCATGAATGAACCTTCCAAGTCGGTGACCTTGTCCTGAAAGAAAATCAACATGTAACCAAAGCAAAAAAAAGTAAACGGGGAAAATTTTCTCCTAATTGGCTTGGACCATACATCGTGACTCATACTTATGGATCAGGTGCTTATCGTTTATCTTCACTCGATGGTAAACCCAAACCTGAACCCCTTAATGCCTTGCATCTTTGACCATTCTATTGTTGACTTTTAGTCCTACCTCACCTTTTGCTTCTTTCCATGCTCATCCCTTGAGCGCTATCCACTTCATACACCTCACCAATGATTAAACAAGAATCATGTGAGTACCCATCACTTGTTATCTTCTCTTGAATATGTGTACCATGGCACTTGCACATAGCATGATTCTCATGGATACTTTTCATCTACCTTTAGATGAGATCCATGGTCGTTTCACCCTACTTTTTGAACAAGAATCCTATTCTTCACCTTGGTCTTGTCCATGACTTCAAAGCCCTCACATGGGACCCAACTCCTTGAGTCAAACTTCTAACAAAAAGATGACTCCCTCAAAAGGACATCTTCCTCTCAATAATCACTTTATAAATAGACTTGCTCCCTCGAAGGACAACTATGTAAAGCTAAAAAAAAAAAAAAAAAAAAGAGAAGAATTTGAAGCTTCCCATCGATCAACTTCACGAAGACCTCAAGGAGTTAAATTCCTCATCCCATATAGACTTCCCACATCGATCAGTCTATCTCAAATACAAGTCAAAACAAAAACTTTTTAGTCATGGACTTTCCCATTGTGACCTCGGATCTCTTGCCCAAAAAGCATACTACCTCATATCATATAAAAATTAACCACCTTTCACCTTTCTCACCATTCCCACTCCCATTTCCTACCACCTCAAGGGACCTCTTGGAAACCAAGACATTTGGTGATCATGTGACTACTTTTCACCTTAGAACAATCAATCATGCAATGTCTTTAGGGTCTTACATTCATCACCTCCTCCAAGGTATGATCTACTCGGTATGATCCTAACCAATCAGGTGGCTTTATTGCCTCCTCTTATCTTTTAAATGTCTTTATTTACATTTTGATTACCTTATACAGGACTTGGTCCTCGACACTTACCTTTGGGGTAATCTTCTTCTTTTGCCACAATCAACATCACCTATACCAATTTTCCTATAACCCACACACACCTAATAGACCTAAACCCACAACATGCCTAAAACCTACCAACTCATTTTCATACCCCCTCATATTCTTCCCTAGCTTATGGGAGAACTACATCGGCTTGAGGTCCCTTTTCACGGGACTATGTAGGTAGCACTCCGAGGGCATGGGGCCCTTGGAGGTTAGCTCGGCCACTCTCTACCCTAACCAATCCATCTTTCATCTTCCTAAAATACATTCTACCCCACTTAGTTTCCTTTTTATATCAACAATTGAAAATCAAACCAAACAGAACAAGTTGCTTAACATTTTTATCATCATCACAACATACATTTCTTATGACTACTATTTCTCTACCATCATCATACATATATTATAAAGCATCTTAACAATAGCCCATATTATCATTCATTATACAAATTAATGAATCACAACCCCAACCACTTTAAAAATCAATCACCTAAACCTAAACACTCACTTGCCTAAACCAACTCTCAACCATGCCTAAACCAACCTGACTCCATGCCTAAACCAACTGACTCCTAATGCCATGCCTAAACTTAAACCTAACTCCATCCATGCCTAAACCAACTTTGACTCGACCCATGCCTAAACCTAACTTTGACTCGATCCATGCCTAAACCACTCTCGACTCATGATCCATGCTAACCCTAAACTCCATGCCTAAACCCGACCACTCGATCCATGCCTAAAACCAACTCCATGCCTCCAACTTGATCATGCCTAACTCACCTAATTTCCATCCATATCACAACAACAAATAAAAAGTCTCATCAAAACACCAAAAATCAAGCATCTCATGTATCTCATCATATAAATAAATATGTGTCTCAATACAATGTACATGGATATCCAATCATGTCCATCATCTCAAAATCATTGGCACGTGCGGGCGATACTCAATACAAAATGTCATCGGCATGCAGGCATAGGTATCATATACACTAAAACAATAAACCAATACAAAATCTCTTTGGCACGTAGGCCGGTATATGCTCAAAATATACAAAAAATCTCATACATCCTCACTATCTTTGGCACACAGTAGGCGGTATATATCAAAAAAATGACTATAATACATCAAAAATCAGGAGCCATATATCAGGCATCTCGGTGGATATCCTCCATATCTGTATCACTTGTACCCTCTACCTCCTCTCCCTCCCTCTCTACTCTATCTCCCCCCACCCATCATAGGTGGTGGCTGGGTCCTGCTACTGCCTCACCTAGAGCTGGTCTCCATGAGCTGGTGGCCTCTCCATGATCTGGCCTCGGAGCTCGATGGCCCCTGTGCTCTCTACACTGTGAGTGTGGGATCTAGTCCTCTCACTCAAGGCTTGTTGTGCCGATACTCTCCATAGGATAGAAATCTATCCCGACCACCATCAACTAGTCTTGGTAGTATCTAGCCTCACCTAGGGCATCCCATAACCTAGATATAGGCATGGTCTATGGTGGTCCCATAGGCCTCGGCCCTGTACCTATCTGCGGGACCTGTCCCACTCCCTCTCTATGAATTGGGACCCTGTCCCGGTGCTGTGGTGGTGCCCTCTACCCTCCTGTGCTGCTGTATAGGGCTGTAAGGCCCCAATCTATGCTGAGCTATGGCCAACTGGCCCTATGACCACATGTCATGTGCACTGTGCCTGTAAGGCCACTTGACCATCATCCTCATCTCCATCTCCATCCCCACCCCGGCCATCCATCGGGCCTGGCTGTGCCACACATGTACATGTAGCTCTGCTACCTCTGCCTCTGAGCTCTGCACAGTTATGTCTACACCATACCCAACTGGTAATCAGAGTAGCCACCTACCCCTGTAGGGCATCTCTCTGCACCATGATGGTGGCTAGATCTGGCTACCCCAGTCTAGGTGGTATGGCTCATAAATGAGCCACCCACCACTTTATACATATGCTACTTGTGACCCAGACATCATCATCCATCCAGTCCACTCTTCTCCTCCCTCTACCTGTGGGCACTTTGTCAGCTATGGTAGAGGTAAGGGCCTCTCCACATCATCTCTCTATATCTACGGGGAAGGGTGGAGGTATGTCCTGTAATAGCCCAAACTACCACCTAACTCTGTCAACTAGGGATCATCTCGTGCTCCCCTCGCATGGCGACCACCTATATCCATCTCAATAGTTGGAGCTCAGCTAGCTCATCATGCATATGCCTATATGATGGGGGAATCCCACATATGGCCTCCATATGATGTCCACTCTAGAAAACCCCTCCAATAAACACTGGAAAAATAGGCCACATCATGTGTGGGCCTGTCTGATCTCTCACTCTCCAATAGTAGGCACCCATCACCTACCCCACCCACACCAATCGGTGGAAATGCATCTACTTGGGGCATCCCTACTAGCCACACACAAACTATGTGCTCATAAGCCCAATAATGAAGTAAAAAGGTACAACACAGGCTGAACCTGCATGCAGCCATCCATATGCCCATAACTCCTGTATATATTACACCAGGAATGTTGGTGCCCAGGAAAAGTGGGTCTGGTCCATCATCATGTCATGTAATACCCCCATCAATGATGGGGAAATCTACCACCCTCTGCATCTGGTAGTGTAAAGCAGCACACTACCTCCATCAATAGAACTACTAGCCTCGTCTCCTCCAGATGGGCTAGGTACATCTCTCCATAGTGAATGCTTGCACTATGGAATGTCATCGGCCATCCCCTCTCCAAACACCATCAGCATCAGCTCCTCTGAGGCCTCGGAGGAGATAGAGTAGACCTGTGTACCCAATATGGGTAGCCACAGAATCCTAAACACATCCTCCAGGGTGACAGTGATCTCACCCATCGGCAGGTGGAACGTGTTGGTCATGGAATCCCATCTATCGATGAGCACGACCATCAAACTAGGCTTCTCGGACTACATGCCGATAATGTCGGACCCCACTCAGGCCTACCACCTCCACATGTCTGTACTGACTCTCCTCGGGGTCGTGCATGCTGCATGAACTATCACAGTAGGGGGTGGAACCCTATCCCACATGCATAGCTGATCTCTCCCCTACATCCAATATAAACAACACATTAATCTACATTTATCACACCCATACTTTCCCCCTATCATTTTCCAACACCCTATTTTACCCCTACCCATCTCAATCACCCAACCTGTGGCACTTTTGACCCCTTGCTCTCCAAAACCTAACCGTGTGGTTCTCTCTAACCGACCCGGTCACCCCTAAACGGCATCGGTCACCTATTTCATGACCATACCGGTTTACACCCTACTACCGTGCTCATTGCTCACCCAACCACGCGATCACTCATCACTCATCATGGTGAAAACCCGTGACCCCCAAACCCCCTTTCTCAAAAACTTCCCACCCTTTGACCCTTTTACCCACCTAAAATCACCTACACCTCCCCTTACACCTCATCCCCTCCCCTCCTCTCCCACTTATCTCTCTCCCCATTCCTATTTTACCCACTTTACCCTCCCATTTCCAAATTTTATTTTTTCCCCACCCAAAAAAAAAACTAAAAACCAATTTGCAAATCACCTAATCTATCTAACCAAATACAACTAGAGTTGGATGCTTACCTCATCATGTTTGTCATCATCATGTCATGGTGGCACATCTGGCCATTGCACCGGTGGCCCACCCGATCCCTCTCGGCCTCTGCCATCACCAAATCTCTACCCGCGTCTCCAACCAATCGAATCACACACACCGATCCTGTGGACCCACCTCTCACCAACCAATCACCCACCATTTAGACCACCAACTCAACACTCCATTCCATCTAGACACTTTTCCCTCTTTTCTCTCTCTTTTTCATTTTCTCAATTCACTATATGACAAATGAATAACAAAAAACATGGATTTTTTTTTTTATAACAAACCCGACCTAACCGACGCTTGGTTTAACCTTCATGGCATCGGTCACATGTGCCCTACCTTACCATGGTCGGTTACACTATACTGGCCTCGGTTACCCCTGACCGCATCAGTCACCCTCTCTTACACAAAAACCCAACATTTTACCCTATTACCCCACCTATCCCTCCTTTTTTTTCACACCTACCCTTTACCCTACCATTTACCTCACCCAACCTTTACCCTGACTATTTACCTCACCCTCCTGACCTCATCATTTACTACCTACCTTTTTCCTCCTTTGGGGACTCATTATTTTACCCATACCTCGGCCTTACCCATGCACGTGACCTAGATATTTGGACTGGACCATCACTAGTGACCTTTGACCTCATGTGTTCACTATACCTTGTGGCATTGTTACCTATGTTGATTGACCTAATGACCTTACCTTGCCTCTTTCCATGACCATTTATCCTGACCCTACCTTTGGTGTACTGGCAAACATACCTAAATGTTCCTGCCTAACCTACGTTGTGCTTCCTGACCATATCCTATACCTTGGATACCGGAATCACTTCACCTTGTTTGGATAAACCTATCGACCTTAGACAATGTAGAGTTTGCCTACTCTTCAACTAGGTAGTGTGTTGTTTATTTATACGTGTGTGTGTTTGATTTATTCTACCTTTGACCTTGACCCATTACCTAGATTACTAGAGTAGACATGGCTCCTTTTTTCCCCCCGTTACCCACCTTCCTTTTCATCACATTTACCTTTTATCAAACCACTCACCGATTCTACCTTCTACCTCGTCAGTTCTGGTTTGAGGGGATCACCTTCACCCACACATGGGGCAACCACATCTTATTTTTGTTAGCATCACTTACCAATACAAGCTACACAACAAAAAAGGGGCAAAATGTAGACACTAAAATTAGGTCACACTCCCCTTTGGTCCCTCGACAAATAAATACCTTCATCACATTCACCTAGCCATGGCCCCCTTCACCCCACTAATATTAATTTAATTAATTAATTAAATTAATTCATTATCCTCACCATATTTATTATTTAAATATCTTAATTTAGATAATGCCCACACTTACACCTCACCTAGACACCTCATCAAGCCACCTCACCCTAAGACCTATTCTTAGTAAGTTGCCATAACTAACTAAGACTTACCCAAACCCTAAAAATCAATGCCTACATTCCCTCTAACCACATTCCCACATGCTTACAAGAAGCTTCCATCTAATCCATGGGTTAATGACACGAGATCCCAGAAAATCAAGGGGATCTACCTAGTTTAGTAAACCTAGGAAATCCCACCTTGACCGATGCCGGTTACCCCTAACCATCACCGGTTAAGCTGAACCACCATCGGTCACCTTTTAATCCCCAAAACAACCTTATTTTGAGGTTGGAAAAATTGGGACATTTTTCTGAGAGATATCACATCTTTTGAGAACAAGTTTCCATGAGAACACACATGCAAGGAAGGAGATCAAGCATTTTCTCTTGCACATGACATCCAACATTCACCCAACAACCATCCAACATCACCCCAGCATAGATTTGATCCAACCAAGAAAAAAAGGAATGCACATGCAGCCCATGCAGGAGCTTTCCAATGTTTGGTGATCCTCAACAACATTCAACCTCTTACCAACACCTTCATCCATCACTCACAGGCACCCAAACCAGATTTCAAGTAAGTAGAATAGTTTACTCCTCTGGTTCATTCATTTAATCATTGTATCTTCATCCTTTGTTCTCCTAGCCACCCATTGACCTCCTTTAATACTCACCCCTCCATATCCCATTAAAACCTCACCAAACCCCATCCAAACAACCTAATACCTCATTCGACCAACCAGTCCTTTGTGTAATCATAAGGGAGATCCCAAAGCTCATTCTGTGGCATTCCCAGTTTTCCACAGTAACGGCACCGGTTCTCCCCAACGGCATCGGTCACCCTTAACCGGCATCGGTCTCTATATTTACCAATAGATCCCAGAATAGTGACCTACCCACCTATTCTCACATCACCCTTAATCACCTGTGACCTGCCTGAGACCTCTGTCAGACCTGCAGAGAACCAGAAACCAACTACTTGACCTTTGGATCTTATTTTAACCTAGCCTATTAGATTAGATCTTTCTTATTGTGTTTTTAATGAGATACCTAAATCATTTCAATTACAATAGGATTTACTTCATTACCAGCATTAAATTTTTAGGTAGTTCCTCCTAGCGAAAGGAGAATCTCTCTAAGAATTAGGTTTAGGTAGTAGCTAGGAACACTAAAATTTGGGTGGAGGTTTGGCGAGGCTGTTGATGTGAACCATGTTAATTTCAAACCTTAGGGGTGGCTCTAGGAGTTGTGGAGGCCTTGGTCAGTGGGTAATGAGGGAAAAACTGTGGGAATGGGTGTTGGTGAAATGTGGTCTTCATTAAGAAGGTCATCATCGTCAAATTTTTCTTCCGAAGGAAACAACTAGATAAGAACGGTTTTCAAAGCCTCACAGTTCTCTACATTGTGTCTAGGCACAAATTTTGGTGTCATCAAATCCCTTTGGTTTGGGTTTGAGAGGGTCATTTGAGGTGGTAATGTGATGACAAAAGTTTTAAGGAGGTTGGTTAAAATTTTGGCATAGGATCCTACTAGTGGATCCATGATGGGAAGTGAAAGTAGGTTTGGGTGTAGTGTGCGATTTGTAGAGGAATGTTCCTTATATGAGGTAAGGTGGATCGAGCCATAATTTTAGGTGCTAGTGTGATCTTGGATGTGTTAGGAAATAATTATATTAGTGCTCCTTTATTAATCATTATTATTTTTAGGTCTGTTATTATATTTGTTTATATGTGAAGTTGTTAATAAACAACTCACGTGAATAGAAGTCTGGTGAGAGAATTAAGGAGTGTTGTTATATCAGATTCCTATTTTATAGGAATGACTTATTCCTATATATTTGTAAGAGTTCTCGTATGGAATATTAAGAAGAAATATATGAATTATTGTTGTGTTTATTCTGTTTAACTCTGCTACTCTGAGATTTGGTATCAGAGCGAGTGGGAGCGTTGTAGATCCGTAGTCAAAATATTGAAAGTCTGAATAAAGATGAAAGATTAATTCGTTGTGGAGCATTTCATATTATTTGAGTGCTTGGAATGCTACGAAATAATTTCAATGTTGATTGATTTCGCACCTGGTTATCTACTTGCAACGGCGCATGCTAGCACCTGCATTTGCATTAACAATTCTTGGTTAATCGGATTGTTAGTTTTATTGCTGAATTGTTGATCATATTTAAGATTGTGATGTTCAATCTCGACGCGGCTTCACATAGGTGGAGATTGTATGAGCGCCTGCATGCTGCGCTAATTTTTTGGGGGTGAGTGGAAACAACTATATCGGTGGCTTTACATTTGATGTGACAGTGAAGGATGACGACATAGGAAGAGAGGTGTTTGCAAGGATCTGGTATTTTTCCAAAAGGAGTTCACAGATAGAAGCTATAATAACCACATATACTCTGATTTCTCTTGGCGTTTGTATTCTATTGGCACCGAATATGATAGATCTATTCGTGGGCGTAATATAACACTTCCACATATTTTACATGCGAAGGAATTAAAATCCAGTGCATTTGAAACTCAATATTTGATCTGCGCTCTCGTGTTCTGATTTGTCCATTGGGTGATTCAGATCTGCTAAATAATGGTAAGGAATTATGGCTTTGTCATTTAATTCCAAGACATATTTCCCCAGAAATTAAGGCGAAGACGTGGAAGTGGAATAGGTCTTGTATTGCATGGTCGAATCAAGCATTGGATTGGACTCTACACGTGTGTCGTAATTCTGGTATTCAATTATTGTAACCTTGTCTAAACGTGTCATAACTGAATACTTTAGGTTATTTTATAATGTGTCATGTATGTCCATCAAGATTTGGTATAATATTATAATATTATAATATGTACCATAGTTATAATATTATTTTTTGTGTGTCACTCAATGTTTGTTTTGAGTCGATTCTATGAGTGTCTACTCAGTCAAGTCAAAATTAATATATTTTTCATTGTATCGTCAAAATATGTTTAGGTGAATAATAGGTTGTATTTCATATAGGTGATTTGAGGATTTTTTAATCGAAAGTAATCAAAAGAATCAAAGTTGTTATCATTTTTTCAAGTTATTATTGTCTTGTCAAACGTCAAAAGTGTTGTTAGAAGTTTTTATTTTTTGTTTTCCATCTCACAATGGAAGTCCCTCTAGAAAAATTCAATGGGCTCAATTTTCATACTTGGAAAGTGAAGATCCAGATGCAGTTGATGAATAAAAATCTCTGGCGGATAGTCGATGGAAAAGAACCAAAACCTACAGATCTAACCAAATTGGCAGAATGGGAAATGAGAGATGATAAAGCCAAAGCCATTATTGGTCTTGCTCTCTCAAATACTGAGCTACACTATGTTGATCTCGAGAAATCGTCTCATGAAATGTGGGAAAACTTGAACAAAACCTTTGGTGCTAAAGCGGTGAACGCAAAATTTTCTCTCAAATTGCGGTTGTTCAAGTTAAAAATGGAGTGAAGGAACTACAATGTCCAGTCATATTAATGATTTAGGGTCTCTTCTCCGGCGGCTAGTAGTAAAGTAAAAGCTCTCATGATAGGCGATGAAGATGCAAAAGCTATTCTGTTAAATAGTTTTCCTCCCAAATACAGAATATTGTTTTCACACTTGGTCAGATGCCTTCCAACTCATTGGAAGATATGATATCAGCTCTTCTAGCCGAGGAAAAAAGGACTAAAGAAGATGTAGAAGAAGAAACCGCATTGTACCTAAAAAAGAAGTACAAGAATTTCTCCAAAATAAGGAGGAAATTGAATGTTTTTGCGAGAAAGGGGCATAAAACTCCATTTTGTAAAAAAGCGAGCTCGTGATCTTCTAAATGGAAGAAGCAAATATGGGCATAGGCGATGAATCTAATTATGAGGAAGAACAAGTAAATGAAGACAGGTGGCTCAAGACTTCTTGTTACGAGCATGAAAACGGAGCGGGGAGGCATTGGAGGTTGGAGGTCATTGGCGACCTCTCGTCGATTGCCAACGACGGGCCTGCATATCAGCTTTGGTGACATGTGTGTGTGTAGTTTGATTTTAGTGCTTCCAGTGTGGTGTGCCTCAGTTTGCAATAATCTTGTTTTCAATAAGTGGAAATTTCACATTGAGGGGGAACATGATCCAATGTTCCATTTCCAGTATGTCAGCTTTTTACGAGCAACGGTTTTGAGAGAAATTTCCTATGTTATTCCTGCGGTGAGATTGTGATGAGAGTTGTTGATACTCTTTTGCATCATCATGATATCGTGGTTGTTAGTTATCCGAAAAACTATCCAGAGGTTTTGAGTCTTGTCCTCAAAAACCATCTGTTGTGTGGTTGTTGGTTAACCACTTGGAAAACCATCCGGAGGTTGTTGGTATTGTCCTTGAAACCATCTAGATCATGAGCATGCTTCGTAGCGGCATGTTGCGATACAAAAATAGTTTTTTCCCATGTTCGCACTAAGGGGGATGTTAGGAAATAATTATATTAGTGCTCCTTTATTAATCATTATTATTTGTTAGGTGCATTATTATATTTGTTTATATGTGAAGTTGTTAATAAACAACTCACGTGAATAGAAGTCATTGAGAGAATTAAGGAGTGTTGTTATATCGATTCCTATTTTATAGGAATGACTTATTCCTATATATTTGTAAGAGTTCTCGTATGGAATATTAAGAAGAAATCTATGAATTATTGTTGTGTTTATTTTTTTAACTCTGCTTGGGGGTGTTGGTCATGTTTGCTTGGGTAGGGGTATGGTAGATGACCTAACAAGAGAGTAGTATGTGGTTGGTTTGACCACCTTATCAAAGGGTAGCAGATTTTTGTCCTTAGGTTGTACCTTCTTGTATAAAGGTGATATGGTAACATGAGATCTAAAGGGAAAGGTGGATGGTGGAAGAGGGCGCGTTACCCACGGGGATAACAAAGGTATTATCAAGGTAGATGGTGTAGGTCATTCCCGGAGGTGTGAGGAAAAGAGGCGAAGTGTGATGGGTAGTGAAGGAGTGATTTATGGTATTAGAGGTATGGGTGGTAAAGATGTTGCAAATGTGGGTGGAAGTCATGGTGGGTGCTTGGGTATGTTTGAGGTTTGCGATGGGGGAATGGGCTCCTGTGTTTTTAGTTTACCCGGGGGTTGAGTTTTCTTAACCGTGCTTTAGAAGGGTGAGGTCCTAAGATAGATGAAAAGGGTGAAGGTGATGAAGGTGTGATCAATGAGGTTGGAGTATGAGATTTATGGGATTGGTTCTTCTGTTTGGGTGTCGGAGTAGGTTTGGTATTGGCCTTGGAGGATGTAGCTAAATCTAATTTGATGGGTGGATGAGTAAGGCTGGCGGTTGGGATGACCCCTAAGGTAGTACTAGGTTTAGGCGAGGAAGATGATGTAGGTGTGGGCTTGGATGTAAATGCATGTTGGGTTATGGGTAGTGATGTGGTTTGAGCCATGAGTAGTATCACGGTGAATTCATGATAGTTGTAGTCATGTTTGGTTCGATTGGTCGAAATATTTTTGGGTAGATAGTGGAAGTGTCAGCAAGTGACATCTACATTTGTGTTGAGACAGGAAGTAGAAGATGCCCCCAAAGTAAGGCTCTATCCACATAATCTAGGTGATCAGCTAGGTGTGAAAATGACATGGTTGTAGGTGAGGTTGATGAGGATCCAATGGAAATTCCCATAAAATGTGTCTTAGAGATGGGGAATTTGCTAGCTTCACTTTTGTTGGTAAGAGAACTGAAAGTAAGTCTGCAAGGATCTAGGGTAGGCTGATGGAGAATGGTCTCCTAGAGGAAAAGGTACCTCTATTAGATCCTTGATTGGAGGAGGAGAAAATGGGTGCTCCTCTGTGGGTGGAGGAGATAATGGGTGCTCCTCGGTGGGTGGAGGAGATGATGGGTGCTCCTCATGGGTGGAGGAGATGAACAAGTATCTTCCATGGACTGGAGAAGTACTGTGGGTGACGGCTCTCTAGGTGGAGAAGTCAAAGGTGAAATAGTTTTGATGTTAACAGGAGTCTCCTTCATGGGTGAGAGAGGAGATGAAGGGTGTCCCTCTGTGGGTGGAGGAGTAGGTGAAGTGGGTTCAAGTGTAGGTGGAGGACTTCGGGATATGATTTCCTCTATGGAAGGAATATGAGATAATTGGGCAGTAGTGGGTGCATCGCTGAAAATAGCATGGACCTCACGGGTATGGCTATCATGAGTTGAGGTCTCTCTAGTTTGATCAGAAGAAGGGGCATGATTAGGAAATGGCTTCTTGAAGATGTGTAGGTTTTGATTGGTATGTGCATTGGGATTATCTAAGGTTAACTCACCTTTCTCGAGCATTTCTTGGACAATGTTTTTGAAAGTGATGTAATTGCCTTCACTATGACCCTTTTCTCGATGATAGTTGTAGAATCCATGCTCTTTATACCATGTGGGTGTAGGATGATCGGTGTTAAAACTAGTGTGTGGTTTTATGGGAGGAAGGGTGATGGCCCCAAATTTAATGAGATTTTCTAAGATAGAAGAATAAGGTTCCCCAATTGGGGTGTATTTCTGTTGTTCTGTCTTGAATTGAAAAGTCTAGACAAGAGAAAGATTAGATGAGGGACTAGCTTGATTTGATGGATGAGTGGGCTGGCCTTGAGTACCACTTGCGTTAGTAGTTCCCTTGGATTTTGAATAATTGTTCTGTGGTTTTGAAGTAGAAGAGGCATCATTTGATTTGAATGCTAAATTCTTATTGTGTAGTTGGATTTTCTTCTCTTCGATGGCCTAAATCTCTAGCTTTTGTGCCATGGTGAATGCCTCATTGAAGGTTCAGAAAGTCTAGACTGCGTAGTTGGCGAGATATGTCTAGCACAAGCCCACGTGAAGAGATATATAAGTTCTATTTGTGATAGTTGGAATGTGATTTGATTGATCAAGTTACACCAACAAGCCACAAAATGTGTAATAGACTCATCGTCATCTTGCGTGTAGAGTAGAGGTTAGTCATGGTAACTTCTTAATGACATTGATGGATAAGTGATCCAAGAAGGCTTGGGCTACCTGATTGAATGAGAATATAGAATGTCTAGGTAACTTGCTATACTAGTCTAATGCGGGATGGTTAAAGACATGGGAAAGGTCCTCGAAGCAAAGTGTCATCATGGGCAATTAGATAACAACCGTGTTTGAAAGACCACAAGTGTTGTTGTGAGTATTCTTTGCTATTGAAGTGGTTAAATTTAGGCATTTACCAATGCATGGGATATGGGCGGATAGGAATGGATGGATGGATAGGATCATTACAAATCTCATCATAGGTGAGAGTGTTGTGAGAGCCGAGAAACCGATGCTTCGATGTGCGCATCTTGTCCATCATTAACTTGATCGAGTCATTGGTAGGTTGTGATGGTTGGGTGACTCATCTAGTGTAAGAGGGTTGGTGTTGGGCATATGATGAGGGTGGAATTCTAGTATATGGCACTGCCATATAGGTAGATTGAGAAGGAGGGAATAAAATAGGGGGTATGTACCTAGAATGAATGATAGATGAAATGGGAGGATGTTGATAGTACGTATATGGAGGTGGAAGGGTTGTGGTGACTCGGTGGCTATGGGAGATAATGATTTTGGAATAGAAAGAAAAACATTTTGAAAAGGGGTAGGGTTAACCAAACCGGGGTGGTTATGTAGGTACAGGTATATATGAAACAATGGGTGTGGATGAGGTTATGTTCTAGTGGTTGGTGAAGGTATAGTGGATGTGGCGGGTGGAATATATGTGGTAGACATGATAGTCATAATAGGTATGGGGCCTAGGCCGAAATGGTTTGGGAGCAGGTAGATGCGAGTAGTGAGGATCTAGAGGGGGCTGAAGCATAAGTAGGAGTGAGTGTTGGGGGATAGATATGAGCATGTTGTATATCAAGCGGCACTGAGGCATCTTAAGTGGATGAGTGTGAAAGATAAAGCGTAAGGCGATAGGGTTCTAGTCGAGGAGTTGTGAAAACTCCTCATCTCTTGTCATAATAGTGATAGGTTGGAGTACGATCCATGGGTGATAAAATAGAAGGTGGTGAAGGACTAGGTGGGAGTGGTTAATGGCGAAATGGAATATGAGGGAGTTTTCTTGGCTTTAAGGTCAACACCATGTGAATAATCACTAATGTAAGGAGGCCTTTTTTTGTAAATGACATAAAAATATAATAGAGATAAGATAAATAGGTGGTGATAGGTGAATTGGGGTTAAAATGTCAGTTGGAAAATTACAGGCTAACTAATGCCATTTAGGTTAAATTGATTCCAGTCTCGGGTAACCATGGTTGGTCGGTGTGGAAAGTGGATAGTTGGTCAAAATAAGGAAAAGGCCAATACTTTACCCAGTATGCAAGATCTTTAATGGAATTACCAGGTAAGTGAATATGATAAGAGGGATAGAGACTCTGAATAGTCAAAGAAGGTGAATAAGTGTCCTTTTGGGTAGGTTAACCAAAATAATAGTGAATTGACGCTAGTTGAGTGAAACCGATAATGATGTCATAAGGTAACTAATGATGGTCACCGGACCAACACTTTAGTCACCGTGAAATTGAAACTGCGATGAATAAAATGTGGTTGTGAGTTAAAATTAAATGTGGAATCAAACCCAGAATTCTGAGAATGATGAGAATATGGTCCAGGCACACTCAGATGAAGCTAGAATACACCAACTATGATGAGGAGCGTGCGAGGGAAATAAGAAAAATGAAGAATGTGACCTCTCCTCTCAAAACATAAGCCAAGCAAAAACACTAAAAAAAACGATCCTAAGAGTGCTTTTTCTATTATGTTTGTTTATCTTATGCTATTTAAGGACCGACTCATGAAATTTAGAATAGAATTTTTTTAGTGAGGATGGCTTCCTACAAAGAAGGAGATCTACAAGGAGAGGTTCTAGGTATGTTATGGTGGGGTGGTCCATCCTCGATGGGGTACTAGATAGAGATAACTAGCGGGGTGCCCATTGTGTTGTGATCATGTGATCACCTATAGCTTCTTTTGGGTGAGATGTTGTTTAAGAATGTGTATATATTTTAATTTTGTGATGTTTGGGTAAGACTCAGAGAGAGAAAAAGAAAGGAAGTGATTTTCTATGATTCGTTTGTCAACCATCAGCTAGGCATGACTTCCAACATATAGGTTGCCCTCAATTAATGTGAGCTAATGCAGAGAAGTAGAATGAAATGAAACGAGTTTTAAACCCAAATTGAAGTGTTGCATTTGATGACAAAAAGATGAACAGGAGAAGGGATGCTCTTTCACTAATGTGATACTAATGAAAGGGAAGAAGTGTTCTTTTTAAAGCACCAAAATATGATTGCTTTTAGACAATAGAAGAAGAGAAGGTTCTAGGGGAGAAAATTTAATGTAAGAAATTTTTAGAAAAGAAACAAACATACAAAATTTTCACCTAGAAAATGAAATAATGCAAAGAACCCCAAATGGGTCCCACTAGGTGTGCCAAAATGTTTCACCTGATTCTAGAGCATTTCTTCAAATGTTGACAAAACAGATAAGGGTAAAGGGCTAGGAGGAATACATGTTAAGATGTTGGTTGTAGGTTGTTGCACATGTATGAATTACGAATCCACAACCGATCATGGGAGCTTCCTTTTTCTTAGAGGAACTACCTAAAATGGAAAACAAGACCACCACATAATAGATTAAACAATATATGTAGTGGACTTCCTAGCATGTGATACTTCCTAGATGGTTGTCAACCCACTGTTTAAAAAAACTTAATGCTATCAATAAAAGAAATCCTACTATAGTTAAAATGATTTAGGTATCTCATTCATCTACAATAAGCAAATTCATTCACAATAGGCTAAGCTATGACTAATCGAAGGTCAAGGTCTTGGTCAGGGTACTGGAGTATGGGTCAGGGTGAGATTCTGGTGGTTTTGGGTATTTGGTGGAGGTTTAGAAGCTTTGTTCTTGGTTTCTGGTAAAAGACATAGAGATCGACATCGGTCTAGTATGACCGATGTCATTTTAGGTTAACCAACAATGGTTGTGGGTAACCGGCGTCGGTATGGTCGTGGTACAGGAAACTTAGTAAAATGGGGTGGGGTGACAGATCTGAGGCTAGATGGGAATGGAAGGGAAATGACAGGGTTCATGTGGGTCTCAGGTATGCACAAGAATGATTAAAATCTGGATATGGGTAGTTCAGGGGTATGGGTAAAGGATGGTCAAGTTTGCATGGAGGTAAAATGGTGGTGGAATGAAATGAGGGTAGAAACTAGTAACAACAACAAAAGAATCTACCCAATGATAAATGGACAAATGCTGGTTAACAAAGCACTTACCGCTTGTACGAGCTTGACGTCTAGTTGGTAATGGTGGGTGATCAAATGGAATGAACTTGATGTAGTGTTGGCGCTTCCTGGATGCTCCTGTGAAGGAAAAATGACTATGTGGTTGCTGTAGGTACTTGCTATGGATGCTCGAATGTGCGTGGTAATGCTAGTTCTACTTACATGCAACTCTAGTTTCATCACTTATTCTCAAAAGATGTATCAACCTCTCAGAAATATGCCAACCTCAAAATAAGTTTTTTTGGGGGTTAAATGGTAACCACGGTAGTTCCAGTTGATGGCTAGTGGTTTAGGTTGATCGGTGTCGGTTAGTGGGATTTCCTAGGTTTTCTAAACTAGGTAGATCCCCTTGATTTTCTGGGATCTCGTTCATTTTGGTTCCATGGATTAGAATGGAAGCTTCCTTCTAATAGATGGGAATGTGGTTAGAGGGAATATAGGCTTTGATTTTTAGGGTTTGGGTAGGTCTTAGTTAGTTATGGCAACTTACTAAGAATAGGTCTTAGGGTGAGGTGGCTAGATGAGGTGGATATGTGGGCATTATCTCAATTAGGATATTAAAATAATAAATATTGTGAGATAATGAATAATTTAATTAAATTAATTAAATTAATATTAGAGTGGGATGAAAGGGGCCATGGTTAGGTAAATATGTTCAAGGTGTTTGTTTGATGAGGAACCAAGGGGAGTGTGACCTAATTTTGGTGTCTACTGATCGATCAACTAGTTAGTCGATGCCTAGTAGGGGGAAATCATCTTTGGGCCATGTGAGGTTGAGGTCATGAAACTACATGCAAATGTAGAGTCCCTTTGTCACCTTTGTGACAAGGAAGATGTTAGAAATCTATTGGGGATAGTCAATGGGTAGAATGAAGGAAACGAGATAAGGCATTAAAGCTCTTCTTTGACCGGAAGAGAAATGCGAGGATGCCTTTTCCGTAGCTTTTGTTTGATTGGTTTGGCATCAAGAATGGTTGCAATATTGTGGACTATGATTTTTGGGTCAATACTAGGCATATCAGCATAAGACCAAGAAAACACGTTGCTATGGTCTCGAAGGAAAGAGGTGAAGGCTTCATATTCGGTAGTGTCTAAGGATTAGATGATATTTAGAATGTTTAGGTCATCCCGAGTGTTAATGTTGATTTCTATGGTTGATTCGTTCAATATGATTTTGTATCGTCGAGAAGGTAACGACCAGTGATGAATATAAGAATCTTCTCGCACTGCAAGGTAAGTGAGGATGGATTCATCTTCCTAACATTGAATGACATTAATAGAAGGTGTATCATCATCGATCATGTCAGGATACATGAATGGGAGAGAAGAGGAAGCCTCACCATCACGTTGATAGGTCATAGGTCCCAGGGAAATGGTATTTATGAAAAAAAAAATTAGGAGGAATATATCGGGATCTATGGACTCTGTGGGTGAAGATGATAATGTGGGTGAATGAGGTGGGGAAGATTTTCCATCCTGGATGAGGTCAACATGAACCTTATTGGAAGGTGGAGATTCAAAACCAATGCCACTACGATCATTATGTTTACGAGAGATATAGGAAATGACAATATGGTAGCCTTGTTCATTAAAGTTGAAGCCAAATCCTTTCCACGTGCACTAGTGGAGCAAAGTATGAGTGAAGCGAGAATTTAGTGAGAGAGTGTAGACCGGATGAAAATGGTTGGGTTTGGGATGGAGGTTCGGGTTTATAGGTGGCCATATTAAGTCCTCTATAGGTTATATTAGTGTGAAGGTGGGGAGGACCATAAGGGAAAATGTCACCGATGTAGATATCATAACTAGGGTGTTTACACAGGTTCCCATACTCTTGTAGGATGAGAAAGGTGTTGATATTATATAGGTGGTATTCCCCAGTGAGGCATTGAAAAACACCTTCTAAGTGGTTAGTAGTTAGTACGTGGGTAGCGGGGATAGATGACTTGATAGATGAGGGGAAATAGGTGGGTGAGCGGTAGAGGCTACAACAACATAATGGGGATAGAAAGGTTAGATGCGAAAGAGGTAGTGGAAATTTTGGTGGATGGGCTTGTAGGTGAAGGTGAAGGAGGGATAATGGAAGATGCCTTGACCGGTATAAGCACATCATTGGGATGGTATATCTTGTTATAGGTCTTAAAAGGTGATGGGTCGATAGGGATGGTGTAATTATGTCCCTCGTGTTCAAATTTGAGGTAATGGTGTAAAGTTAAAGGGACACAACCCATGACATAGATCCAAGGTCGAATAAGAAAAATATTATACCGGAAATCCCCTTAGGAAATAGAAAAGTTTTGGGATAGTGTGGGGACCTACGCAGAGACATGGAGAATGATGGTACCTAGGGTAGAGATCATGGCATCATTGAAGGAGTGGAGCATAACCGGGTTTCCATGCATGTAATTAGCAGGTATTCATTTGGTCATTTGCATGGAGGAGATTATGTTAATACTAGTGACACCATCGATCATAACACATCATATGCATGTATTATTGATAAAGATAGAGATGAAGAGAGCAAGGTTGGGGTTGTCAATGGAAGGGAGTGATCTCTTTATCTAAAAAAGGCGAGGGTGGCTACTTGGTGAGTAGATTGAGGTGAAGAGGAAGGTGATGACCCAATGAGAGAGGATACGTGGTGAGGGGTAATGATGGAGGCTACGAGACGTGGGGTCATTTGGGAAGACCTCAATATCTTGAAGGACCTCCATGAGGGCTTGATAATGTGACTTGGAGGTTTAGGCGAGGTCATATAAGGACATTTTGAGGGGGATTAGTGCGGTTGTTTTAGCATTGTGCGATGTGTGACCCCATCGAAATAGGATATGTAAGACCTTGAATGGTGAGTTTGGGTATGGATGTTGATAATATGTTGGAGTACGGGGTTGGTTGATGGTCCAGGTTTCCCTTTCTTTTCCCTTGTATGTTTGAGAATGGTTGGTAACGTGAACCATGTTAATTTGAGGGAGGTGGAGGAAGAGGGTATGTCATGGAAGGTATAGTGGCATGAGGGACAAAACCCTAGTTAGGGATACGATCCTTGTGAAATGAGTGGGGAGCATTGGAATTTGGTTGGTGGTTTGGCCAACTCTCTTATATGGACCATGTTAATCTTAAATCTTGGGATGGATCAAAGAGTTTTGGGGGTGGAGATTTTGGTATTTGAGTAGGTAATGGGAGAAAATATGTGGAAATTGGTGAAGGTGAAATGGGGCCCTCATCAAGAAGATCGTCATCATCAAAATTTTCTTTGGGAGGAAACAATTAGAAAAGAGTGGTTTCTAAAGCCTTATAGTTCTCTACATCGTGTCTGACACACGATGGTAGATGCAGATTTTAGTTTTGTCAAATAATTTTGGTTTGGGTTTGAGTGGGTCATAAATTCTAAGAGGTGGTAATGTGATGACAAAAGTTTTGAGGAGATTGGGTAAGATTTTGGCGGAGGATCTTTCCATTGAATCACAATGGGAGGTGAATGTAGGTTTGGGTACAAATGTGGCTGATTATGGAGGAAGGGGATTTATAGGAGGGGAATGGGGTAGTCCACTAGTTTGATGTGTGGAGTGGTCTTAGGTCTTTATTGCATCTTTGCTCGTATGAGCATGGTAGAAGAGTTGGAAATGGAAGATTTGGTTGGTTTAACTACCTTATTAGAGGGTAATGGATTCTTATCCTTAGGTTGTACCTTTTTGGGTAAAGGTGACATGAGTGTACGAGATGTGGAGGAAAAATCAAATGGTGGAAGAGGATAGGTGACCACGGGGGTAACCGAGGTGTTGCGGAGGTGGTCGGTATAGATTGGGTAGAAGGTGTGAGTGGATGGGAAGAAAGTGTCATGGGTAGTGAAGACATTATGGAGGGTATGGTGGTATGGGTGATAAGAAAGTTATGGGTGATGGTAGAGGTTGTGTGGATTGCTTGGGTATACTAGGGCTTCGTGATGAGGAGGTGGGTTCTTTGCATTCTTGGTTTACTTGTAGAGGAGGTTTCTTGGCCAGGGTCAAGGGGTGAGGTCCTAGGATGGACGGAAGAGGTGAAGGTGATAATGGTGTGGTAGGAAAGGTTGGTGTATGAGACCTAGGAGGTTGGGTCTTCTTTTTAGGGGCCGAAGTAATTTTAGTGTTAGTTTTGGAAGATGTGGCTAAATCTAATTTGATGGGTGGGTGAGTAAGGCTAGCTGTCAGTATGACCCCTAAGGTAGTGATAGGTTTAGGTAAGGGAGATGATATAGGCATGGGTAGGTGTTTGGGTGTAGATGTATGTTGGGTTATGGGTAGAGGTGTGAGTTGGGCCATGGGTGGTGACATGGAGGGTGTTGCAATAGTTGTGATTGGGTCTGGTTTGGTCGCTTGAAATACTTTTGGATAGATTATGGAGGTGTCGGTGAGTAACAACTGCATTTGGGTTAAAGTAGGGAGTAGAAGATGTCCCCAAAGTAAGGTTCTATCAACATAGTCTAGGAAGTCAACTAAGCATGAAAATGGTACTACTATAGGCGGGACCGATGTGGATTGAGTAGCAATCCCTATAAAATGTGTTTGAGAAATAGGGAAATGGCTAACTCCTGACTCTGTGGGTAAGAGAGCTGAAAGTGGATTGGCAGGATCATGGAGGTCCGATGGAGAGTGGTTATCTAAAGGAAGTGGTGTGTTTACAGGATCCTCTATGGGTAGAGGAGAGGATGGGTCAAATAAGGTGGACTCTCCTTGTGATGGTGTGGGTTGTGGACATGTATCTCCTATGAGTAGGAGAGGTGCCACTGACAATTGCTTGGTAATTTGAGGGGCCAAAGGCGGCGTGTTGATTATAGGCTCTTCCACGGGTGAAGGAGAAAATGAAGGGGGTTCCTCTATAGGTGAAGGAGTAGATAAAATAGGTTCTTGTGTAGGTAGGGGAGATCGGTATAATATTTCATCTATGGAAAGAATGTGAGGTAATTGGGAAGCAACTGGTATGTCATCAAAAATAGCATGGACCTAATGAACATTGCTATCATTGTTTGAAGTGTCACCGACTTGGTTGGAAGATGGGGCATGATTAGGGATGGCTTCTTAAAGATATGTAGGTTTTGGTTAGTGGGTGCATTTAGGATATCCAAGACTAGCTCTCCATTGTCTAACATTTCTTGGATGATACTCTTGAAGGTGATGCAGTTACCATCGCTATGACCTTTGACACGATGATGGTTGAAAAATTCATGTTCTTTATACCATGCGGCATGGGGAGATTAGGGTCAAAACTAGTGTGTGGTTTTATAGGTGGAAGGGTAATGGCACCGACCTTAATAAGCTTTTCCAAAATAGAAGAATAAGTTTATCCTATTGGAGTGTACTTTCATTGTTCTCATCTGAACTAGAAAGCTTGGACAGAAGAGAGAGAGATTAGAAGAAGGCTTGGCTTGGTTTGATGGGTGAGAGGTTTGGCCTTGAGAAATACAATGTTGGCTAATCCTTTGGGTTTGGAATAGGTGTTCTGGGGTTTCAAATATGAAGAAGTATCATTTTATTTGAACGCAATGTTCTTGTTACGTAGCTGAATTTTCTTCTCTTTGATAGCACAAATTTCCAATTTTCATGCCATGGTGAGTGCCTCGTCAAAAGTGTGAAAGGCTTACACTAGCAGGGTTGGTGAAATGTGTCTAGCGCAAGCTCCAGAGTAAACAACTCTATGAGTTCAGTTTGAGGTAATTGAAATGTTTGTTGGTTAAGTAGGTCGTGCAGTGGCAACAAAAAAGTCAATGATAGACTCATTGTCATCTTATCGCATGGAATCAAGATCATTCATGGTGACCGTCTTAACAATGTTGATTGAGAAGTTATCTAAGAAGGCTTGGGATACTTGATTAATTGAGTAAATGGAGTGTATTGGTAGTGCACTAGACCAGTCCAATGTAGAGTCTGTCAGGGGACATTGAGAATGTGCATAGGAGTAAAGCATCATCATGAGTGATCGGGTAACACCCATGTTTCAAAGACTATAGATCTTTTGTTGTGGGTATTCTTTACTATTGAAACGGTTGAATTTTGGCATTTCCTAATGTACAAGAAATGGGAGAATAGGGATGGATGGGTGAATGGGCTCATTACAGATTTCATCGTAGGTGAGAGAATTACATGAGCTCGAAACCAATTCTTCTAGCATTTACATCATTTCCATCATTAACTTGATGAGGTCATTGGTAGTTTATCATGGAAGGGCTCCTCCTATGGCATAGGAGGGATGATATGGAACACACAATGTGGGTGGCATTCTATTATATGGAGGTGCCAAATAGGAAGGTTGAGAATAGGGGATTGACATAGAGGACATATATCCTGGAATGGGCCACGAGATGAGATAGGGAGTTGTTGATAGTATGTGTATGTAGGTGGGATGTTTGCAGTGACTCTAGTAGAGATTGGGGGATGGAGAGGACAAGATTCTGGAATGGATTAGGGGTTACTAAACCAAGGGTGGTTGTGTTACAATTGGTATCTCGTGAGACAATAGGCTCGAGATGAGGTTAATGTTCGGTGGTTGATGAGGGGACAAAAATACTATGGGTGTGACTAATACTACGGTATGGAGCCTAGTTGTGAAACCATAGGGGTTAAAGAAGGAGAAGGTAACACCGCATTCATAGGGGCTGATATAGAAGTTGGAATAAGGGTAGGAGAGATGAATACAGGCATGCCATATATCAAATGACTTAAGGATTACCAAGTGGAGGAGTGGGAAAGGTATAACTATAAGGCCATGGGGTTTTGATCAAGGATTTGTGTAAATTCCTCATCGCATGTGGCAATGGTGGTAGGTATAGTTGGATCCATGAGTGACTAGATAGAGGGTGGTGAAGGACTAGGCGGGAGTGGTGAAGACTTGTGTGGAATATAAGAGTGTTAGCTTGTTTGTGAGTTAGCACCATGTGAATGAATGTATATCAGGTAATGTTGTATCCTAAAGATGACACAGAGAGAAGTGGGAATGAAGAAAACAAATGTCTATAAGTGGATTTGGGAAATGTATCAGTTGAGATTAAGAACATGGTAACCAAAAATGGTTAAGGATGACCGATACTAGTTCAGGGTTAACCGATGTCGATTATTGTGAGAAAAAACAATTTTACCAAATGAGGAAAAGATTGGTGATGGTTAGATGAACAAGTTGTTTGATGACTATTTATCAAAGCATAGAGAGTATAGAGACTCACAGGAACTCTAACAATGAGAGAAAATGGAATAAGTGTTCTTTGGGCAATTTAACCTAAAAAAATAGAAAACTAATTCGGTTAGGATAAACCGAGGCCGATCATGGTGGAATTGATGCCGTAGATAAATAATGCTTTGGTTCTTGTGAAAATTGGAAAAATGTAGAAAAATGGATTGTTGTGAATTTGAATCAGATAAATAGTCAACCTAGAAGTCTAGAGATGATGCAGTGAAGTCCTAACACACTCAGAAGAAGTCGAGAATACTCCAACTATGATTGTGGAGTGTGTAAGGAAAAAGAATGGAAAAAATGGAGAAATATATCCTCACACCTCAAAACACATGTCAATCAAACACTAAAATAATGTACCTAATAAGTGATTTTTAATGTGTTGAGCTTATGTTATTTAGAAGACCGACTCATGAATTTAGAATAGATTTTTGGTGAGGAAGGTTTCCTACATAGAAGGATATCTAAAAGGATAGGTTTCGAGTTATGTTAAGGAGGGGGGGTCCTTCCTCTGAGATAATGACTCGATAGAGGTAATGAGGTGGGGAGTACCCGCCAATATTCTAATCGTTTGATCTCGACAGGCGTTCCTAGGTAAGATGTTGTTTAAGAAAGATGTGTCTATTTCAATTTTTTGCAGTTTGGTAAGACACACACATACACACACACAAAGAGAGAGAGAGAGAGAGAGAGAGAGAGAGAGAGAGAATGTTCTTTCTATGATTCTTTATGTCAACCATCAGTTGGGCATGACTTCCACCATATAGGTTTCCCTCATTTTAATGTGAGCTAAATGATGTAAATCAGAATGTAATGCAACCAATTTTAATCCCGAATAGAAAAGATTACATTTGATGAAGCAAATAATGAATAGGAGAGGGTATTCTCTTTCACTAAATGCAAGAAAGAAGAATGATTCCTTTTAAATGCACCAAGAGAAGTGTTTCTTTTAGATCAATTAGAAAGAAGAGAGGATTACTAGGGAAGAAGATTAATGTGTAATATTTTTAAAGGGAAAAAAACATGCAAATTTTGCACTAGGAATGAAGAAAATGCAATACAACCCCTAATGGGTCCAACCAAGCACAAAAAATTTTTCACTTTTTCTTTACATTATTGAGATGAAACAGATAAAGGTAAGGGCTGAGGAGGAATACTTGTTATTATTGGGTGGTTTTGGTTGTTGCATACGTTCGACTTCTCGATCCAATGCTGATTATGAGAGATTCCTTTTGGCTAGGAGGAACTACTGAAATAGAAAACAAGACCACAAAATAATAGTTAAATAATATATGACAATGGACTACCTAGCATGTGCTAGATATGAGAAGTGTGATACTCCCTAGATGGCTATCAATCCAGTGTTTAAATCAAATTAATGTGAGAAATAAACAAACTCCTACTATATTTGATATGATTTAGGTATCTCATTCAATCACAATAATCAAATCTAATATAACAGGCTAGGTTATAGTCAGATCTGAAGGGTAGGTAGGTGTCGGGTTCTTTGGAGCTAGGTCGGAATCGATTTTGGGTTGTTTAGGTCACTTGGTAGAAGGTTATTAGGTTTTGTTATTGACAAAAGGTATGAAACAAAAATATTGATTTTAGTCAAGTATAACGATGACATTTTAGGGGAGACTGGTGATGGTCATGGGTAAGCGACATGCCGAGTGCGGTCAGTGACATAATTTAATAGAAAACCTTATTGCAGAGTCTAGGTGAGGTTAGATAGAGTGAAAGAAAGGGATGGTGTGGTCTATGGGAATGATCGAGAGAACTCAAAGAGGTAGAAGGGATAGGATAGGTGATCTGATAAAGGGGTGGGTGAGGTTTTAGAGTTTTTCAGAAAGTAGACTATGGAGGAATGGGAATATTAATGGAAGAATGATAACAGAAATGATAATAACTCTATGGGCAAAATAAAAATGGAAATGATTAGTGATAAAACACTTACCAATGTTGCAGGTCCAATGGTTTGACAATGATGATGATCGGTTGGTGGGATGGAGCTTTGTGCAATAGTGATGCCTCCCAGAATGTCACCATGAGTGTAATGCTTCGGATATCCCACAGTGCTAGCTATGAATGTCAGGTGTGTGAAAATACTCTCGTCTACTTCCATTCAACTCTCTTCTCATCCTCTTGCTCTCAGAATATGCCAACCCAAAAAAATGTTTCTAAGGTGAATAAATGGTAACTAACGATGGTTTTGGTTGACCGGCATTGGTTTAGGGGTGACCAGCGTCGGTTAAGGCAGGATTCCCTAGGTTTACTAAAAATGGTAGATCTCTCTGATTTCTTGGGCTAGGTTGGTTTTTTCTCGTAGATCGACCGGAATCTTCCCTTCTAATGAGTGGGAATGTGGTTAGAGAAATCTTAGGCGGTGATTTTATGGTTAGACCAAATCTTAGCTCATTAAGGAAAGTAAGATCATCTCTTAGTTAATTATGGAAACATGGAAAGAATAGGTCTAGAGTGAGGTGGTTAGTTGAGATGGAAATGTAGCTTAATTAAAAAATTAATGAATTTTGTGAGGATGGGTATTAATTTAATTAAGTTAATTAAATTAATATTAATGTGGGGTCAAAGGGGCCATGGTATGTTAGGTAGATATGTTTGTGTTGGTTATTCGATGGGGGCTAAGGGGAGTGTGATCCAATTTTGGTGTCTATATCTTGTAGTCGGTAAGTCATGGGATGAACATGTTAAACACAACCGAGAAATTTTAGATGCACTAAGGAGAGATAATTGTTTTTCAAGATGTCAAAATGTGAATTTGGGAAAACATCTTTAATTTACTTGGGTTATGTTGTAGGAAATGGAGAATTGAGAATTGATCCTACAAAAATAGAGGCTATTGTAAAATGGCCTAGACCCACTAATGTGAATGAAGTTAGGATTTTTCTAGGTGTAGTTCAGTACTTGAGGAAATTCATTTATAACTTCTCATATATTGCATCTCCTTTGCAATCTTTGACAAGTATTAAACATGTCTTTTGGTAGGGAGGAAACAATAGAAGGCCTTTGATACCTTGAAAGATAAAATAAGTACCACTATGATCTTGGCACTTCCAGATTTGTAAAATTCATTTGAAATTGAGATAGATGCTAGTGACTATGCAATGGGGGAATTTTTGATGCAAAACAAATGACATGTGTGTTACCATTCAAAAACCTTCACAAGTGTGGTAATAAATTATCTAACTTATGATAAAGAGTTGTATGTTTTGGTGCAAAGTGTAAAAAAATTGAAGCATTACTTAATGGGAAAGGAAACAATCATACATACCAATCATCATCCCCTTCAGTATTTGCAAACACAAACAAATCTACAATAGTATAGACATTTCCGTTGGATGGGATTCTTGCGGTAGCTTCATCTCCCGATCACGGTATTAAAAAGGTATACAAAACAAGGTTGTAGACATGCTATCTAGACCTCAAGAAGTAGTTGCATCTATTCTTTTACAACATAGTTATTTGGCTCATCTTAGTTATAAGGAACAATATGTTGATGCTTTGTAGAATTTAAAGAAGTGTATGAGGTTATAATAAGTGGGAAACAAGTAGGAGAAAAATATTATCATTTGCATGATGGATTGTTATATCATTCTGGTAAAATTTGGATTCTAGAAAATGAACGTGTGCACATTATTAGGGAAGCACATACTTCTCTTATTTCTAGGAATTTTGGTATTAGTAAGATAGTTTCACATTTATAGAAATATTTTTATTTTCCTAGAATACGGGAACATGTAACCAAGTATATTAAGGGATGTGTTCTTTGTGCCACAAGTAAGCCAAGAAACAGGAAATTAGGACTTTACACTCCTCTTCCTGTTCCAACAAGGCCTTGGGAAAGTATTTCCATGGAATTTATAGGAGGAAATATCATGACACAAAAGAAACATGATATCTTATATGTGGTAGTGGATAGATTTAGCAAGATGTGTGTGTTGGTTCCATGTACTAAACAAATAATTGGTGAGGAAATACATATTTGTTTTTTCAATTTGTTTGGGTTCATTTTGGTTTTCCTACTTCAATTATATTTGATTGGGATTCTAGATTTCTTGGGAATTTTGGTCAACATTATGGGGGTTAATGGAAACAAAATTGAAAAAGAGCACTTCTTTTCATCCATAAACCGATGGCCAAATAGAGATAGTAAACCACACGGTGATACAATTACTTAGGGGATATTGTAGAAAACATCCTAAATTGTGGGATGAACATCTTTATTATGTGCAACATGCTTATAATCATTCCTTAAATTATTCTTATTTGAAGTCTCCATTTGATACTTGTTATGGATATTTTCCTAGTTCTCCTTTAGATGTATATTATGGACATGAAATTGTTGTTAATGGTTCAAGTGATTCCGACAAGGATAAAATATTTGTGTAAAGAATACAACATGTTCATCAAGTATGTATGTGAACAATTGAATAAAAGTCATGCTAAGTATAAAGCCGGACATGATAAACACGAAATGATCACAAGTTCAAAGTTGGTGATTTAGTTTGGCTTCATATCAGCAAGGAAAGGTTGGCAGTGAAGGTAAAAAATTGAAACCTATACGGTATGGTCCGTTCCAAATATTGGAAAAAATTAGTAACAATGCTTTTCGGTTATATTTATCTCCTTATATGAAAATATACTCAGCTTGTAAATGTTAAGAATTTAAGATTATATGAATTGCCTATGATCATTGATCATGATGATGCTAAAAAACCTTCCATTGATGATTTTTCTCCGAGTATCTTGATGAGTTGCGGAAGACATCATTTTGGATAAGAAGGTCAGAACTTCACAAAGGGGTGATATTGAGTATCTTCATGTTGGGTTCAAAGCAAATCATCTGAATAAGGCTAAATGGATGGAAACTAGAAAGGTGAGGGAGAAATACCCTCACCTATTCACTTTGGTTAAGTTGAATTTTGGGGTCCAAACATTTCTTAGTGGGGAGGAATGATCTAGAGGAACCTCACCAAGAAACACCAATCTAAGATATTCTCATAATTATTTATAGTCAGTTATAAAGCGTGGAAAAAATTATACAATTCTATCAATATCTCATTTACGGGAAATGAAGCTCATATGCAAAAGTTATTATCTCACTGAAATTTCAAGGCAACGACAATTTTGGAAACTAAGCATAGGTTGGATGCACGCACGCTCGTTAAGTGGAAAATTGAAAATGTGACACATGGACAATATAGATGACAAAGAAATTTTTTTAGAATTCGATCTTTGACACTCGGTGATGGACAAGTGGGTCCCTCTATTTACTTGGCTGGGGGCCCTCATCCAGTTCGACCCGATCGATTATGGAGGGGTGTCTTGGCCTCCTTTTCATTTCATATTACCAGAGCCTTTGTATTTATATGCTTCATAGTGTAATTATTTGATGCATGTGGGATATTGTTATCAAAATTTGTAAATGGCTCGGTGGATAGCCCTATCCACGAGTCAACCCCCTTATTTCTCCACATTGGCCACCAAACTATTCCAACTCCCATGCATGTGCTAACTACTACATGGTATTAATATTTTCCATGCATTTTTAATCCCCAAATATCCTAACTCCTTATCCCTCCATGTAGCAATATATTCTTATCTAGCTTAAAACATATCCTAACTACCACCATATATTACCCATGCACCAAATATATGCTTAGCCAACTAAGCACTCACATTATACGGTGGTTAAGGTGGCTCAAAATCCAATAAAAACATGCACCGCCCCATGTTTTAAACCTCCTCCCTACCTAAAATGTGCCAAATGTGGGATTTTGTTCCCTTAAAGCTAAAACCAAATGCGCTAGAGGAGGATGGAACTCGAGTGGGCCATGTAAAAGGATAAGTGCCTAACCAGTTAGCTAGTGGTATTAGAACACTATAGAAGGAGGCCTATTTTATTTGTATAGGAAGAGGAGAGTGTACTAAATATTCAAATGCTCATATCTTGAGCTAGAGAGATAATTAGAGGATGCAGTAAAAAGTAACTTGAGCTATTTTTGATAGGGGAAGACTGTTAGAAGGTCTTAATTTTGTAGAATTCTTTGTGAAGAATTATTTTCAAGATTTTAATAGATCAGTCCCATTCAACCCGACCCGAGATATAGGCCTCAAGTTACGAACTCCGTTATTATGCCTTGTGTTGAATTTTTGGTTAATTCTCTTCATTTCTCTATATTTTTGCATAGTAATTATAGGTTTTAATATTTTATTAAAAATATAAAACATCGTAATCACCTAATTTTAAATCGAAAATCAATAAAAAGAATTTTTTTGTGTGAACAATTGCTAGTTAAAATTGACTTTCAGATTAGAGTCGAGTTACATGCAAAAGGAGCATGGTCGGCACAAAAATGTGGGGTATTACTTAGGTTCGAACCCGAGTGACATGCAACTTGGTTGGCTCGATAAAAAAGGATCTCGACGACATACAAAGTGAAAGTGGGTTAGGGAAGTCAATGACATCAAACACCTCAGTGGGTTTAAAATGCCGATACAAGATAAACCCCACCCCTAAAACTCTAAGTAATGCACCGAGTCGGCATGAGGTAGGTGGGGGATAAAGGGGAGTTTCCCGAGGATACATGGTGAGTGGGTAGGTGGGGTTGGTGAGGCTAACCTAAAGAGTTCCTTTCACTGAAAATTTAATAAATCTCACCTTGGTTATCCATTTTGGGAAATATTATACTTGTTAGAAAGAGGATTGAGCCCTCATCATCAAATGATAAAAAATAGAAAATTAATAAAATAGGTAGGTGAAAAATCATGATAAAACTTATAGGTGTATAGAGGCCATACCCAGAGATATAGATGGAGTAAATGCAAGTATGGGAGGCATTCCTTCTTGCAAAAGGAAGGGTACAAGAAAGCATGGGCTAAGCAAGTAACCCCATCCTTATTCAGGTGCAATGATGATTTTGAAGGTGGTTGAAGCATGGATTTGAGCCTTTCTCCTTCTCTCTCATCTCATTCTTCTATATAATGTAAAGGAGGGCATTTTTACAATGTTGGAAATTCTTGTATCTTCCCTCCCTTCTCTCTCACCTGTGAGTGATTTGTGGAAATTCAAGCCTCCATTTTTGGAGCTTTGTAATAGAAATTCTACCTCTTTCCCATGTAAAATCATTGGAGTAATAAAATCAGATTTTTGATTGTTATTTATCCTAGTCTAGTGTTGTTGTTTTAGCTTACCTTTATTCATGTTTATGGGTATATTGTGCATGTCCTTTATCTATTGCAGTCCAAATTTGATTGTGCTTAATGGAAGTGGGTTTGTTGTAAGTGTTGTGATCTGTGGTGCTTGATCACCCTCTTCATTTTACTTGTTTTCATTCTCATGTAGGAAGAATTGTTCAACACCCCTTTTCTTGGTGTATCACCCCCTTAGTGTAGGTTTATATTTATTTTCATGCATCCTTCTATCCATGTCTCCTTGGAAAGTATTAGGGTAGGATTAGATTAGTTTTATTTTTGAATTTTGGGTCAATTTTTGCTCTATTTTAGGGAGAAGAGTCAGATTTCTCAAGAGGGTTATCCTACTTGCAAGGTCCCATACTACAGGATAATCCCATGTTAGAAAAATTACATTGATTTCTCAACTATTTACTTGTAAGCATTCAAGGGTGCTGAAATTTTTCAAGAATAGTATCAACATCTAAAAAAGATTATATGATTGATGTCAAAATGAAAAATCATGATGAATCATCAATCAAAGTTTTCATTTTCAGTTTCTTGCTCAACTTATTTATTACGATACTCATGGAACTTGAATCATATCTTGTATTTCATTGTCATCAGTGTCTATATGTATAGATTAAATATTACCTCTTCAACTTAACCTAATAATAAAGAGAATTAAACTTACCTAACCTCAGTATGGTGGGGTTTAGAGATACCTACGAGATGTGGATGAATTGTGTTTGATTATTGCACTCCGTATATAAAATAATGCAAGATCCTTTCCTGCGAGAATACCTACAGATCACAACCACTAAAAAAATAGGATTAATAAAATATTAGGTAGATTTCCTGGAAAAGGCTAGTCCTCAAAAATCAAATGAATTCCTAACAAGGGTGTCAATCCACTTTTACAATCAAGTGGGTAGATGACATATGATAAATGGTAATAATAAATGTTTTGACAAATGTTTTGTTATTACAAATATAAAGCAGATAAATGATAAGCAATGATGGATAAGAACTATGCTTAGAAATTAGAATCCAAATTAGTATCCGAGTTCTTAGAGGAAGGAGAACTCTCTTCTCCAGTGGACTCTAGATCTTCTTCTCTAGAGGAATATGAACTCTTGTCTCCAATATACTCTTCCTTAAAGAAGTCTGAAATGTATTCTAGATCTTCCTCTTCCATGTCATTTTGATATTGAATCGAATCGAAATCGAATCAATGCTCGGAATCGATTTGATTTTCAAATTCGAGTATCAATGTTGAATTCTTCTAATTCAAATTCATATTGATAAATCAGATCAAATAAGTAGAACCTCAAAGTAGGCTTCCCATAATTCATCTGTAGCTTTGTAGATTCGTTGAGTAGATTCAAAATGTTTTGTAAACTATCTAAAGGGAAGGAATGGATGGAACACAACTTGAGGTCATGTAGAATGTTGTATTTCTCCCAATGTAATGGGTAACAGAGATAATTGATAGAGAGTTAATACTAGTTATTTCATGGTTTGGTCCACTTATTGCCATCTAATAGAAGCCATTCTTGATAAAATGTTAGCAGAAAAATGGATATAATATGAATTATTGGACTGAGTTTGATAAATCTGCAAGAAATCCAAAATAGGCAAGAATTGTAGGAGATTCTAGTAATCCATGACGATTCTTGGGTAAATGATAAAAAAGATAAAATAAAGGATTTAAATAATTAATTTGTGATTTTGGTTTTTTAGAGGCTATTGTAAGGTTACAAATGATCAAACAAAATACTTAACTACAAAAAAATAATTATAAAATAATTGTTGACCTTGATTGAAAATGATGTAAGGGCATGATGCAATTTGTAGCTCGATGATGTGCATGCTCAAAATGAACTCCAAGATGTTTGATTAAGTGTGAATAAGAATTTTGGATGATAGTATGTCACGTTAGTGCAAAATAACATTGATAAAATCCAATAGAAAACTAAAGCTCGAAAATGTCAATAGAAAACTAAAGCTCAAAAATGTTAATAGATGATCCCAAAAAGAGACTACAAAATGGGATTAAGTAATTGCTGGCGATTTACCAAATCGCTGATGATTTCGGTCTGTTTGAGATTTGTTTAGAAATTTTTGGAACAATTTGCTAATTTGAGATTTTTGTTCATATTTTTGAGGATTTTTTTTTGGACTATTTAGAGACGTGTATTTGTTTGTTTCAGAAAGTGATAAAATAGGTTATATCATACTAATTTAGGATAAATGTGTAGATGATTTTGATGAGTGTGTAAATGATTTTAATAGGTGTATAGGTGGTTATGATAGATGTGTCATGTTAGGGATGGATTTTGGGGAATAAATAGATTTAGGGGGATTTAGGAAAATGATTAGGTTAGGTATTATTTAAAATAATGATTTTTCATATGTGGATATGCTAGTTTGGCTAAATAGTGTATATATTATGAAATATTAAAAAGTGGGGGTGTAATATGTGGTCTAAGGTTTGTATCAAATTAATTGATTAATAGAGATAAAGGGTATTTCTTGTGGGGTGTCATGTGTTTAATTAATGATTTGGATAAAAATGAGGGAGTGTAGATTTTTGGTGTCTACATTTTCCCCTTTTTGTATGGTAGTTTTAACGTCAAAACGTCAAACAAAAATGATGAAAAATCATTTATATGTGTGACCTAACTGCAATGCAATACATGGAACACCAGTGTTTGTATATGATGCATTTTGTAAAAGTTTCCCAAGTCAAGGGATATCGAAACAAGATGTGCTACCGAGGAATTAAATGATAGGGGAACCAAGGGTTTGACACCTATAGACTTATGATTTGTGAAGGCAGGCTGAATTAATGGGGAAATTCAAATGATGTGGGCCAAAGGGAACACATCCCATAGATGAATGATGAATCCCAATGTTGATTTTATTTGTTTGATTTAATGTTTCAAGGACTAGGGTCCATTGAAAGTGAGACACACTTGTGAAAAGTGATGATTGACATGTTTTTAGGGAAAAGGAGAGAATAATGGCTAAAATAGGGGTTAATCACTAGCGATTGACAAAATCACCGATGATTAGGGAAATCATCGATGATTTTCCTAAGGTAAATTTGGTCTATAAAAAGCTGATTGCGAGTTCATTTGACCACATTGTTACCATGGTGAAATTGATTTAACAAAGTGAGTGAGGTGTAAAAATGTGTTAGGGGGTTGAAAGAGGTGAAATTTGGACAAAATGACATCTTTGAGCAGGTAATACAATCCCACGATGGTTGAGGTAGGTGATTTAACCTTTTTTTGTTGATTTTTGTAGTTTTTAGGATTTTTTGCCATTTTGGGGCGTGCGGATGCCCTAGTTTTGAATTACAGGAATCACCAATGATTCATGCAATCACCAATGATTGAAGTGAATCACTAGTGATTCACCTGTAATATAAATAGTTTGCATTTTTATTTTTGATATGATTTTTAAGAGATGGTGTTTTTGGTTCCAATATAGTCATTGGTGTTAAATGTTTAATGTAATTGATGTCAACATTTATGTTTAAGTAATTTTGTATAGTTAATTTTTGTTCACAAATGGAAAATTATGGTTTTGGATAATGATGTGCCATCACAACTTTTTGATGTTTTAGATGTTGTTGGTATTTTTAGGTGATGATGTTGATGTTGATGTAAAAAAAAAAGTTTTGATATATTGTGGATAATTTTTTTTATATTTTTGAGATGATATTAATATTTTTTTATATATTTTGTGTTTGCAGGTGGATGCACAATTGACTCTCTGTGATCATATACCACTGATTTTAGATTAGGTGAGGTTTGATGTGATAGATGATGATTGAGAGCACATTGAGGCTATTTTTTTTTTGGTGCCATGAGACATTATCAATGGATACACAGATGTCAGAGTTTGATGTTGGATTTATTAGAGTGGTGGAATCCTTCCACCTGTACTTTTTGGTTACCTACTGGGGAGATTACGATTACTTTGGAGGATGTACACCGCATCCTAAGATTGCTATCTGAGGAGAGGATGTATACATTATTATTGAGGTAGAGAGGGCCAATGTGATGACTAGATTATATGGAGAGGATGCAAGGGATATTAGATTTGAGTTAGAGGCCTTTTCTTATGGAAAATTATATTCAACTAAGATAGAGGGTTGTACTTGGATGACCATGGTGATGATGTCCATACTTTTATTTCACGTTGTCGATTTAGGTGGTGGCCATTTTCCTTAAATGATGAATAGAGTGGTTTCTTAGATAATGGAGAATCACATAATGTTTGAGTGGGGTCCTACCCTACTTACATAGACATTTAGAGAGTAGTGAGATTGGAAGGCCCACAAATGGTATGGTATTAATGTGGCCTTTCTTCTATAGGATTGGGATTTTGAGAACATTTCCGTTACTCATCTAGAGGGGTTGTTATGGAGGATTGATGATGGGAATCTTGGTTTCATGAGGCGGAGATCTGACAGAGGTTGTTTGGGGAAGAGGAGGATAATATTTTATCAAGACGTACTATCTAGATTGTAGGTAGGGGATGTAGTATGGAGGTCATATCTAGATTTCTATTTCTGGCTTGAGTACTCACATGAGTTGATGGGTTCACAAGCAGGCTAGGTGGCTTTAGGATTGTTGACTAGGTGAGCATTCATTGCTTAATTTTGATTGTGTCGAGACAATTTGGATTGGTACAGGAGTACCCGAGGATCTTGTATAGTACATGTGAGAGGAAGAAGATACAAATACTTCGAGGGTAGTGGTGACATAGCATGAGATTATCATTGATCGGTGGGGTTGTGGGCCCTCATGATGATGGAGAGATAGTGCCTATAGATGATATTAGGGTGACTACTGAGTATACAACATGGTGGAACCAAACATTGAAGGGTTTTGACAGGACATGAGTAGCTAAAGAGCGTAAGTACATAGGATCGGATGGGTACGTACTCGAGTGGAGGGAGGAGCACCAACAAAAGAGGAAGTGGATGGTGTTGAGGATGACAGGTGGAGGAGGAAATGATGATTTGGCTGCATCTATTGTAGTAGTGATGGTGATGATGATTTGGCTACATCTATTACAGTAGTGATGATTTGGCTGCATCTATTACGTAGTGGATGGGAGAGATATGTGATGAGGCTAGAATATGTCTCATTAATGTATAATAAATGATCTTATTTTACTCTCCTTTTTATCAAGATTGATTACATTTTGTGACTTTTGTTTGATCTAATATAAGTTAGGATGTAATTGTCCATATTTTGTTGATTGTAGTTCTAACATTTAAAAACTCTATAATTCCTAACTAAGTGCTTTGGAAATTTAGTTTTGTAATAAAACAGGTCATAATCAATTGGAAGAACAACTATAAAGCAGACATCAATATTGTTTTGGAAGCATTAGTTTCAATACGGATCAGTTATGGAACTTCCAGACTTAGCTCTAGAACTCCATTACGCATTGGCCGAGCTATATCACTTAGTTCCAGAACTTTTGGACTTAGTTTTGGAACTCTTGCATGTAGCTTTGGAACCCTCACAATTAGATCTGGAATGATTTCTTTTAGTTCCAAAACTTCTCTAAAGTTCTGGAACTGATGATAATTTATTTATTCCCACAACATCTGGTGATTTAGCAATCAATGATCCTTTCAATCGGAGCATATTGGAAGATTTCCGATTCTTCATACTCACAGATCTAGGGATAACTATCATACAGTAGTACATCCAACCATGATCCAATTCAACATCTATTTTGGGCATGATTTGGTTCTATCTGAATCGGTAGGATAACTATGGTTGTAAATACACATGTGGAAGAAGTATATATATGTAGACCTGTAGATAGATAAATATATAGAGAGAGATATAGATATACACATAGAAAATACAAAGAGATAAGAAACAATACGTTTTTGTAATGCAGAACATTTTATCAATAAAATAGCCATTCATGTTTTGAGAGTATATTAAGTTTTCAAATCCTGTTTCAAGGTGGAGCAAGGGCCCACTCTTCCAAGAACCAGGATCTTCATTTTATTGGTATTTATATTTCAAGAGAAAATAGTATATATCTATTAATTGTGTAAATGCTTTTGATTACTCAAGTTGGAATTTGTTGTATACTTGTTCCTGCAGGTGTTCTAGATTATATTCTTCTTTCTTTGCATTCAACTTTCAACATCCTCAAAATTTTTGTTTATTTCCAAAGCAAGTGTGTTCATTTTTGTAACGTGTTTTTACTTACAACAATCTATTCCATTACTGCAAATGTGTGTTTATTTCCAACAATCTATTTCTCTGAGAGAGTGTTTACTTCCGGAAAGTTTTCATAGTTTTATTTTAATAAGGTTTTAGCCAAGGAATCCTCAAGACATTGAGAAAATCCCCCAGAAAATATAAAAAGAAACAAATACCTACATTCAATTACTAGATCACTAATATTTCTTGTTGCATATAGCTTCGGACACCACCCCTAGTTTGAATATGACATCAAAAAAAAGATTTAATGAAGGGAATAATGACACTCATCAATAAGTGGTTAGGAGAGAGATATAGAGAGATGATATCCTAGGAGTTCGTGACATATTTATTACTAAGCAATATGGACTCAAAGTATAGCTAGCTTAGGCCATTGTAGATAGATATTGGTCTAAAGGACACAGAGATGGGATGAGGAAGGCCTTAGGGATAACCGGGCCTTCTATTTCTAGTGTGGAGTTGGAAGAGATGGCATATAATAGTAGATAGATAGTACGAGGATAGTGGATAAGATAGTGGTTAGAGACAAGAAGCTAGCGAGATCGAAGAGGGCACCTATAGTACTAGAGACAATCTCTAGGGATCATTATGAGGCACTACGAGCAGAGCGTGATTATTACAGTGATATGATTACACATGATTATCCTGACACACTTTGTATGCTGATCACTTGGCCACTAAGGTGAAAGGCCCTAGTACTAGTGCAATGAGTGTGGGTCACCCACCTCGGAGACTAGAGTGAGTAGGTGATAGTGAGAGAGGAGATGGAGGAGATGTTGGTGTTATTGATGATGCGGGTGTAGTTGGATGTGGAGATGATTAGGGAGGAGAGGAAAATACAACCCCTCCTATCCATTCCCTTGGAGGTTTCTAATTTACCAGCTGATGACATGTTTGATATATTTGATATACGGCTCATTGAAGCCCTTTTTTGTATGACATTGATATGATGTATTTTGATATATGGCTCTTAGAAGCCCATTTTGATATGATGATGATCATGATGTATATGGACTTGATTTATATGATGATGATGATGATTAGGTTTATGACTTATGTTGTTTGAATTTCATGTGTATGTTTTTAATTTTAAAATATATTAGTGTTTGATGGATTTTGATGGATGCATTAGTTGTGATATTATGGTTTATGAATATGTTTGATAAAATGTTGAATTGTTTAATTAATTAAATGATTTTAAAATGTGATCTGAAATGAACCAAGTAAAATGAAATGATTTCCCCATGATGGATTTGACACATACGCGATGGGTTTTGAAATCTTGAATACACTTGCACTAGTAGCCTTAATGAAAGTTAAATGAGATTATCAATGGATAGTTACACAAATCTTAATAAAACATGGGATTAATTAAATGTTTATTTCTAGGACATGAAATGGGTTTGAACATGTGTAGGTCGAGATAGGAATAAGGCTCTCCTTTTCCACGGGCTCATAGAGAAATTCCTAGCTTTTCATATTTGATTTTAAAGCAAACTAATCAATGTGGGAAGTTTTCTATGAGGGGAAAGTTGATTAATGTGGGAAGCTTTCCTAGATGCTTTTAATATTGATGTATTTATTTTGAAGGTTGATCAATGCGGGAATAATTTTTATGGGTAGCCATCCTTCAGGGTATGGTCTACATTTTTTACTTGGTATTTTTCCTTTAAGGGATCAATCTACTTTTTACTTTTGATTTTTACGAGATAGTCATCCTTCAAGGATAAATATATGATTTTGATGGATAACTTTCCTTCAAGGGATTATTCTATCATTTATTTTTACTTTTGATAAATGCATCCAAATGATTTCAATATGTATATTTTTAGCTGAGGAAAAATCCCTAATAGACCATTTCAAGGAGGGGAGAAGATATATATGATCTACACATTCATGCCCCATGTCATGTCTTTTTCATGGTAGGTGAGTGTAATGATTAAAGGGGTTTCTACAAGAGAGGAACTTATCCAAAGTGAAAGATACAATGAATAGAGCCATGGTGTTTATCTTTAAGGTAGATCTAATGTAATGACAGATAACCACATGCTTTCAAATCATTACTATGACAAGATGGATGATATGATAGAGTGAAAATATTTTAAATGTAACTATTGTCATGATGATCAATCATTTAAAAAACATGGCCACAAGTGCAAGGCATTCATCAGTTATTTTTCAAGTTTACCATCAAGGGAAGGAGACAATACACTCCCAACCCATACTTGTGAGTGATGATGTATGGACTGATCCAATTAGGGGAAAAATTTCCATGTTTACTCTGTTCTAATTGAGTGAAATTTTGATTTTATTTAAGCACAATATCACCAATTTTAAAGTCATGTTCTTTGATATGTTTTTATATGATCATTTAATGTGTTCTTGATAAACTTGATGATATTCAAGGGCCATTAGACGTTTTTCATCTAACATTTCAAGTTGTGCTAAATGGTCTTATCAATATTCTTTATCGGGATGAAGTCCTTAAGTGATACATGAAGTGATGGAATTTGAACTTCAAGAGGTAAGAAAAATTCAGATCCATAGATGAGTGAATAGGGTGTAGCTCCCGTAGGAGTACGAATGCTAGTTCGATAGGCCCCGAGAGGAAAATGGATTTTGAAATGCCAATTCCTTCTGCATCATTTACTGGTTTTGTGAGGATTTTATTAAGTGTTTTATTTGAGGCCTCATCCTATCCATTTTCTTGGGGATAATATGGTGATGAAAATATGAGTTTAATGTTGAAGGTATCACAAATATTTTTAACTTCTTTATTTTAAAAATATTTTGCATTATATTTGATAAGTTTATAAGGAATGCTGAAATGACATTTAATGTATTGATATATGAGATTGATACTAGGTCCTGACTTAGTGGATGTTAAAGGGATAGTTTCAACCCATTTGGTAAAGTATTCAGTAGTTGTGATAATAAAGTGATATTGTTGAGATGATTTATGATTAATAACACCAATAAGGTCTAACCCCCACTGAGAGAAAGGCCATAGGTTTTGAACAAGTTGTAATGCTTAACTGGGGACATGGATGAGGTCTAGATGAAGTTGACATTTAACACATTTCTTAACATATTCACAAAAATCCTTGGTGATAGTAGGCTAGTAGTACCCTAACCATATGACACATTTGGATGATGGAATTTCCATTGAAATGTCCTCCACAAACTCCATCATGGACTTCTTTGATTGCTTTAGTTGACTCATGTGATTTAAGGAACCTTAATAGGATACCATAAAAATATGTTTGTAAAGGATACTACCAATAATGACAAAGTGAGTGGAACATTGAAGAAATGATTGTTTAGCATTATGTGATAAGTCAGATGAAATTTTTGATTTAGAAAGATAATCGTATATCTAAGTATACCACAAATCAGTTGGGTTATCGTCAATGATGTTGATAGGAGGAAGTTCATTTTGATGTGAAGGGTGATCCAATCATTGAACAATGATAGATACTTTAGTGTTATATTTTGACTCTTCTGTTTCTAATGGGATGAGGGCTCCTAATGATTCCATTGTATCTGGAAACTTATTTAAGGATCATGGGATGGTTTGGATAGTATAGTCAAAAAACACCGAGGATAAAGTCAACGTTGTCTTTATATTTTTGTAAGATTTCAATTTTACATTGATATTGTGCTTTGACTTGACTGATGAATTTTTTTGAATCTCCATAGATGTCTAAGATGTGAACACCTAGGAGAATAGTGGTCATGAGACCCATGATTAAAGCCTCATATTCTTCCATATTATTAGTACATTCGAAGTTAAGTTTGAATTATAATGGAATAGGAATGCCCTAAGGAGGTATGATAACAACACCAACTCCCCCTTCTTGGAATTTAGAACCATCAAAGAAGAGATTCATCTTGATAGGGATGAGTTCATATTCATCGACATTACTGATGGATTCATCTAGAAATTATTCATGAGGAAGTTTATTGTTGGGACAGGGAGCATCAACAAGCTAGTATACAATGGCCTATCCCTTAATAGATTTTTGTGATATGATTTCAAAGTCAAACTCAGTCATAAGAATAAGCCACCGGGTGATATGATAATTATGATATGGTTTAGAGTGTATAGTTTTGAGGTGATTGAAGCTAGTGAAAACATAGGTTTTGTGATTAAGAAGATAATGACGTAACTTGGAAGTGGTGAAGTAAAAATCACAACATAGTTTTTTGACTTAAGTGTAACAGGTTTCATATTCATGGAGTGTATGGATGATATAATACACATCTTGTTCAAAACCCCGATTATTGTGATGAGCGAGCATGGCTCCAAGAGCATGTTCTAAAGAAGATATATATATAAATAAAATGGTTCTCCTTCACGAGATGGAGTAAGCATAGGTGGTGATAAAAGATATTATTTAATTTTGTCAAAGGATTTTTGAAAATCAGAATCCCATTGAAAGTTTATGTCTTTGCGAAAAAGATGATGAAATGGTTGACAATGATCATAAAGTTGTGATATAATTTTTTTATGGAATACAACTTACCTTGAAGACTATAATTGTGTAAGATTAGATGGTGGAGGAATTTCAATGATGGCCTTAACCTTTGCTGGGTCAACTTCAATACCTCGGATAGATATGATGAATCCTAAAAAAATTTCCAGTGAGGAAACCGAAAAGACACATTTTGTGGGATTGAGATGAAGACAATATTGAATGAGATGAGTGAAGATGGATTCAAGGACATCAATATGATCTTTATGTTGCTTAGATTTTCCTAAAAGGTCATCAACGTAATCTTTGACTATTTTGTGAATGAGGTCATGAAAAATGTAAGTCATGGCACACTGATAAGTAGCTCCTACATTTTTTAAAGCCAAATGGCATGACACGTAGCAAAAGGTTTCCTAAGGCATAAAGAAATAGGTTTTATGTTGGTCATCGGTGGTGATAATAATTTGATTATAACCAAAAAAACCATCCATAAGGGAAATCATTTCATGGCCAATTATTAGGTCAACGAGCTAATCTATGTTTGGAAGAGGGAAATCATCTTTAGGACAAGAAAGATTGAGATCCCTAAAGTTTGTGTAGATACGTAACTTTCCTGAAGCTTTGGTTACGTGAATGATGTTAGAGATCCATTGTGGATAATCAATGGGTATGATAAAATTAGTAGATAAAAGACGTTGTTACTCCTCCTTAACAAGGAGAGCTATACGTGGATGCATTTTGTGAAGTTTTTATTTAACAAGATTAACATTTGGATATGTGACAATATTATGTAAAACAATATTAGGATTAATTCCAGGCATATCACTATATGACCAGGTGAAAGCTTGATAATATTTTGATAATAATGTAGTAAATTCATCCAATTCTTGTGGATTTACTTGATTGACGGACTTTAACTATGCAAAGATCTTGACATGTTTTTAAGTTTACATCGATGGTGGATTATTTAAGGAGGGTTAGTGTATTAGATGGTTGAGATTTTTGGAAAAGGTGATCCTCAACTCCCATATGGGAAAGGATGTCTTGGTCATCATTGCATTGAAGGATATCTATGACAGGTGAATCTTCTTCAACCATTTCTGGCCAAATAAGAGGAAGTTGTAACATTCCCCAAATTAGTACATTAGAACAAGTAATTTTTTTATTTTTTTTTATAAATGCTTCCTAGTTCTAAATACATAATTTAGAACTCACAAATCAAAACAACCATTCTTATAACAGATAACCATATGCAGCTGTAATGACTTGGTGCACCACCGATCTATTCATGTGTTTCACGAGTTGGCGTTTTTACTAACTCTTCACTCTTGCGGTTCTCTTCCCTAATCTGGGATTTTAGAATGCTCTGTCCAAGGAACCTATCTAAATAATTGTTACCATTATTCATCGGCATCTCATCCCTTAGACTAGGTGACATAGGACAACGCAATCGATCAGATTGCGATACTTTGGCCAAAGTATGGAAACATATTGTTCATGTCTCATATTCCTTGATGGCATACTCATCAATGAATACGTCCTCCACCTCATTCGATGTTATATAGAATGTCCCATACCGACTTTTTCATCCATCCCTACCCAAGTCATTCACTCAGAGTGGATTAATAACATGACAACGTTATAAGGATGCTCTCGAGGACTAGGGATAAGCCGACATACTTGGATAAACCCTAGTTAACCCAAAGGTGTCAAAGTACCCCGAATCTCCAAGGGCAACCTCATAACATGACCATGTTCCTAACCAGATCCCGAGTGAAAACTTGTTCGAGTTTAAGGTGTAAGTCTTAGCAATCAATCGCAAAGGGTGTCGGCATATGTCACCCGCATTGTTGTATCCTCGAGAAGATCCTAATCTCCTTGAAGGTACAACCCTGTAGTTGTCATGTGCCGACATCCTACAAAACCACCTTGGAAAGATCTATTAAACTTAAGGTGTTACTTACGTTGAGTTGAAATTATACTTTAAGACTCTCCTTTCCGGTTAGTCTTATCCCAACTCCTGGGCTCCTCATCATTGAGTTGCCTTACTTATTTAAGATCCATTTCACAGAGAGAAATTAATAAGATTTGAGATCTCGTCAAGAGTTCATTTATTCACAATAATCTTAATCAACGAAAATGGGCAGTAGCCCTAAGTCTCCTCTTAAGGATGCTAAATATACCTTCTAGGGTTTATATCGGTTTTCAAAACTGAATTATATCTTACTTATTTGTATTAAGATATAGTGATTTAGATTCATTATGTACGTTTCCTTGGCTTAGATCACGGTTAGGGAGTAATAGATTACTCCTCCCGTTCAGCTACCTATTAAGGTGTATATGAACCTTAACTTCTAGAAGACAAAGGGTCTAATTTCCAAATTAGCCGATATGGAATATAACGAACTACTAATCATTCACAAGTATTTAGTCACAAAATCTTTACAAGGCCTACTTAGAGAATCCAAATATCTCCAAGGTATACAATAATAATAAAAATGCACTTCAAAACAATTGAACCAAAGAGGATCAATCCATCAAAATACAAATACAACCATATAGTATCAATTCCCTCATTTCATTTAATTCTAAGCCAAATAATTACAATCTATGCATTCAACATATTTGATACAATACTCAATAGCATAAGATCAACTTTCTCATATAATACAATTAGAGAAGTCAAGTTGGAATTCATCATAAAACCAAATTAAATAATCTGAGCATCATATCAAATTTGCGTGCCTTTACCACTTATGACAACCATCTGCAAAAATTGCCAACATGGGTAAGTTCTGTGAACTGAGCATGATAAGCACTAATTCTTAAAACAATTGCATTCTACCAATTGCTCTCATTAAACAACCTGTTTAAATGAAATCATTTCATCAAATCCTAAAACATGAATCGGAGCTAATTATCTTTCTACAATTCTACATGACTATAACGCATGACTCATATAATAGCTACCAATTAAACCTGAATATTTTCAGATGACTCATCATAAATATTAGAGACTAAGAAGAAAAAAATGAATCCAAAACATCTATCCATCCATCCGAATCCCAAGGACAGCAATAATCCTACAAATTATTCCATTCAAAAATGAATATCCTATCATTTCGTATATCCAATGGTATGTTTTTAACAATTCATCAAAAGAGGATTATAACTTTCATCAAGTTCATCCGACGAGATTCTTTTAAAAACATTACAATATTTCAATGGTATTGGCAAATACACCAACCTTACTTTGCAATACACTTTTACCGCATTCTCCCTACGGTTTAACGATCTTTTCTTCTTAAGTCCGTACCATAGAGTTCACATAAGGAATATAAAAGAAGAAAGAACTCAAATTTTCTAGAAAAGGAGAGAATATCTTATTATTCCTACGCTTATTTATATCAACATATACTATACAAATGATGAGAAAGAAATGAGACATTCGATTTCCATTGCAATCATGTTCGGGACTATACCGACTTTTCAAGAATAATGCAATTACATTATACGCATGCGACTAAGTCAGTCAAAATAACAAGAAGAAACTACAGTTTCATCAAAATTCAAATATAAGAATCACCTGTAGCTTATTAAGTAATACAAGAACTCTCGCGACAAAGCAGTAATAAATAATCCATCCACAATAGACTCAACAAAACTTTCCATATCATTTATCAAACATGAAAATGCCCAACACCATCGCCCGATATGGCACAGCTAGGAACTCTTTATCTCAGTCAAGCACGAGACTAGATAACACTAAAAACAGAAGACGTATCCATATGCAAACACAATGACATTTCCCACTGAGTCGAAACACATACATACACAGCAACATTCAACTGAATCTAATCCCTACGAAAATACAAGGACTTATATCAGAAGCTGAATTCAAAGAAGATAACCACAAAGAAGGACTTCACGAGTCGACTCCTATCTTAATTTCATCCAAGTTCCTTTCGATGTCGAGCTAATACGAAATTACAGCAGGGTCTCAAATAGAGTCTGGTTTGTAATGTAACCTAGCATATGTTTCCAAAAAACCAAACTGAATAATAACACAACAACATTAAGAAAGAGTCAAATCAATATGCATGCACAATGAGGACTTATATCAGAAATCGAGTCATACGCAACACTTCAAGGACATCAACAGGAGTCGCATTCACATGAGAATACAACAAGGACTCCAACAGAGTCATTTCTAACAAGTGCTCAAAACTAGGCTTTGATAGAAGATGAATCATACAAAAACATTTCAAGGACTTCAACAGAGTCGTTTCCAACAAGTGTTAATAGCAAGGCTTCGGCCAAGTCGTCGATAGAATACAAAAAGACATTTCAAGGACTCCAACAGAGTCATTTCTAACAAGTGTTAACAGCAAGGCTTCGACAAAAGTTGATAGCATACAAAAAGACATTTCAAGGACTCCAATAGAGTCGTTCCCATATATTATCCTTGCTATCATTTCAACAGAATCTAACCAAAAGCAAAACACACAAAGAAGATATTTCAACAAAGAATTAATCCAAATGTACACTCAGTAAGGATTCAATAGAATAATCAAACCAGCATGAAAACACAAAGAAGATATTTCAACAAGAATTACCATTAAAACCAATCGAACCAAAAATCATCTAAACAGAGCGAGTTGTTCTAATGAAATCATTTGAAGGAAAGCAAGATTTTTAAAAGTTAGGGCCTATCATGCCCGATAGTGTCGGTAAAAAAATCTGAAGAAGACCTCAATGAATGTGCTTGCGCCCTATCTTCTTCTTCCACGATAGATTAAACAACAATAAATTGTTACCTTCATGCCTTATAAATTTTCCCGATAGAGAAAAGAGCTAGATATTCTCAAAGTTGCCATGCAACATAGAGTAGACTGGTTCAAAGAACCAAGATCAAGTAGAGAGAAAACGGAATGCATAGAAAACCGAGAATACCAACCAATTTTTCATTTGCATGCCTTCCTAAGCAATCCGCACTCGGGAACTGCGAAGTTCATCAATGGCATTAACTCCAATATTCCCACCTATTCTCCATTGCCATCGACCGCCTAAGTTGGTGATTGCCAAATGAAAGCAAACAACCATTTCCAAATTTTGCGATGCTTTGCCACATTAGGTCACAATAGCCGTTAGTAACCTCCGCCAAATCCCAAGTCCTTCATCCTTATCCACCTCATTTAATGCCATGGAAACCACCACCCATGACTCACACCCCTTCATAGGTCCCCCTCCATCCATTATCATTAGTTAAGATAGGTTAGAACATAGGTTAGATCATAAGGTAAGACATTAGTCTTACTTCCATAGTGCTAGGTGTAGCTAACCTTAGGAGCATTACACTTATAGTTTAGGGTTAGTTTATATTAGAAATCAATCAATCAATAGGTTATAGTTTAGGTTAAGGTTATTAACCTTAACGAATTCAAGATAGGTCTCATAAGTAGGACCGATCGGTTTTAGAACTAAACAGGTATATCATTCCCATATTGTATTCTATCCGTTATTGCTTTACTAAGCTTGCATTAACCACCGAATTTCTTACGGCTTAAGGTCTAGGCCTTCCCGATATTACGATATTGGAAACCAAATTCATTTTACAGAACAAACTGAGTTAAACTCCGGTATTGCTTATTCAACTCATTTAGACCTTGCATCTTGAAAGGTCAATAATTTTTTTTTTTGTTCATCCCGAACAAAATTAAAACATCTCTTGGATCAATGCAACTGATCCAAGGCTAAGTCATAAAGATGGATAAATCCAATCCCTCCCAAAATAAAAGTGAAATCAGGTGCTAAAAATGAAAGAAATAAAAGAGTCCAAGCATATCCTCGACTCACCAAAGATCTTCAAGAGCAAAGAAGATACAATCCATATCAAGCATGACTTCACAATCAAAGGAACACATCCTTATACGAAGAAATCATATATCAAAGGAGGAAGTAACAATAGTTCGGGTGTTACATGCTTCCCTCCTAAAATATTCATCATCCCGATGATTACATATTTTGATTTACCTTCAGTGAAGCAATTTATTAGTTCACAATACAATAAGACTATTTCCAACTTGAATAGTTCCAAAATCAATGTCATGATACATTTTATTCAACCTTGAAAAATGTTTTCCTCAATATGGCTTTCATAAAGACATGAAAAGATAAGTTCATAAAAATGTTTTGTCAATGATTTCATTCTATTCAAAAGAAAGGGAAAAGCAATTTTCATCTCTTCCATATTTTCCCAATTTGCACTTTCTTTGTTAAACTGGTCCCACTGGACCTTACATTCTTTGTACTTCATGATTTCTCAAATGCAATTGGAGAGTTTCCAACACTCATGTGGGTTTAACCACGATTAAACCTGGGTCTTGGAGCTGTAAGGAATTCCAATTTAAAACATGTAACAAATCTGAAACATATTTCTTAAGCAAAGAAATATGGAAAACATCATGCATGCAAGACAAAGTAGGTGGTAATGCTAATCGATAAGCTACAGGATTGATTATTTCGACAATTTCGAAAGGTCCCACGTAACGAGGTGACAACTTGGCAGCCTTGCCAAAAGTTATAGAACTCTTTCTGGGTTTAACATGAAGAAAAACCTTCTCACCAAGTTCAAACCTTCAATCAATCCGCTTAACGTCAACATATCTCTTCTACCTATCTCGCTACTTCCTTTAATCGTTCACGAATCAACTTTACTTACTTGTTCTCCATCTCGGTGAGGATTTTTGGCCCAATTACCACTCTATCCTCAATACTATACCAGCAAAGGGGGTCTCCGCACTTTCTTCCATAAAGTGCTTAAAAAGCTGCCATTTTAAGAGATGAGTGATAAGTGTTGTTGTATGCGAATTCAACTAATGGAAGATACTCTTCCCATTTATACTGCTGATCCATGCAATACATTCGCAACATATCTTCCAACACTTGATTTACTCTCTCGGTTTGTCCATCCGTTTCGGATGATATGCGAATCGAAGTTTAGTTTCGTTCCAAGAGCTGTATTAAGCATTTGCCAAAATATTAATGTCATTCTAGGATCCTGTCAGATATAATCAATTCTGGTACACCATGCAACCTAAAAATTTCGTGCACGAATCTTTTGGCCAACACTGGTGAATCATCTTTTAGATTTCCAGCGATGAAATGAGCTACCTTAGTTAGTTTATCTACAACTACCAGGATAACATCATGTTTATTCCTTGACATAGGTAACCCTTGTACAAAGTCCATGTTTATTACTTGCCATTTGTACTGCGGTATGCTATGGGGATATAATAGTCTAGTAGGGTGCATGTGTTCTACCTTAACCCGCTGACATTCCAGACAATGTGTCACAAAATCAATAACATCCTTTTTCATACCTTTCCAAAAGTATTGTTGTTTTAGATCAGCAAGTATTTTTGTGATACCCGGTGTCCAAAGAAAGGTGAATTATGAAATTCCACGAAAAACTTCTTTCTCAAATCATTTAGCAAAGGTACGTATACCTTGTTTTCATAACATAAGATTCCTTATCAAAACGAAAACATTTATACCTTTCATCATTAGGTTTTGCAAGAAGCGTTGTTTTTACTTGCTTTGAAAGTATATATCGATTATGAGGAACTTTTACCTCATCCTTAAACTGAGTTCTTAATGTTATAAGAGAAGAAATGTGCTTCCTACGACTCAGAGCATCTCCGCTACTCTATTATCTTTCCCTTTGATGTAGCTAATATCAAAATCATATTGGGATAAAAATCTAACCACCTTCTCTGTCCGGCACTTAGATTAGGCCGAGTGAAAATATATTTCAGTCCTAAGTGATCAATTTTCAACTCAAAAGGTTTCCCAACTAAATAGTGTCACCGGACTTGAAGTGCATGAACAATGGCAAAGTGACTCCAAATCATGAGGGGCATAATTCAACTCATGTAACTTAAGTTTTCTACTTTCATATGCTATGACTTGATCATTCTCAGCAAAACACCACCAAGGCCTTCCCTGAAGCATCCATTACCACAAAAGCTCTCATTAGGGTCTGCTGCACAATGCTAATATAGGTGTTGAAGTCAACCGGCTTTTCAAAGTTTTGAAAGTAGTTTCGCACTTATCATTCCAAATAAATTTCTTATCCTTCTTTTGCAATGAAGTTATTGAGTACACCACTTTAGAAAAATCCTTAACAAATTTCCTATAATAACTAGCAAGACCCATGAAGCTTCTTACTTCGTGCACATTCTTTGGTGCAAGCCACTCAGTTATTACCACTATTTTTGAAGGATCCACAGCAATTCCTTCTTTACTAATGACATGACCCAAATAGTGAACTTTTGTATCAAAGAAAGAACATTTGGATAACTTACCATATAACTTTCTTTTTCTCAAAATTTCTAAAACTATCTTCAAATGCTCATTATGCTCATCAACACTTTTAGAATAAATGAGAATATCATCCAAGAATACAAGTACAAACTTGTCCAAATATTGTTGAAAGATATTATTCATTAAGTTCATAAAAGCTGCGGCTGCATTAGTTAATCCAAAGGGTAGAACCGTGAATTCATAATGTCCGTACCTAGTTTGGAAAGTTGTTTTATGAATATCTTCTTCTTTAATTCTTAATTGATGATAACCAGATTGAAGATCTATCTTGGAATAAACCGATTCCTGCGCATCTAATCAAATAGATCGTCAATTCTTGGAAGTGGGTATCTATTCTTGATTGTTGCTTTGTTTAACATCCGATAGTCAATACACAGCCTAAGTGTTCCATCCTTCTTTTTTACAAATATTAATGGTGCTCCCCAAGGTGAAACACTTGGTCTAATCAGACCCTTAGATAAAATTTCTTGCAATTGTGCCTTAAGCTCGACTAACTCTATAACAGTCATCCGATAAGGTGCCTTGAAATAGGTTCCATTCCCCGGTTTGATTTCAATAGTGAAATCAAATTCCCTTTGGGTGGTAAACCTAGTAATTCCTCCGGAAAAACATCCTTGAAACTTTGCAACAAAGGGAATCATTTCATGGAATCCCCATCTTCTTCTCGAGAATTCAGATATCTTTCCGCATATAAGGTACATCCTTTGTTTTTAACCTTTTTAAGTTGCATAAATTGATGACCTTCCTAACAGAAATTTCCCGTTTCACTCTTTGTATCTCTCGCTATTTTCGGATGATCATCTAAACATCTTATTTTCTTTTCAAAGCATTCTACTTTTTCTTTATGGTTAGCTAACCAATTAACACCGATAAAAATGTCATAGGATCCCAAAGGTGCAAAAGCATAGAGGTCAACTTCGGTGAGAAAAGTTAGGTAAGTCAAGGAGTGCCCCAAAAAGACACATACTCACCGTATGAACAGAGTCATTACCATACTATACACCCAAGATTTATCCATTTTTCCAGCTTTTCTCTTAATTTTAGAAGCAAGTTTACTAGAAATAAAACATTCAATAGCTCTAGTAGCAAAAGAATAGTGACAGTATGCCAAATAACTTACCCGAAACTTCTATTGGTGTCACTTGCTTTTCATCTTTCCCTGTCTCTACTGCAGCATGTATCTTATACTGCTGATTACGATCATCCTTCTTCAGAGGGCACTGATTGGCGTAGTGGTCTTTGCCACAATTGTAGCAACCTTCTACAGGTCACTTTTTAGGCTCAAAATTACTTCCACCTTTAAAATTATCACGTTGTCCTCCATAGGGTTTCGCCATTGTTATAGTTTTTGGAAAAACCATCCCTTACATTTCAAAGCAGCTTATTCGCTATAGTCTTCTTACTATTATCCCCTTGAAACTTACTTTAGTTTCCAAACTTTTTCCATGGCCCCTTTTTGGGTGCAAGTGAAGTTGAAGAAGGGTTTACAATCTTCTTCCTCACTTCCTCTTTATGAGCGTAAATAGCCTTTAATTTCTCGTTTGCCTTATGGCCTTTCAACAAGTCCTTCCATAGTGGTTGGGTTGTGAACATAGACCTCTCCTCCTATCACGGGATTCAGCCCCATGATAAATTTTCATATTCTGAAATTCTCAACAGCTTTGATATTGCGATACGTACTTGAGGAGTTTCAGAAACCGCTCCCAAGATTCGCCATTACTGTTAGCTTCCCTTGAGCTAAGTTCTGGAATTCTGTCATTTTCGATCATAGAAAAGTTGTGGCAGCCAATGTTGCCTAAAATAGCCTTTAAATTGATCCCAAGTTATATTGGTCTCATCAATATTTAGCTCAGCTTTACGGCTATCCCACCACGAAGATGCTTCATGGGAAAGCTGATAGGCTCCCCAAATAGCTTTGGTTTCCTTTGAGAAGTTTCTTATTGCAAAGTACTTCTCCATTTCACTGAGCCAATTCTCAACTCCATCTCCTAATGTGGTGCCATCATATTTAGGTGGGCTTATCCTTTTTATATCATTAGTGAGTTCCGCTGCCAACCTGGCCTTTTTGTTTTCCTCGGTTGGACGGGTGCATTTCGATGTTATTATCAACACCCATATCGTAGGGTTGTCCTCGGGAGGTTGCTGATTGTCATTACCATCTTCATCATCCTCCTCATTTCCCATTACTTGTTGTTCAAGTATAGCCAAACGATTTCTTGTGTCCAATAGGGCAGCAAGGATCTCATCAAGTTTTGGGTTGTTGCTGCCCCTTTTCGGTGGAGAATTATTCACAATGTTCCCCCTTGTTCTAACCATTTTCTATTATGTTGTCCACTCAAAATTCCCTGCTCCTAGGAAAGTGAATTTTCAAAATTTTGAGTTTTAAGTGTCTTCTCTGTTGTGCTGAGAGTGTTAAAAGTCGTGAAATTGAGAAAATCTACGTTTTTGGGTCATTTCATGTGTTTTTCGGGCCTGTCGGACATTTTTGTCCCACGTGTCCCAAGTTCGAAGTGCGCTCTGTTCCCCGATCGGCCGATCTCCCCGAAGTTTGTCTTTTTCGGGCCCGTCACACATTTTTGTCCCAAATGTCCCAAGTCAAATTGTGCAAGTTGTTCCATTTTCGGCCGATTCACCCGAACCGCGTACTTCGCGCTTTCACGTCCCAAATGTCCCAAGCTCTTCTGGACCCATTGTCACCTTTTCGTCCGATCCGGCCGAGTCGCGTGTTTCACGCATTCGCATCTCACATGTCCCAAATGAACCAAGTGCCATTCGTGCTTATTTTTCCCGCTCTACCCAAATATCATGCTTATTCAAATTGGTAGGTATGTATTAAATGCACATTCATTGTCTTTCTCTCTCCTATTCGGCTATATAATGGGCATCCCCCCTTTGCATTTTTCACACTGCTTTCACGCTATCCTTTGCTCGAACCCTTGCAATATAATTTCCTGCGCGTGTATCCTTTCCTCTGTAATTCCTTCCCAAAGTCAAGTTCACGTCTCTGTTCTCCGAATTACTGTCAATATGAAGATCAAATTTCAAGGACAGGAGCAAATCTCTCCACTAGAATCTGCCATTCACAATATTGGGGACAGTGAAGCTCGTCATCTTGATTTCAGTGATTTTTGGGCAAGGATGGCGGATGCAAACCCTACACCTATGGCGCAGATGATTCACGACAGTGGTTTGGCTTTTGCTGGAGGTTTCCCGATCTCAATACAGTGTGTTGATACAGTGCTTTCGTGCGGAGCTCACTTCGACCCTGATTCGAGTGAATTGACCAATATACACGGGGAACTCATCACCAAGCTGGATGCAGCCGCCATTAGCACTGCTTTGAGGATCCCAGAGACGGATAATGCCATAGTCATTTCTTGGGATCAAGCACAAGGCCCCTGTTCAACCAAGACAACGATAAATACAAGGCGCGGGTCCAAGACTCTTTTACGGGTAGATTTCAACGAAGAATTGTCAGATTTTATAATTCTACTGGCTCGGGTTATGGGTTTACCCTCTACCAACGAATTCCACTTCTGGATGTGCCCGCTCATCAGCATGGTGTGCGAGGGAACACAAAATATCAATTGGGCAGAGATCATCAGCATGAATTTGGCAGATCAGCTGTCCAATGTACAGCAAACAAAGAAGTTCTACATGACTTCTTACCTGATGTATACTCTGGCAGCATCAAGGCAATGGTTTGGTTTTTCCTACATTGATGCCCACAAGGATGACCCTAGTATATGCCTACTGCCCGTAGTTCACCCTAGAGACCAGCAATCGCAATTTTAGAAGGGTAAATGATGCTTTCACCATGTACGTGGTCAGGCTGCTCGAAGGTGATACTGCTAGGAGATTTTCTGATGAAGCCATGAATCTGATATCGTGCTACGGTGCTTATTTCATACAATTCAGAAAATTCTCCTATATCAGGCTTGCTGGCTATGAGAGCACCCCTCTGAGGCTTCCCATGTTCTGTAATGATAAGATGGCTTTGATTGAAGTATGCAGGCAATTAGACAAATTGCACAGAACCTGTAGAGACAAGAAGATTTCTGGTTTGCACTTTCCCATCTCTTTGGGAAATTACACTTGTAAAACAACCCTGGACGCACAGAACATAGAGAGAGCCCTGGTCCCTATCACCGTTCATTTCTTTAAGCCAAGAACTTGCTTCGACTTGAAGAAGTTCATTGAGCAGAACATCAAGATAATCTATCATCATAGGGCAGATACAGAGGACTATTGGGCTGGGATCATGCGAGATGATTTTGAAGTCAATGGGTCCCTCCCAGTAACTGACCACCTATCTTCTTCTCCTTATTCTTTTCTCTTCTTCCCATTCTTTTTCCGTTTTCTTTGTAAAAGTTGAGGTATTGCGGTTGGCAGTCCTTAACTATTCTTGGTTAAAAGAAGCGGTTATGAAGAGTAACTGATTTGTAAGCTATATAATGGCCTCTCTACGCCATTCTAAGGAGGAAGAATGGGGTTTATTTTCTGAAAGTGTAAATAGATCATAAAGAAATCAATACAGAAGGGCTTTCCATTCTTTGTCTATCTGATCTCTGTTATCTCTAAGCTTTCATTTAAATTTTGTGAAGATCATTTGTCTCCAGTTTGTTAGTCTTGCCGATTGCATACTTTTCAACTTTGCAAGCATGGTGATCTTGTATAACCAAGAAGGAACTTTGTGTCCTTGATTAATGAATCTGTGTTACGTTAAGAAACTTTGTGTTCTGGCAGATGTTATTTACAGAACTTTGTGTCTTTAAATTCCATCTCATTTATACGATACGAATGATCTTGTTTTCAATTCACTGTAACTTCGCATACATAAAGAATTACTCTGTTATCTATAATTCTACATGTTGCCTTTCTGCTCATTCTCGTACTCTCATTCCTCAGTCCTTTTGTAATTGATGATCTTTATAGTAAACACTTTCGTAATATCCAAGTTCAACTAGAAAATCATGTTTTGTATATTTGTAAATAGGTTCATTTATGAATAAGGGAACCTCTCCCATTAAAGAGGAGGGACTTCTTATCCCCTGACTGTTGCTCTTCGTAAAGTCCTATTTGACGACAAACAGGTTTTGGTGATTCCACTTTGGGAAAATTGTATTCCACCTTCTCGTAATTTTGATCATCTTTTGATCCGGTGACTCCGCGTTTTACTCGAGGGAGAAGGACCCTTGGTATTGAAGATTCTCAGTTTCAGATTTTGGAGTAGCAAGGTTTTCCTTTCCCTTCGATAAGAAATAGAAGGACTCGTTCAACAAGCACTCCACCTACTCAAGACAGAATTCCTACAGGTGGTATTCCTTCGGAGCCAGCTAGCCCTAATCTTTGAGCTTTGATTCTGTGCTGGTGTTGTAGTTCCTCTCCAAGCCGTTTTTCCAAGAATGGCGTACCATTGCCACCGGTTCATCTTGTCGGGCCCCTTGCTCTTCCTCGGCATTTGCATGAGTTACCCGTGAGGTAACCTAAGAACTTTCCTAAATTCAAAGGCGATGGAAAAGTGCATCCTGATGAACACATCGTAGCCTTCATAGTTGCATGTGGAGTTCTGGGAGTTGAACACGAAGACGTCTCCGTGAGACTGTTCATTGAGACTTTACAAGATAATGCTGCTGATTGGTTCTATCACCTTCCGGCTGGTACTATCACTAGCTGGGACACCATGAGAACTGGGTTTGAAAACCATTTCAAACCAGCAGAAGATGTGCATGCCTTGCTAGCTCAAATCTCTCAGATAAAGAAAGATTCACCAGAACCCATGAGAGAATTTGTGGCCCGATTCAACAGATTGATCAATAAAATTCCTGTAAATACTCGACCTGTTGATCAAATCCAAAAATGTTTCTTCCTAAATGCCCAATGCCTGAAGTTAGCTATGCGCTGAGAAGGGCTAATCTCGCAACATTGGTGGAGGATCAAACTCTTGCTGTTAGTGTCGAGGATGATCTGATCATGTCAGGGAAGTTGAGGAGAGACCCTTCCAAATCTAAGTCTGTTGCTTCCTCCTCCTCCACCCCTGGACCTAATACTGATCCATTAGTTCAAAAACTTGTGAATGATCTCATTGCTATAAAGAAATAATTGGCCCGAATGATGCCCTCCTTATGCAGATGTTCCAAAAGGGAATTTCCAGCCTAGAAATTGTTTTCCTACTTCTCAAACAAGATTAGCACTTGAAGGACCTCCTGTTAAAGTTCCTGTAAATGCAACCTGTGAAGTTGAAGAGCCAGATGATGATGAGGATAATGAAGCTTGCGAGGAGTTTGTGGAGGAATTTGATGATGAAGCAGATGAACTTGAGGGATCTCGGGTTAATTTCTTCACCACTGAGGGCATTGATGATGGAGATGATTATGATGAAGTGGTAGTAGACATGAATAGTGAATCATTTGTTGTCATGACTCGAGAGCGCAGACAAATCGGAGGAGAAGGTGACACACACCCCAAAAATTTAAGGAGCAATCGGCGCTATCCTCAGTAATTGCAAAAAGAGGATCTCCTATCCCCACTTCATCTACACCGAGAGGTGAGTCCCTGTCAATCCTACTAGTAAAGTTACTTCTTTTTCTCCTAAAGTTGATAAACCTAGGATTTCAAATGATGATGGCCCGTCCACTTCTGGGTCTTTTGATATTATTGACCATCTGAAAAAGACTAACGTTCAAATCTCAAAGGCTGAGTATTATCAAACCCATTCTAAAGCTTTTGCCAAAATGATTCAATTTGTTAATTCCCATTCTAAAACCACCTCTAAAGGCCTTTTACCTACTCCTTCTGCACCACAGCCTAGTCTGGTAGCTGCTATTACCTCACCTAATGACAAAATTAAACCATTTTATGTAACACTTCTTATAGCTGGTCATAGGCTCAATAATTGTGTCATTGACTCAGAGCCTCAGATAATGTGATGCTGCTAAAGTATCTCATGCTTTAGACTTGACCCTCACATGCACTTATGGATCTTGTTACTCCATGGAGAGTAAAGAAGTGCCCCACAATTCGGAAGGATTAAAGATGCACAAGTGGCTTTTCTTTGCTTTTCTGAAAAGAGAGTTTTGGCTACCATCTTAGTTGCAGATATTCCTCCTTCATACGGGATGTTGCTAAGTAGGAACTTCTGTAAGGATGTGGGTGGAGAAATTCAAATGGATTGGTCACATGCACTCATACCTGTTAATGGACAAATGAAGAAGCTGATGCCTGAGAAGCAATCTGAGTATATTGTGCAAAAAACGGATGATCCTAAAGCACAAATACTCTATGAGGATATGGGTCATGGCAACTACATGATTATGTCCCCTGATGAAATCCAACTCCCCAAAGTGTCACCTAAAGATCCTAATGGTGTTTGGATTTTAGAGTTTGACGGAAGTTGTTCCTCAGCTGGTTCTGGAGCTGGTGTCCTACTGGTGTCACCTGAAGGAAGCCTACATCCTTTTTCATTTAAGTTGCAGTTTGAAAATACTAATAATACAGTAGAGTATGAGGCTCTCATTCTTGGACTGCAAGTGGCCAAAGAACAAGGTGTAAAGAATCTTCTGGCTCGTGGTGATGTGGAATTGATTGTAAAGCAAGTCAGAAGCCTTTTCCAGGTAAAAAATGGAAGGTTGAAACATTACCGGAATCAGGTTTGGGATTCCATTGAATTTCTTGATGCTTTCTCCATCGAAGCAATACCTAGGGAGAAGAACAACAGGGCTGATTCACTAGTAGTCTCAGGGTCACTACTGATTCCTCATCCTGACTTCTCTCAGGATAAGTTCACCATTGAGATGGTCCATCGGCCTAGTGTACCTGATAATACCAATAACTAGCAAGTTTTCAATGATGATCAACACTTGATTTCTTCCCGGAACTCAAGGGTAATTTCAACAATGTATTTTGAAGGAAGTGACAACCTGCCTCGTGAAAGTGTGCCTTTTGACAAAGCAGTCACCCAAGGAGAAGAAACGGATCAGGACGGATGCATCAATCTCAAAGGAAACAAGATTCCTAAAGGGTTGGTGAGTTTAGAGGAACTATTTGATAAACATGACAGGTATGTGAAGTCTAGAGCTTCTCTTGGACCTTAGCAATCAATTGAACATGACAAGATTAATATTGGGAGTTCTCTCAATTCTAAGCTAGTGAATATTGGAAAATGTTGCAAAATCGGATGAGAGGAGAAAAGCAATTGATCTTTTAAAGAGGTATAAGGATGTTCTTGCTTATTCTTATGAGGATTTAAAAGCCTTCAAACCAAAAGATATGCAGCATTTTATTCCTCTCAAACCAGGAATTAAACCTTTTAAGTAGAAACAAAGGCAGTACAACCCCAAAATAGCTGACACCATCTTTCGGAAATAAAGAAGTTGTTGAAGGCCAAAATCATCTTTCCCATTCACCATTCAACGTGGATTGTAAATATTGTGCTCGTTAGGAAGAAAATGGTGAGATCCGCATCTGTTTTGATTTCGGGAACCTAAATCGGGCTTCTTGAAGATAATTATCCTTTGCCTATGATGGATCGGTATTGCAAGCATGAACGAGGATCTGAAATGTTATCTATGCTTGATGGATTCTCGGGATCTAATCGGGTGAGGTTGATCTCGCAGATCAACACAAAACAACTTTCACTACTCCTTGGGGTACCTTTGCTTACAAGAGAATGCCTTTTGGGCTCATTAATGCTTGGTGCCACTTTTCAGAGAGCTATGGATCTGGATTTTGGAATTTTGAAAGGGAAGTGTATTGTCATATACCTTGATGACCTCAATGTGTTTTCCAAAACAAGAGCGGATCATTTTGATCACACAGAGACAGCTTCTACTAAGATGCAGAGAGAGCATGGGATTTCTTATAATCCTAAAAATATCTTTTATGTCACAGAGGAAAATTATTAGGGCACATCGTTTCCAAAGATGGTATTAAGATTGATCCTGAACGAGTACAAGCTATCCAGCAAATTCCTCTCCCAACCAGTAAAAAGGGCGTGCACTCTTTCTTTGGTAAGATCAATTTTTTAAGAAGGTTCATCCCTAATTTTGCAGAGTTAACTTTGAATATTTCTCAGATGATGAAAGGGAAGCAAACATTTGGTTGGTCTTCTGAAGGAAAGGAATCCTTTGAACGTATCAAGAGAGCTATCACTAAAACTCCTGGTTTAGCCTGTCTTGATTTCAGCAAAGATTTTATTATCTATTGCTATGCCACAGATAATACCTTAGCTACTGTTTTGACTCAAGAAGACTCTAACGAGCATGAGCTCCCAATTGCGTTCATGAGCTATATTCTGAAAGATCATGAGTTAAAATACACCATGATGGAGAAACATGCTTTTGCAGTGGTCAAAGCTGTTAAACAGTTTCACTTTTACATCCTCAACTCTCATTCCATGGTGTTGGTTCCAGATACAACGGTTAAGTCAATTCTCACACAGCAAGAATTTGGATCCAAGAGAGGGAACTGGGTTGCTAAGGTCCAAGAATATGACATTGATATCAAACCAACCAAGCTGGTTCGTGGAAAAGGTCTTTGTGAGCTTATTGCTGAAGGAGCTAAGCATGAATTACTGGAGAACAAAGTTGGCCTTCCTACCATTCTGTTCCTTAGCTCAGTTGATGAATGGTATGCTGACATCGCCCATTTTCTCACCTATGGGGAATGCCCCTCTCATTTAACTGCCAAAGAAAAGAGGACTGTTAAATTGAGGTCAGTGCAATATGTGTTGTGGGAAAGTGCCTTGTTCAAACGGGGGATAGATGGGAGATTTTTGAAGTGTGTGGACAAGGAACAACAGAGAAAGTTGCTCTCAGCTTTTCATGATCAGGCATGTGGAGGGCACTATTCATCAATCGGTCACTGCTCACAAGATTCTTCGTGGAGGATATTACTGGCCTTCCTTGTTCAGAGATGCATCCAAGTGGGTTGATAAATGTGAGGCTTGTCAGACCTTCGTGGGAAGACCCAAATTGGCCTCTTTGCCTCTTAAGCCAGTCGTAATTGAAGAACCGTTTCAACAGTGGGGTTTGGACTTCATTGGAACACTTAATCCTGCTTCTAGTGCTGGTCATACTCATGTACTAACTAGCCACAGACTATTTCACCAAATGGGTGGAAGCTATTCCAGTTAAGAGTACTACTTCTGAAGTGGTGTGCAGCTTCATCAAAGAGAACATCTTGGTAAGGTATGGTGTACCTAATAAGATTGTAACAGATAATGCTTCGAATTTCTCTTCAACTGAGATAATGGATTTTTGCTATGGGTATGGCATTTCTTTGGCTCACTCCTCAGATTACTATCCTCAAGGGAATGGGCAAGCAGAATCCACTAATAAAAATTTGGTGACTATTATAAGGAAATTAGTAAATGAGTCTCAACGAAATTGGCACAAGAAGCTCTATGATGCTCTTTGGGCAGACAGGATTACGCCAAAGAGAGCTATTGGAATGTCCCCTTTTCAAGTGGTATATGGAGTAGAAGCTTAACGCCTGTAATGTGGAACTGCCACCAGCATCTAATGAAGGCTATTGAAGATACTAGTTTCAGTGATGCTTTGGATAAGAGAATTATGTACCTTCACAAACTAAATGAGGACAGATTGGAGGTTGCTGATCGGATATCTGTTCACCAGTAGAAGGTAAAGGTCCTGTTTGACAAGAAAGCTAGGTTCAGAGATTTCTAAGTTGGAATCTTTGTGTTGTTATGGGATAAAAGGCATGAACCTCATGGCAGCCATGGCAAGTTCGATTCCCTTTGGCTCGGACCTTTCAAGATCAGACACTTTGCTGGTAAGAATTCCTTTTATCTTGATTACATGGATGGTTCTCCTCTCCCACTTCCTTATAGTGGGCAGTACCTTAAGTTGTTCAAGTCCTAGGTGATTAGGAGTCCTTTGTATTTTCTCTACAGCGTTTTCATTTTTCTTTCCGTTTTGTCTTGGTGTGTTGTCTTTTGTATTCGTATACTTTTTTGATTCCGTGGCCCAATGGATAAGGTACTAGTCTTCTTCCCCAAGTTTGTCTAAGTTCTTACCTTGTCCCATTCTTTGAATTTATGCTAAGTCATCCCCAAAGGAGCCAGCTGTTGTCCACTCAAAATTCCCTGCTCCTAGGAAAGTGAATTTTCAAAAGTTTGAGTTTCAAGTGTCTTCTCTGTTGTGCTGAGAGTGTTAAAAGTCGTTAAATTGAGAAAATCTACGTTTTGGGTCATTTCATGTGTTTTTGGGCTGTCGGACATTTTTGTCCCAAATGTCCCAAGTTCGGAAGTGCGCTCTGTTCCTGATCAGGCCGATCTCCCTAAGTTTGTCTTTTGGCGGGCCCGTCGCATTTTTTTCCCAAATGTCCCAAGTCAAATTGTGCAAGTTGTTCCATTTTCGGCCGATTCACCCGAACCGCGTACTTGCGCTTTCACGTCCCAAATGTCCCAAGCTCTTCCGGACCCATTGTCACCTTTTCGTCCGATCCGGCCGAGTCGCGTGTTTCGCGCATTCGCGTCTCACATGTCCCAAATGAACCAAGTGCCATTCGTGCTTATTTTTCCCGCTCTACCCGAATATCATGCTTATTCAAATTGGTAGGTATGTATTAAATGTGCATTCATTATCTTTCTCTCTCCTATTCGGCTATATAACTGGGCATCCCCCCTTTGCATTTTTCACACTGCTTTCACGTTATCCTTTGCTCGAACCCTTGCAATATAATTTCCTGCGCGTGTATCCTTTCCTCTGTAATTCCTTCCCAAAGTCAAGTTCACATCTCTGTTCTCTGAATTACTGTCAATATGAAGATCAAATTTCAAGGACAGGAGCAAATCTCTCCACTAGAATCTTCGTTCACAATATTGGGGACAGTGAAGCTCGTCATCTTGATTTCAGCGATTTTTGGGCAAGGATGGCGGATGCAAACCCTACACCTATGGCGCAGATGATTCACGACAGTGGTTTGGCTTTCGCTGGAGGTTTCCCGATCTCAGTACAGTGTGCTGATACAGTGCTTTCGTGCGGAGCTCACTTCGACCCTGATTCGAGTGAATTGACCAATATACACGGGGAACTCATCGCCAAGCTGGATGCAGCCACCATTAGCACTGTGCTTTGAGGATCCCAGAGATGGATAATGCCATAGTCGTTTCCCGGGATCAAGCACAGGCCCTGTTCAACCAAGACAACGATAAATACAAGGCGCGGGTGGCGAAGTCCTGGCTCAAGAACCCTAAGAAGGGAGCATCTCACCTGTCCAAGACTCTTTTCGGTAGATTTCAACGAAGAATTGTCAGATTTTATAATTCTACTGGCTCGGGTTATGGGTTTACCCTCTACCAATGAATTCCACTTCTGGATGTGCCCGCTCATCAGCATGGTGTGCGAGGGAACACAAAATATCAACTGGGCAGAGATCATCAGCATGAATTTGGCAGATCAGCTGTCCAATGTACAACAAACAAAGAAGTTCTACATGACTTCTTACCTGATGTATACTCTGGCAGCATCAAGGCAATGGTTTGGTTTTTCCTACATTGATGCCCACAAGGATGACCCTATATATGCCTACTGCCCGCAGTTCACCCTAGAGACCAGCAATCACAATTTCAGAAGGGTAAATGATGCTTTCACCATGTACGTGGTCAGGCTGCTCGAAGGTGATACTGCTAGGAGATTTTCTGATGAAGCCATGAATCTGATATCGCGCTACGGTGCTTATTTCATACAATTCAGAAAATTCTCCTATATCAGGCTTGCCGGCTATGAGAGCACCCCTCTGAGGCTTCCCATGTTCTGCAATGATAAGATGGCTTTGATTGAAGTATGCAGGCAATTAGACAAATTACACAGAACTGCTAGAGACAAGAAGATTTCTGGTTTGCACTTTCCCATCTCTTTGGGAAATTACACTTGTAAAACAGCCCTGGATGCACAGAACATAGAGAGAGCCCTGGTCCCTATCACCGTTCATTTCTTTAAGCCAAGAACTTGCTTCGACTTGAAGAAGTTCATTGAGCAGAACATCAAGATAATCTATCATCATAGGGCAGATACAGAGGACTATTGGGCTGACTGTGCAGATGATTTTGAAGCTAGAAGGAGGCACCTTTGTGCCGGTTCTCTCAGTAATTGATCCAATAACTCGGCTTGTACCAAGTTCCCGAGGAATCCAGGATGACAATTCTGATCTATACTCATATGAGTATGACAAAGGTGTGATTAAGAACACCCCCTCTTGGAGGACTTGGATTGGAACAGAAAGAAAAAGATGATCTGGCTGAGATCCTTGCTCCAGTCTTAGTCAGGACTAAGGTCTGGTTTGACAGGAAAGTTTGAGAGCTCAGAAGGCACTCAGGAGAATCCTCTTCCAAGGATGTTTCAACACCAAGGAGAGAGGCATCAATTCCCAGGTCAGAAACACCAGTGCAAACCCCACCTGCCTCATCAACACAAGGACCTGCAGCTTCCACTCCTTCTTCATCCACTCAAGTGTACCAGAAGAAACTCAAGGAGGTTAAGAAGGAGCCTGTGGAAAATGATCCTCAAAGAAAGCAGGTAGAAGTGCCTATGGGACCGGAGAACATCATTGTTCTCAGTGAAAGTGAAGAGAGTGAAGTGCCAGCCCCTACAAATGCTCCTGAAGGTCCAGCAGATAAAGATAAGGAAGTCCAGAGCACTGAACTTCCAAGTGCTATTGATTCTTCAGCAGCAATTGTATCCAGCACCCTACTCACATCTCAACTTGAGACCACAGCTGTGCAAACCTTGAGCGTCATGAGCTCTATGTCTCTTGGTCCTCTTGCCCCTCCTGCTTGCTTCCTCTTCCTCTTTTGCATGGGTTCAACCTCTTGTTGATAGTAGAAAGAGGAAATCTTCCTCTCGGAGCTCAGGGCCAAATTTTTATGTTGTCACAAAGACCTTTGTTGGGCACTACTCCTTCTCGTGCCAAGAAAGCCAGAACCACCTCCAGGATCGTGTCTGATGCTCAAGGTCAGCAATTCCTGGAGATTGCTAAGCCTACAGTGGACAAATCAGAGCAGGACTTACAGTCATCTGACTTAGAGCTCTCAAGAATTCCAATGGGAGAGTCTACTCCTGAAGGTGAGATCCACAACCTCCAGGAAACGGTCACACGAGTCATTGGGAGGGTAGAGAAAGGGCAGAAAACTATTGAACAGTTGGAGGAACAGGCCCAGATTCTCACAAGTTTTATCAAATCTCTTTTGTCTAAGGACAAAGTTTTGGACCCTACCCCATTGACTACTCTTCCACCTCCTGTAATTTTGAGCCAAGATGAAATACAGAGTATCAAAGACATGCACAAGTATTCTGTCTACGGCAGGGCTATGGAAGCCATGGTGGAAGATATGCTTGTTGCAGGATTGAATTTCATCGATGAAGCTTTCAAACTCCACGGAAAGGTGAACAATTTGCAACAGAAGCTCTCCTCCACTATCGGGGTCATGGATAAAGAGCTCAAACTCTGGAGTAGTTGCATAGTAGACCTCCGTCTCATGGGACAGACAGATGAGAACATTTTATTGGCGAATAAGGTTTTTGATGATGCAAAGGATAATGCACAAAGTCACAGGTTTACTGACATAGAGTGGAAGATCAAAGTCCTGGAGGAGGCTTTGGGAGAGCTGAAGAATAGCTGGCAGAAAGGAGAGGCTTTCAAGACACTGGTGGTATCTGCTTTCAAAGATATACACTGTCATCTTCAAGATGAAACTTCTGGTGTGCCCCTTTCCTTGCAAGAAATCAAAGCTCAATTCAGAGCTTTTGTCAAAGATAATTTATTCAAGGAAAGTTCCATCTCCAAGGAGAAAATGAAGGAGATTTGCTCTCTTCAATCTACCATTGAAGAAGCAAATAAAGATTATCATACTCATGTCGAGTTTGATAAAGAAATGGAGAAGTGTCTCGATTTTGGGGTCAGTCTACAGCCAACACGTCAGTCCCTCGTGGCAGAGACATAGCCGAGGCATTGAAAAGATTCAGGCAGCAGATTTTGAAGTCAGTGGGTCCCTCCCAGTAACTGACCACCTGTCTTCTTCTCCTTATTCTTTTCTCTTCTTCCCATTCTTTTTCTGTTTTCTTTGTAAAAAGTTGAGGTATTGCGGTTGGCAGTCCTTAACTATTCTTGGTTAAAAGAAGCGGTTACGAAGAGTAACTGATTTGTAAGCTATATAATGGCCTCTCTACGCCATTCTTAAGGAGGAAGAACGGGTTTATTTTCTGAAAGTGTAAATAGATCATAAAGAAATCAATACGATTTAAATTTTGGAAGATTTCCATTCTTTGTCTGCATCTTTTCAACTCGATCTGATCTATTATCTCTAAGCTTTCATTTAAATTCTAGTTCTAAATACATAATTTAGAACTCACAAATCAAAACAACCATTCTTATAATAGATAACCATATGCAGCTGTAATGACTCGGTGCACCACCGATCTATTCATTCCATGACTCGGTGATCTACCGATCTATTCATGTGTTTCACAGAGTTGGCATTTTTACTAACTCTTCACTCTTGCGGTTCTCTTCCCTAATCTAGGATTTCAGAATGCTCTGTCCAAGGAACCTATCTGAATAATTGTTACCATTATTCATCGGCATCTCGTCCCTTAGACTAGGTGACATAGGACAATGCAATCAGCAGCTTGCGATACTTTGGCCAAAGTTTTGAAACATATTGTTCATGTCTCATATTCCTTGACGGCATACTCGTCAATCTGGAATACGTCCTCCACCCCACTCTGATGTTATATAGAATGTCCCATATTGACTTCTGTCAGCCATCCCTGCCCCAAGTCATTCACTCAAGAATGGATTAATAACATGACAACGTTATAAGGATGCTCTCGAGGACTAGGGATAAGCTGACATACTGGATAAACCCTAGTTAACCCAGTGTGTCAAGGTACCCCGAATCTCCAAGGGCAACCTCATAACATGACCATGTTCCTAACCAGATCCCGAGTAAAAACTTGTTCGAGTTTAAGGTGTAAATCTTAACGATCAATGCAAAGGGTGTCGCCATATGTCACCTGCATTGTTGTATCCTCGAGAAGATCCTAATCTCCTCGAAGGTACAACCTACAGTTGTCATGTGCCGACATCCTACAAAACCACCTCGGAAAGATCTATTAAACTTAAGGTGTTACTTACGTTGAGTTGCAATTACACTTTAAGACTCTCCTTTCTAGGTAGTCTTATCCCAACTCTGGCTTCCTCATCATTGAGTTGCCTTACTTATTTAAGATCCATTTCACAGAGAGAAATTAATAAGATTTGAGATCTCATCAAGAGTTCATTGATTCACAATAATCTTAATCAACGAAAATGGGCAGTAGCCCTAAGTCTCCTCTTAAGGATGCTAAATATACCCTTTTAGGTTTATATCGGTTTTCCAAAACTGAATTATATCTTACTTATTTGTATTAAGATATAGTGATTTAGATTCATTATGTACGTTGTCTTGGCTTAGATCAAGGTTAGGGAGTAATAGATTACTCCTCCCATTCAGCTACCTATTAAGGTTTATTTGAACCTTAACTTCTTGGAAGACAGTGGTCTAATTTCCAAATTAGCCTTATATGGAATATAACAGAACTACTAATCATTCACAAGTATTTAGTCACAAAATCTTTACAAGGCCTACTTAGAGAATCCAAATATCTCCAAGGTATACAATAATAAAAATGCACTTCAAAACAATCGAACCAAAGAGGATCAATCCATCAAAATACAAATACAACCATATAGTATCAATTCCCTCATTTCATTTAATTCTAAGCCAAATAATTACAATCTATGCATTCAACATATTTGATACAATACTCAACAACATAAGATCAACTTTCTCATATAATACAATTAGAGAAGTCAAGTTGGAATTCATCATAAAACCAAATTAAATAATCTGAGCATCATATCAGATCTGCGTGCCTTTACCACTTATGACAACCATCTGCAAAAATTGCCAACACGGGTCAGTTCTGTGAACTGAGCATGATAAGCACTAATTCTTAAAACAATTGCATTCTACCAATTGCTCTCATTAAACAACCTGTTTAAATGAAATCATTTCATCAAATCCTAAAACATGAATCAGGCTAATTATCTTTCTACAATTCTAACATGACTATAACGCATGACTCATATTATAGCTGCCAATTAAACCTAAATATTTTTAGATGACTCATCATAAATATTAGAGACTAAGAAGAACAAAATGAATCCAAAACATCCATCCATCCATCCGAATCCCAAGGACAGCAATAATCCTACAAATTATTCCATTCAAAAATGAATATCCTATCATTTCGTATATCCAACAGGTATGTTTTTAACAATTCATCAAAAGTAGATTATAACTTTCATCAAGTTCATCCAACGAGATTCTTTTAAAAACATTACAATATTTCAATGGTATTGGCAAATACACCAACCTTACTAAATACACTTTTACCGATTTCTCCCTACTGATTTAACAGTCTTTTCTTCTTAAGTCCGTACCATAGAGTTCACATAAGGAATATAAAAGAAGAAAGCACTCAAAGTTTCTAGACAAGGAGAGAAATATCTTATTATTCCTACGATTATATATATCAACATATACTTTAGAGTGAGGAGAAAGAAACAGAGACATTGATTTCCATTCCAATCATGTTCGGGATATTACTGACTTTTCAAGAATAATGCAATTACATTATACGCATGCGACTAAGTCAGTCGAGATAACAAGAAGAAACTACAGTTTCATCAAAATTCAAATATAAGAATCACCTATAGCTTATTAAGTAATACAAGAACTCTCGCGACAAAGCAGTAATAAATAATCCATCCACAATAGACTCAACAAAACTTTCCATATCATTTATCAAACATGAAAATGCCCAACACCATCGCCCGATATGGCACAACTAGGAACTCTTTATCTCAGTCAAGCACGAGACTAGATAACACTAAAAAATAGAAGAGTACGTATCCATATTCCAAACACAACGACATTTCCCAGATGAAACACATACATACACAAAACATTCAAGCTGAATCTAATCCCTACTAAATATACAACAAGGACTTATATCAGAAGCCGAATTCAAGGAAGATAACCACAACAAGGACTTCACAGAAGTCGACTCCCTATCTTAATTTCATCCAAGTTCCATCCAAGTTGAGCTAATACGAAATTACAGCAGGGTCTCAAACAGAGTCTGGTTTGTAATGTAACCCAACATACGTTTCCACAGAACCGAACTGAATAATAACACAACAACATTAAGAAAGAGTCGAATCAATATGCATGCACAACGAGGACTTATATCAGAAATCGAGTCACACACAACACTTCAAGGACATCAACAGGAGTCACATTCACATGAGAATACAACAAGGACTCCAACAGAGTCATTTCTAACAAGTGCTCAAAACTAGGCTTCGATAGAAGATGAATCATACAAAAACATTTCAAGGACTCCAACAGAGTCGTTTCCAACAAGTGTTAATAGCAAGGCTTCGACAGAAGTCGATAGCATACAAAAAAGACATTTCAAGGACTCCAACAGAGTCATTTCCAACAAGTGTTAACAGCAAGGCTTTGACAGAAGTCGATAGCATACAAAAAAAACATTTCAAGGACTCCAATAGAGTCATTCCCATATATTATCCATGCTAGCATTTCAATGGAATCTAACCAAAAAGCAAAACACAACAAGATATTTCAACAGTAACTAATCCAAATGTACACTCAACAAGGATTCAACGGAATAATCGAACCAGCATGAAAACACAGCAAGATATTTCATACATTGCTACCATTAAAACCAACTGAACCAAAAATCATCTGAACAGAGTTGTTCTAATGAAATCATTTGAAGGAAAGCAAGATTTTTAAAAGTTAGGGCCTATCATGCCTGATAGTGTCGCGTAAAAATCCGAAGAAGACCTCTGAATGTGCTTGCGCCTTCTCTTCTTCTTCCATGATAGATTAAACAACAATAAATTGTTACCTTCATGCCTTATAAACTTTCCCCGACAGAGAAAAGAGCTAGATATTCTCAAAGTTGCCATGCAACACAGAGTAGACTGGTTCGAAGAACCAGTCATCAAGCAGAGAGAAAAACGGAACATGGAAAACCAAAATACCAACAAATTTTCCATTTGCATGCCTTCCCAAGCAATCCACGCTCGGGAACCAAAGTTCATCAATGGCATTAACTCCAAGATTCCCGCCTATTCTCCATTGCCACCGACCGCCTAAGTTGGTGATTGCCAAATGAAAGCAAACAACCATTTCCAAATTTGGCGATGCTGCCACGTCAGGTCACAATAGCCGTTAGCAACCTCCGCCAAATCCCAAGTCCTTCATCCTTATCCACCTCATTTAATGCCATGGAAACCACCGCCCATGACTCGCGCCCCTTCATAGGTCCCCCTCCATCCATTATCATTAGTTAAGATAGGTTAGAACATAGGTTAGATCATAAGGTAAGACATTAGTCTTACTTCCATAGTGCTAGGTGTAGCTAACCTTAGGAGCATTACGCTTATAGTTTAGGGTTAGTTTAGATTAGCAATCATTCAACCAATAGGTTATAGTTTAGGTTAAGGTTATTAACCTTAATGAATTCGATCTAGGTCTCATAAGTAGGACCGATCGGTTTAGAACCAAGCGGGGTATATCATTCCCGTATTGGATTCTATCGGTATTACTACTAAGCTTGCATAACCACCAAAATTTCTTACGGCTTAAGGTCTAGGCCTTCCTGATATTACGATATCGGAAACCAAATTCATTTTACACGATCAGCCTGAGTTAAACTCCGGAATTGCTTATTCAACTCATTCAGACCTTGCATCTTCGAAAGGTCAATAATTTTTTTTTTTGTTCATCCTGAACAAACTTAAAACATCTCTTGGATCAATGCAACTGATCCAAGGCTGAGTCATAAAGATGGATAAATCCACAATTCCTCCCAAAATCAAATTGAACTCAGGTGCTAAAAATGAAAGAAATAAAAGAGTCCAAGCATATCCTGACTCAGTCAAATATCTTCAAGAGCAAAGAAGATACAATCCATATCAAGCATGACTTCACAATCAAAGGAACACATCCTTATACAGAAGAAATCATATATCAACACTTGCATGCTCAGGAGGAAGTAACAATAGTTCAGGGTGTTACATGCTTCCCTCTAAAAGATTCATCATCCCGATGATTACATATTTTGATTTACCTTCAGGTCAACCAATTTATTAGTTCACAATACAATAAGACTATTTCCAACTTGAATAGTTCCAGAAATCAATGTCACGATACATTTTATTCAACCTGAATAATGTTTGCCTCAATCTGGCTTTCATAAAGACATGAAAAGATAAGTTCATAAAAATGTTTTGTCAACAGATTTCATTCTGTTCAAAAAGAAGGAAAAGCAATTTTCATCTCTTCCATATTTTCCCAAGTTGCACTTTCTTCGTTAAACTGGTCCCACTGGACCTTACATTGTTGTATTTCACGATTTCTCAAATGCAATTGGTGAGTTTCCAGCACTCGTGTGGGTTTAACCACGATTATTCCTGGGTCTTGGACCTGCAAGGAATTCCAATTTAAAACATGTGACAAATCTGAAACGTATTTCTTAAGCAAAGAAATATGGAAAACATCATGCATGTGAGACAAAGCAGGTGGTAATGCTAATCGATAAGCTACAGGATTGATTATTTCGACAATTTCGAAAGGTCCCACGTAACGAGGTGACAACTTGGCAGCCTTGCCAAAAGTTATAGAACTCTTTCTGGGTTTAACACGAAGAAAAACCTTCTCACCAAGTTCAAACCTTTGATCAACCCAGCTTAAGGTCAGCATAGCTCTTCTGCCTATCTGTTTGCTTCCTTTAATCGTTCACGAATCAACTTTACTTGTTGTTCCATTTCAGTGAGGATTTCTGGCCCAATTACCACTCTATCCTCAATACTATCCCAGCTAACAGGGGTTCTGCACTTTCTTCCATAAAGTGCTTCAAAAGGTGCCATTTTAAGAGATGAGTGATAAGTGTTGTTGTATGCGAATTCAACTAATGGAAGATACTCTTCCCATTTATACTGTTGATCCATGCAATACATTCGCAACATATCTTCCAACACTTGATTTACTCTCTCGGTTTGTCCATCCGTTTCTGGATGATATGCAGAACTGAAGTTTAGTTTCGTTCCAAGAGTTGTATTAAGCGTTTGCCAAAATCTTGATGTCATTCTAGGATCCCTGTCAGATATAATCAATTCTGGTACACCATGTAACCTAAAATTTCGTGCACAAATCTTTTGGCCAACACTGGTGAATCATCCTTTAGATTTCCAGCGATGAAATGAGCTACCTTAGTTAGTTTATCTACAACTACCAGGATAACATCATGTTTATTCCTGACATAGGTAACCCTTGTACAAAGTCCATGCTTATTACTTTCCATTTGTACTGCGGTATGCTATGGGGATATAATAGTCCAGCAGGGTGCATGTGTTCTGCCTTAACCCGCTGACATTCCAGACAATGTGTCACAAAATCAATAACATCCTTTTTCATACCTTTCCAAAAGTATTGTTGTTTTAGATCAGCAAGCATTTTTGTGATACCCGGGTGTCCAGAGAAAGGTGAATTATGAAATTCAACTAACAACTTCTTTCTCAAATCATTTAGCAAAGGTACGTATACCTGTTTTCATAACGTAAGATTCCTTCCTTATCAAAATGAAAACCTTTATACCTTTCATCATTAGGTTCTGCAGCAAGCGTTGTTTTTACTTGCTGAAAGTATATATCAGATTCTGAGGCACTTTTTACCTCATCCTTAAACTGAGTTCTTAATGTTATAAGAGCAGAAATGTGCTTCCTACGACTCAGAGCATCTGCTACTCTATTCTCTTTCCCTTTGATGTAGCTAATATCAAAATCATATTGGGATAAAAACTCTAACCACCTTCTCTCTGTCTGGCATTTAGATTAGGTTTGAGTGAAAATATATTTCAGTCCTAAGTGATCAGTTTTCAACTCAAAAGGTTTCCCAAGTAAATAGTGTCTCCAGACTTGAAGCGCATGAACAATGGCAGCAAGCTCCAAATCATGAGGGGCATAATTCAGCTCATGTAACTTAAGTTTTCTACTTTCATATGCTATGACTTGATCATTCTATAACAAAACACCACCAAGGCCTTCCCCAGAAGCATCCGTTACAATAGTAAAGCTCCCATTAGGGTCTGGTACAGCTAATATAGGTGCTGAAGTCAACTGGATTTTCAAACTTTTGAAAGCAGTTTCACACTTATCATTCCAAATAAATTTCTTATCCTTCTTCTGCAATGAAGTTATTGGTGCAGCCACTTTAGAAAAATCCTTAACAAATTTTCTATAATAACCAACAAGACCCATGAAGCTTCTTACTTCGTGCACATTCTTTGGTGCAGGCCACTCAGTTATTGCCACTATTTTTGAAGGATCCACAACAATTCCTTCTTTACTAATGACATGACCCAAATAGTGAACTTCTGTATCAAAGAAAGAACATTTGGATAACTTACCATATAACTTTCTTTTTCTCAAAATTTCCAAAACTATCTTCAAATGCTCATTATGCTCATCAACACTTTTAGAATAAATGAGAATATCGTCCAAGAATACAAGTACAAACTTGTCCAAATATTCTTGAAAGATATTATTCATTAAGTTCATAAAAGTTGCGGGTGCATTAGTTAATCCAAAGGGTAGAACCGTGAATTCATAATGTCCGTACCTGGTTCGGAAAGTTGTTTTATGAATATCTTCTTCTCTAATCCTTAATTGATGATAACCAGATCGAAGATCTATCTTGGAATAAACCGCTGCCCCACGCATCTGATCAAATAGATCGTCGATCCTTGGAAGTGGGTATCTGTTCTTGATTGTTGCTTTGTTTAACATCCGATAGTCAATACACAGCCTAAGTGTTCCATCCTTCTTTTTTACAAATATTACTGTGCTCCCCAAGGTGAAACACTTGGTCTAATCAAACCCTTAGATAAAAGTTCTTGCAATTGTGCCTTAAGCTCGACTAACTCTGTAGTAGTCATCCGATAAGGTGCCTTGGAAATAGGTTCCGTTCCTGGTTTGATTTCAATAGTGAAATCAAATTCCCTTTTGGGTGGTAAACCTGGTAATTCCTCCGGAAAAACATCCTTGAAACTTTGCAACAGAGGGAATCGTTTCATGGAATCACCATCTTCTTCTGAGAATTCAGATATCTTTACTACATATAAGGTACATCCTTTGTTTTTAGCCTTTTTAAGTTGCATAGCTGACAGCTTCCTAACCGAAATTTCCCGTTTCACTCCTTGTATCTCTGTTGTTTTCAGACGATCATCTAAACATCTTATTTTCTTTTCAAAGCAGTCTACTTTTGCTTTATGGTCAGCTAACCAATTAACACCGATGACAATGTCATAGGATCCCAAAGGTGCAACATAGAGGTCAACTTCAGTGGAAAAGTTAGGTAAGTCAAGGACTGCCCCAAAAAGACACATACTCACTGTATGAACAGAGTTATTACCATACTGTACAGTCCAAGATTTATCCATTTTTCCAGCTTTTCTCTTAAGTTTAGAAGCAAGTTTACTAGAAATAAAACATTCAGTAGCTCCGGTATCAAAAAGAATAGTGACAGGTATGCCAAATAACTTACCCGGAACTTCTATTGGTGTCACTTGCTTTTCAGCTTGCTTGTCTGCTACTGCAGCATGTATCTTATGCTGCTGATTACGATCATCCTTCTTCAAAGGGCACTGATTGGCATAGTGGTCTTTGCCACAATTGTAGCAGCCTCCTACAGGTCCCTTTTTAGGCTCAAAATTACTTCCAGCCTTAAAATTATCACGTTGTCCTCCATAGGGTTTCTGCCCATTGTTATAATTTTTGGCAAAACCATCCCTTACATTTCCAGCAGGCTTATTCGCTATCATTTTCTTACTATTATCCCCTGGAAACTTACTTCTTGTTTCCAAACTTTTTCCATGGCCCCTTTTTGGGTGCAAGTGAAGTTGAAGAAGGATTTACAATCTTCTTCCGCACTTCCTCTTTATGAGCAGAAATAGCCTTTAATTTTTGTTCTTGCCTTATGGCCTTTTCAACAACTCCTTCCATAGTGGTTGGGCTGTGAACATCGACCTCTCCTCCTATCATGGGATTCAGCCCCATGATAAATTTTCGTATTCTGAACTTCTCGTCAGTTTGATATTGTGGTACGTACTTGAGGAGTTTCGTAAACCACTCCCAATATTCAGTTACCATTAGCTTCCCTTGAGCTAAGTTCTGGAATTCTGTCATTTTCTGATCATAGAAAAGTTGTGGCAGCCAACGTTGCCTAAAATAGCCCTTAAATTGATCCCAAGTGATATTGGTCTCATCAATATTTAGCTCAGCTTTACGGCTGTCCCACCACGAAGATGCTTCGTGGGAAAGTTGATAGGCTCCCCAAATAGCTTTGGTTTCCTCCGAGAAGTTTCTTATTGCAAAGTACTTCTCCATTTCACTGAGCCAATTCTCAGCTCCATCTCCTAATGTGGTGCCATCATATTTAGGTGGGCTTATCCTTTTTATATCATTAGTGAGTTCCACTGCCAACCTGGCCTTTTTGTTTTCTGGTTGGACAGGTGCATTTCTAGCGTTATTATCAACACCCATATCGGGGTTGTCCTCAGGAGGTTGCTGATTGTCATTACCAGCTTCATCATCCTCCTCATTTCCCATTACTTGTTGTTCAAGTATAGCCAAACGATCTCTTGTGTCCAATAGGGCAGCAAGGATCTCATCAAGTTTTTGGGTTGTTGCCACCCCTTCTTCAGGTGGAGCATTATTCGCAACGTTCCCCCTTGTTCTAACCATTTTCTGTTACAAGAAAATTCAGGTTTTTATCAGATTATGGACACAATAGGTCCAAGAGCTGCAACCTTCAGCTCTGATACCAAGATGTAACATTCCCCAAATTAGTACATTAGAACAAGTAAATTTTTTTTTTTTTTTTTTGATAAATGCTTCCTAGTTCTAAATACATAATTTAGAACTCACAAATCAAAACAACCATTCTTATAACAGATAACCATATGCAACTGTAATGACTCGGTGCACCACCGATCTATTCATTCCATGACTCGGTGATCTACCGATCTATTCATGTGTTTCACAGAGTTGGCGTTTTTACTAACTCTTCACTCTTGCGGTTCTCTTCCCTAATCTGGGATTTCAGAATGCTCTGTCCAAGGAACCTATCTGAATAATTGTTACCATTATTCATCGGCATCTCATCCCTTAGACTAGGTGACATAGGACAACGCAATCAACAGCTTGCGATACTTTGGCCAAAGTTTTGAAACATATTGTTCATGTCTCATATTCCTTGACGGCATACTCGTCAATCTGGAATACGTCCTCCACCCCACTCCGATGTTATATAGAATGTCCCATACTGACTTCTGTCAGCCATCCCTCCCCAAGTCATTCACTCAGGAATGGATTAATAACATGACAACGTTATAAGGATGCTCTCGAGGACTAGGGATAAGCTGACATACTGGATAAACCCTAGTTAACCCTGTGTGTCAAGGTACCCCAAATCTCCAAGGGCAACCTCATAACATGACCATGTTCCTAACCAGATCCCGAGTAAAAACTTGTTCGAGTTTAAGGTGTAAATCTTAACGATCAATGCAAAGGGTGTCGCCATATGTCACCTGCATTGTTGTATCCTCGAGAAGATCCTAATCTCCTCGAAGGTACAACCCTACAGTTGTCATGTGCCGACATCCTACAAAACCACCTCGGAAAGATCTATTAAACTTAAGGTGTTACTTACGTTGAGTTGAAATTATACTTTAAGACTCTCCTTTCCGGTTAGTCTTATCCCAACTCCTGGGCTCCTCATCATTGAGTTGCCTTACTTATTTAAGATCCATTTCACAGAGAGAAATTAATAAGATTTGAGATCTCATCAAGAGTTCATTGATTCACAATAATCTTAATCAACGAAAATGGGCAGTAGCCCTAAGTCTCCTCTTAAGGATGCTAAATATACCTTTTAGGTTTATATCGGTTTTCCAAAACTGAATTATATCTTACTTATTTGTATTAAGATATAGTGATTTAGATTCATTATGTACGTTGCCTTGGCTTAGATCAAGGTTAGGGAGTAATAGATTACTCTTCCCGTTCAGCTACCTATTAAGGTGTATTTGAACCTTAACTTCTAGGAAGACAGTGGTCTAATTTCCAAATTAGCCTTATATGGAATATAACAGAACTACTAATCATTCACAAGTATTTAGTCACAAAATCTTTACAAGGCCTACTTAGAGAATCCAAATATCTCCAAGGTATACAATAATAATAAAAATGCACTTCAAAACAATCGAACCAAAGAGGATCAATCCATCAAAATACAAATACAGCCATATAGTATCAATTCCCTCATTTCATTTAATTCTAAGCCAAATAATTACAATCTATGCATTCAGCATATTTGATACAATACTCAACAGCATAAGATCAACTTTCTCATATAATACAATTAGAGAAGTCAAGTTGGAATTCATCATAAAACCAAATTAAATAATCTGAGCATCATATCAGATCTGCGTGCCTTTACCACTTATGACAACCATCTGCAAAAATTGCCAACACGGGTCAGTTCTGTGAACTGAGCATGATAAGCACTAATTCTTAAAACAATTGCATTCTACCAATTGCTCTCATTAAACAACCTATTTAAATGAAATCATTTCATCAAATCCTAAAACATGAATCAGGCTAATTATCTTTCTATAATTCTACATGACTATAACGCATGACTCATATTATAGCTTCCAATTAAACCTGAATATTTTCAGATGACTCATCATAAATATTAGAGACTAAGAAGAACAAAATGAATCCAAAACATCCATCCATCTATCCGAATCCCAAGGACAACAATAATCCTACAAATTATTCCATTCAAAAATGAATATCCTATCAATTTGTATATCCAACAGGTATGTTTTTAACAATTCATTAAAAGCAGATTATAACTTTCATCAAGTTCATCCAACGAGATTCTTTTAAAACATTACAATATTTCAATGGTATTGGCAAATACACCATCTTTACTCTTACATGATACACTTTTACCAGTTTCCCTACAGTTTAACAGTCTTTTCATCTTAAGCCCGTACCGTAGAGTTCACATAAGGAATATAAAAGAAGAAAGCACTCAAAGTTTCTAGACAAGGAAAGAATATCTTATTATTCCTATAGTTAAATATATCAACATATACTTTACAGCTGAGGAGAAAGAAACAGAGACATTCAGATTTCCATTCCAATCATGTTCAGGACTGTACCGAATTTTCAAGAATAATGCAATTACATTATACGCATGCGACTAAGTCAGTCGAGATAACAAGAAGAAACTACAGTTTCATCAAAATTCAAATATAAGAATCACTGTAGCTTATTAAGTAATACAAGAACTCTCGCGATAAAGCAGTAATAAATAATCCAACCACAATAGACTCAACAAAACTTTCCATATCATTTATCAAACATGAAAATGCCCAACACCATCGCCCGATATGGCACAGCTAGGAACTCTTTATCTCAGTCAAGCACGAGACTAGATAACACTAAAAAAAATAGAAGACGTAACCCTGTGCAAACACAATGACATTCCCATTGAGTCAAACACGTACATACACAACAACATTCAACTGAATCTAAACCCTACTAAAATACAGCAAGGACTTATATCAGAAGCTGAATTCAAGGAAGATAACCACAAAGGACTTCATAGAAGTCGACTCCCTATCTTAATTTCATCCAAGTTCCATCCGAATTTGAGCTAATACGAAATTACAGCAGGGTCTCAAACAGAGTCTGGTTTGTAATGAAACCCAGCATACGTTTCCACAGAACCGAACTGAATAATAACACAACAACATTAAGAAAGAGTCGAATCAATATGCATGCACAACGAGGACTTATATCAGAAATCGAGTCACACGCAACACTTCAAGGACATCAACAGGAGTCGCATTCACATGAGAATATACAAAGGACTCCAACAGTCGAGTCATTTCTAACAAGTGCTCAAAACTAGGCTTCGATAGAAGACGAATCATACAAAACATTTCAAGGGACTCCAACAGAGTAGAGTCGTTTCCACAAGTGTTAACAAGTAAGGCTTCGAAGAAGTCGATAGCATACAAAAAAAGACATTTCAAGGACTCCAACAGAGTCATTTCCCACAAGTGTTAACAACAAGGCTTCGACAGAAGTCGATAGCATACAAAAAGACATTTCAAGGACTCCAACGAGTCATTTCCCAAAGTATTATCCTTCGATAAGTTGATAGCATTTCAAGACTCCAATGATCATTTCCCAAATAATTATCCATGCTCTAACCAAAAAGCAAAAAACACACAAGATATTTCAACATAACTAATCCAAATGTACACTCAGCAAGGATTCAACGGAATAATCGAACCAGCATGAAAACACAACAAGATATTTCATACATTGCTACCATTAAAACCAACTGAACCAAAAATCATCTGAACAGAGTTGTTCTAATGAAATCATTTGAAGGAAAGAAATTTTTAAAAGTTAGGGCCTATCATGCCTGATAGTGTCACGTAAAAATCTGAAGAAGACCTCTGAATGTGCTCGCGCCTTCTCTTCTTCTTCCACGATAGATTAAACAACAATAAATTGTTACCTTCATGCCTTATAAACTTTCCCCGACAGAGAAAAGAGTTAGATATTCTCAAGGTTGCCATGCAACACAGAGTAGACTGGTTCGAAGAACCAGTCATCAAGCAGAGAGAAAAATGCGAAACGCATGGAAAACCAAAATACCAACAAATTTTCCATTTGCATGCCTTCCCAAGCAATCCGCGCTCGGGAACCGAAGTTCATCAATGGCATTAACTCCAAGATTCCCGCCTATTCTCCATTGCCACCGACCGCCTAAGTTGGTGATTGCCAAATGAAAGAAAACAACCATTTCCAAATTTGGCGATGCTGCCACGTCAGGTCACAATAGCCGTTAGCAACCTCCCAAATCCCAAGTCCTTCATCCTTATCCACCTCATTTAATGCCATGGAAACCACCACCCATGACTCGCGCCCCTTCATAGGTCCCCCTCCATCCATCCATTAGTTAAGATAGGTTAGAACATAGGTTAGATCATAAGGTAAGACATTAGTCTTACTTCCATAGTGCTAGGTGTAGCTAACCTTAGGAGCATTACGCTTATAGTTTAGGGTTAGTTTAGATTAGAAATCAATCAACCAATAGGTTATAGTTTAGGTTAAGGTTATTAACCTTAACGAATTCAGTCTAGGTCTCATAAGTAGGACCGATCAGTTTTAGAACCAAACAGGGTATATCATTCCCGTATTGGATTCTATCCGGTATTGCTACTAAGCTTGCAGTAACCACCAGAATTTCTTACCTGGCTTAAGGTCTAGGCCTTCCTGATATTACGATATCGGAAACCAAATTCATTTTACACGATCAGCCTGAGTTAAACTCAGGAATTGCTTATTCAACTCATTCAGACCTTGCATCTTCGAAAGGTCAATATTTTTTTCTTTTTGTTCATCCTGAACAAACTTAAAACATCTCTTGGATCAATGCAACTGATCCAAGGCTGAGTCATAAAGACGGATAAATCCACAATTCCTCCCGAAATCAAATTGAACTCAGGTGCTAAAAATGAAAGAAATAAAAGAGTCCAAGCATATCCTGACTCAGTCAAAGATCTTCAAGAGCAAAGAAGATACAATCCATATCAAGCATGACTTCACAATCAAAGGAACACATCCTTATACAGAAGAAATCATATATCGTATTCCCTGCTCATAATAACCAAGGCTAGAACCTCTCCTAAGGCGCAATGGTGAAGATACATATGAGTGAAATTTAGATTATCTAAATATTCAAAATTTGATGTAAAAGGAATTGCATGATGTTGATCAATTTTATGGGATGAAGGATAATCAATTCCCCATAGATAATATTTGTTTTGAGATAAGTAGGACCATAGGATATAACATCTCCTACATCATGGTCATATGTGGGTTATTTGTTAGGGTGGCCATAAGTCTTGTAGTCATTTTTACACCCACTAGAAGAATAAGGGAATCCCATGCGCATCAGCCTATCACCTAGTGGGAACCGGGTGCTTACCCGAGGCATGTGTAGGCATCGAGTCTCTCTTTATGTGAGTTAAGAGGGAAACCATCATCTAGATTAGGAACTTAATGAATAATGGTGGCAATGAGACACACATTCATCATCAAACTCATAACGGTCTCTAGACAAAGGTGTTCACTTCAAATAGAAATTACTTGTAGACACCAGAACTTACAGCAAAAAGGAAAATGCATAAAATATTACATCCATTACATAACATCCATGAACGGAAATGAAACAATATAGATATGGATCAAATCAACTATGATCATGCTCATTCATCTTTATATCCTCATTACATTCATACCCATTACAATAAGTGGATCCACTTAGACTACCACAACTTGATCAGACCAAATTCCTACATCACAACAGGGATCATGTCTTTCATCCATACAAAGAAAATTTACATCCCATCCCCTTAATTCATTTCTCCATAATCTATCCTCTACCCAATCCCATGCAATATATCTGCAGAACTTTTCTCTCTCTCTATCAGTATCTATGTCTATCTCTTGATCCTTTGATCCTTCTCCTCTGCTTTAGCCCTATTACGGTGCTTGTATATATAGGCACCCTGAAGTGCCAATGCCTCCTTATGTGGCCTCGATTGGTTTCCCAAGAGTCTCGTATGGTCTTTTCATGGGGACACGTTCCTTTAGGTATGGGATCTTCTACATTCTCGCCATGATGGTCTACTAGGTGCGCCTACTCCTTCAACATTGTCTCTACATGTTCGACATGACGGTCTCCCATGTGCACCTCCATCGCTAAGAATATTCCCTCAGGGCCCCATGTTGTCGATCGACACCTTATTTGCTTCGCATGCGTGATCAGGTCCTGCTTCCCTACCAAAAATGGCTAAGTCCCAAAACCAAAGCTTTTTCCGCGTGCCTTATCCTACGTGCTCTTCTTCTATTAAGCCTTGCATGCTTTCTTCTTGCACGCCCATCCTTCAATCCATGTCTTGCACACCTTTTCATCTTGGTGCACTTAGTCAATATTTTAGGGGCCCAACATCACCCCACACTACGCCTATTCTCCATTTGTGGGAACACTTCTCCATTAGATAAGGGAACCAAGATGTAGTCTAATATTTTGCAAAAATAATAAGGGAATGAAAGAATCGGGGGAGAGAAAAGTATGGTGAAAGGATGGCATCAACTCAAAGCTAGGAAAATCCCTCTATAGGTCAGCCTCTAACTTGTTCCATGCGTCAACCTCGCTCTGTGCTTTCAGATGCAGGTCGCCGAATAGGGAACTTATCTCCTCAAAGCTCACCATTTCCCTAGGTGCCCAAAGTGTCAAAAACATTCTCCAAATCCTTTCCCAAGTCTTCAAGTACATCCATCCTCCTGGTCATTTGTTGGTATAGATCCTTCAACCGCTTTTGATTGAACCCTTAAGGTTTCAATGGCCTCGCTTCCTTTCAACCTCAGCCGGACTCTATCCCTTTCCACCCTATTTCATTTATCTTTCTCCGAACTCCTTTAGCTCTGCTTCGTGAGTGGCGATCAAGGTGCTTATTACCCTATCCCTCGTCTACACAATTATTATACGTGGCCTCGGTAGATTGGGCAAGTAATCTTAACATCCGTCACTACCTTGTTGTACTACAGTTTTTCCTCTAGGAAACTTATGCTATCATTTCTCACAAATAGTCTAGCCTCGCCTTGACCATGACCTTGTTGAGCACATTACGAGCTGCTCATCCAAGAGTTCTTGAGCATTCACCAAAGGATTGTCTCCCTTAGACTTTGGAGCTGTTACGATTTCCCTCGCATACTTCAAGTTTGGCTCATCAATATGAGACTCAAACGCCCAAGAAAGCATCTTCCTTGTCTGGGTATGCACCCTTATTGTCAAATGACTCCATGGCTAGGAGCCTTTCCATGGGTATAGTGTACTGGAAGTGCACGCGTAACACCTTCTTTGGGTCATCAACATAATTCATGACCTATCCTCATCCTACATCAAGGATCCTTCTTCCCGAGTGTGCAACTTTGGGAAAACTCACCTTTAGATTGTGACCTCCTCCCATACCGTCTTATTCTTTCTCGATGTTTTCCTCCTTATCTTCCTCCATCACTATGTCATCATTGCGCTCTAATTATTTTTCTACCAAGGCCTCAATTTTTTTTTCACCTCTCTTTCTCGCCACCTCGCTTACTTTCTCCTTCATAAATTTTATAGGTTCCTGCTCCTCTATGCCAACCTCTTAAATTCTTCCCGTGTCCTAGGCACTTTCCTCTCCCTAGATATCCTCAGTGTGTGTGAACACAAACTCATGTTTCTCTTCTCCACTCTCTTCTCCTGAATCATACACACTGAAGACAGGTGGCTCTTGCTCTCTTTCAGGCTCATCCTCCCCACTATCATCTTCTTCACTGTCATCCTCCTTTCCACCCATGTATTTTTCCAAGCTATCGATCTCCTCCGAGTCAGCTTCCTCTTCTATCCTCTAGCTTTTTCTTGAGAGGTGACTCTTTGGTAGGGGATTCAACCTTCTCTGCTTCCTCTGGTGACTTTTCTTTGGTGAGGGGTTACTCTAGGTGCCTCTTCTTCCATTGTCTTATCCTTTACTGGGGATTTCTTCCTGTGCGCTTAGGTGTTAGGTTTGGCACTCACCACAAAGATGCTTACTATCTCGAGTAGTCTACACACTTGGTGCTTCTTCTTCTTATCTTTCCCTCTTCTTGGGTGCGGGCTTCTTTCTACCCATGGGATCTTCAGGTATGGAGACATCATTCTCTAGGTATGTGCCTTTCTCAAACTTGGGTCTTATGCAGAGGAATATGTGTGTCATGTATCCTCTACAATGGGCAAGGTCACGGGCCTTGTTATTTGCACTTCATGTTGTTGGGAATATTATTATAGTGTAAACATTATATTATGAGTTGTTGAGAAACAACAAATAATTACCTGAATTATATGTGAAGTTGTTGTAAACAACTTCACGTATTTAGCTTATTGTTTGCAACCACTCCTAAATTATAGGAGGTTGTTTTTACTATTTGTTTGGCTATTTATTAGCCATGTATTGTGTATGTTAATTGAATAAGATCAATATATTATTTATTATGTTATTCTGATTCAAACCTTTCATATGGTAGCAGAGTGAGTTTGATGATCTGAGAATAATTTTGAAGGGGCAGTCGATGATCTCTTGCCCCATGTGATGGCAGTACATGTTTGAGAGAGTACGCAGGCTGTGCAGTTTGGAGGTGTCGTGTCCTTGGAGAATGTAGGTTGTGCAGTGTGAAGTGCCGTGTCCACGCAGTGTGGAGGATGTAAAAATTAAACGCAGGTATCTAAAGTTTTATTTGCTACACAATTTGCCACGCAGCCACAAGTTTTGAGTCTTATTTTCCATGCGGGGGAGAAAAACACCGCAGGTTTTAGTTGCCACACAGCCTCATCACTTTCTGAGATTTACTTGCCACGCAGTCACCTGGGGTTGCAGGTTTTTTTAAAAACATTGATATATAGTTGATATATAATAAACTATATACGTGTGTTTATGTAGTTTTTCAGTTTTGGTAAAAAAATGTTTAGAGTATTTAAAAAGTAATTTCCTTTTATTACTTTTTAAATAGTGATTTATCAATATTATTACCATCAATTGTAATACAATAGTTGTGAAAATGGAGAAATTGAGTCTTGTTGAGAAGTACGAAGGACGTGATTTTCATACATGGAGAATCCAGATGCAGCTGAATTTGATTGAGAAAGATTTGTGGGATGTGGTTAAACCAAATATGACAACACAAACAAATCCAATAGATCTCGTAAAGTGGAATATCAAGGATCAAAAGGCCTTGGGAACTATTGGTCTCGGTTTGTCAAAAGCGTACCTGCACCATGTAGACTTCACAAAGTCTGCAAAGGAAATCTGGGAGACATTAAATAAGCTATTCGGATCTGAAGCAGAAAGTGCAAAGACAACACTGAAGCAAAAATTATACGGGTTAAAGATGGATGAAAGTATAAAAATGGCAGAACACATCAGCAAGTTCCGCTCTCTTCTCAATCAACTTGCAGGTATTAATGAGAAGGTAAAAGATGATGATGCCAAAGCAATTCTTTTGAATAGTTTGCCTAAAAAAATGTCTCATATGGTTTTTACTTTGAGCAAGATTAAAATTGGTTTAGAAGGAGTAGTTTCTACTCTTCTTGATCAGAATGAACCTTCAGAACCAGAAGAAGAGGTCTTATATGTACACAATAAAGCTAGTACATCATCAAAGAAGGGTAAGTACAATTCAAAGCACATTCCTACAAAGGGACAAATCAAATGTTACTATTGTAAAGAAGTGGGGCATGTCATTTTAAATTGTAAAAAGTGGGCACAAGATCTACTGGATGATAAGATTGATCAAAAGGCTTATATTGTTGAAGAAGAAACTGACTGGGAAGATTATGCAACTGATGAAGAACTTTCTTGCCCTAGCGATGAAGATTATCTCTTCTAAAAATAACCAAACTGGAGGTAGGAGGAAATGGAGGATGGAGGCTACTCAGCACCTCTCGTCAGTCACCAACGACGAGGTCATATTTTGTGGTGGTGACATATTTATTTCCAGTTGTGTGTTTATTTTATCTGGTGTGCAGAATAAAGAGCAACAATTTGTGTATGTTTGCTTGGTACATGCGAGTATTCCTATATGTTCTCTTGAAGTGTTGTGATGTGGCATAGAAGGTGTCAGTCAGTGAAATAGTTGTATAGGAGGGCAGCTGGTGTCCAGAGGAGAGGAGCAGTATGCAGACCTAAAAATATGCATAGGCATATGATTCTGGTTTCAACTACACTTCACCCCATGTTCACACTAAGGGGGTGTATGTTGGGAATATTATTATAGTGTAAACATTATATTATGAGTTGTTGAGAAACAAAAATAATTACTGGAATTATATGTGAAGTTGTTGTAAACAACTTCACGTATTTAGCTTATTGTTTGTAACCACTCCTAAATTATAGGAGGTTGTTTTTACTATTTGTTTGGCTATTTATTAGCCATGTATTGTGTATGTTAATTCAATAATATCAATATATTATTTATTATGTTATTCGATTCGAACCTATCACATGTGACACATACCTCTCTATTTATGCATGCTTGGTGTCGGGGTAGATCAACCCCTTACACATTTCCTTATGGTCCCGGTCCAGGTTACCAAGGTCTAGCTTCAACTTCTTAGATTCCTTGAAACTATTTACTTCCGCTTGGAAGTATTGAGTAGTGAAAGTGAAGGGTAGCTTACACCATGGGCTCCATGTCTCATTTGTTAGTCCGAATCTACCCAAGCGTAAATGCTGGTACACCACAAATTCAACTTCTCCCTTTTTGGTCTCTCGGAAGTTGTTAAGTTATTCTCTATTTTTCCCTAAACACATTCCTCGGGTACATATACCATTTCTCTAGGTGTACGGTTGTCATGGTGTCACAGGTGTATTTCTCAAATATTTTTGTGGGTGAAGGGCCCTCGGTAGGGTACTCCCATACAAACTTCTCTGATGCATCAGGTACTCCAATCTCTGAAAATAAAATCGTTAGTAGGACATTTTCAAAGAGGATTTTGTCACCTTCCTTCGCACAATTGAAAATATCCTCCGCGATGAATGTAGACAAGTTGTAAATGGTGCCCTTTGAATTTTTTTACAAACATGCAACCATGGCTTATTGACCTGGGTCCATCTCTCCTGGCCATTTAAATTTGTCACCAGATGCACGGCCATCTTCATTACTAGGTCCTCGATATCCATGATATCATAGTATTTTGACCCCTTCTTGTATGCATAGGCAGCGATAGTTTCCTTGACTACCTCTTTGTCACCTAATTCATCCTCCAAACTGTCTCCTTTACATATGAGGCTTGTGAACTATGAAATGAGATGAGGAGTAATGTGCATCTTGCACCCTATGAAATGGAAGTAGTCTTCATGCATGTGTGACATCATCCATTGATATAGGTGCTTAGGCTTCCCAAAATAGGGCAACTCAAAGAGTTGGAGTAATCATGCCTTCTCCATTTTGACCTTCACATCATCATTATAGATGGGCAAGCCCTCTCGATGTCCATTTATTTGATGGACCTACTAACTCCAAAGGGCATCTCCTTCTCGATTGTGCTTGTATGATGATTGTAGTTGTTTATAGACATGTTTCTCATATGGGACTGCCACTCCTTCCCCAGTAATACTCAATCTGGGTACTACATTTCCACATACCACTCTTCATTTGTACTTGCATCAGGTTCTTGTTGCTTAGCCTTGGCCTTACCCTTTCCCTTCTTGGGTTTCCTAACTAGTTTCTTGGGTGGCATTGATTATCACTTCAATCGTGCCTTTTACTCGGCCTTTCCACTTCTTCCAGCCTTAGATCTCAAACCTGTGAAGAAAACCCCTTAAACCTCGTGCCCTAGTTTTTCAAACCCTAACTGGGATACTCCTTTCACAAGATGATGCCTTCTCACAACTTCCCTTATGCTCGGGAAATCCCTTACTTTTGGTTCGTAAATCCAACTAGTTGCTCACACAGATCAATTTTTGGAAGCCCTAGTTTGCAAGGATGCAAAAGTACATCTCTCTCTATTCTCAAAGTGAAAATGACAATGCCTCAACCCTTTATTTATAGCTTTTCCCACTTTGTAACATTAAATGCTACCTTACCTACCATCGTACATTAACACATAATGTGGATTTTTCAAACAAAACCTGACTTTCATGCTTTTACTTGCGTGCCTAACCTTGCACGGACAATTTTATATCCTTCTAGAGAAAACCCTACTTTCACACATTCACTCACATGCCCAACCTTGTGCAGACAATCCTCCAACCTTTTGGCACGTAACCAAACCATCTAGATAGGAGACTCTTGTGTGTGCGTACCCTTCGCCGAAGGCACTTCTTCTATCATGATTATTGCTTCTGCCTACCTCATGTTATGTGCTTCTCCTTATCTTGTACATGGATCCCCAATGTAGCATTTTCCTAACACCCACCATTCTTTTTAACCTTTCCTTGCATGTAATTCATAGGGCCATTTAACGGGCTTTGCAATCCAATCCTTCTTGGTGCTTCATACTTCAATTTCTTCCATCTTACTCCACCCCACACTAAAATGATGTGCGGTCCTCTGTGCATATACACTGTCACTAAAGAGTAATGAGATTACTGATGCTCAAGGCACAACACAAAACAAAAATGAGAAAGGGAAACACAAGAAAGAAAACTACTCTAGAGAAAAACCTAAACTAACTAGCAATATTACCTTATTGACAAACACCAAGAAGACTTATTTATAGTAGGGCTTCACCTACTCCCATTGAAGTGTCCTAGAAATCTCATCCCATCCAGCACTTGTAACTAGCATGCATCCAAATCAAGGATGTACAAGATGGTGTAAGGACCCAGCCAATGCACTTTCAACTTCCTAGGATGGGGCAAAAACTTAGAATCATATCGTAAGACCATCTCCCCCAACCTCAAACTTCTTATTCTTGATGTGGTGATCATGCCATGATTTCGCTTTTCTTTCTTTGTTGTTTGGCTCCACCTAGCTAGTGATCGTCTTTCATCCAGATTCATCAATTCATCAATTATTGCTTCTAGTGCTTGCTCATCAACCAATCCTCTTGCGTGCACTATACACAGAGAAGGTAACATGCATTCAACTCTGGCATGACAGCTTCTTCGCACCAAACACCAATTGAAGCAGTGTGGCTTTGTTAAGCCTCTTATAGGTTGTCCTATACGCCCATAAGATAGCTAATACCTTTTCATCCCAATCTTATCTCCTAACATCATAGATCTTAGTCAATGTGTGACTAAGTATTTTATTAAATGCCTCAATCGTTCCATTTGCTTGAGGGTGGTAGGGAGTAGTTTTGTGATGAGCCACCATGAATTCTGCTAACAGGATCCTCATGATCTCATTCAAGAAATGTGTACCCCTATCACTTTGGTTAAAATTAAAGGTCATCCATACCTCGTGATAATTTTATCCCACCAAAATCTTGTTGTTGTAGTTGTTGTACAGACAGTCCTTAGTTGGGTCATTTACGCCCACCTTGTCAAATAGCCCGCTTCAAGTGATCACATAGCATGATCCAGTCCTACGCGTTGCTGGTGCAATAGGGCCTACAAAGTCTATTTCCCATTTCTCAAATGGTTCATCACTAGGGTTTGGGTGCAAGGGAATTTCATCCCTTCATCCTGGCTTGCCAATGCGTTGACAATGGTCACACACTTTACAATACTCCTTACAATCCTTAAATAGGGTCTCCCACCACAATCTTGCCATTAATATCTTATGCACAGTGGCATCACCTACATAATTCCCAACTACACTCCCTTCGTGTGCTTCCTCTATGATGGTGAGGTGCTCATGCTCTAGTACACACCTACGTAAAACTTCATCACGCCCTAGTTTGTATGAGTCCCCACTGATCAACATGTAGGGCATGGAACATATGGATAGTTGCTTTTTCTCTAATGTCTTCATCCCTTCTAGCGTCATACCCATCTTAAGGAACAAAACAATTTCATCCAAGTTTGAGGGCACGTGCCACAATCTAAAGAACTATGCATCTAGCATGGTATCTTTGATGCTCTACACATCTTCTACTTGAGTCAATCTAATGAGTGCATAGATTGGCTCATTAATATCACTTCTTTAGACCGGAAATGCTCTTCACAAAATGACTTATTTGTATATGGGGATGTTTTGTATAGTCATGTCTTAGTAGGTTGATGCATTTTTCCTTGCTATTATTTATAAAAGTCATTTATCTCATGACCTCCTACTAATTGTTTTATGAGATCAAATATGATGATGCGTGCAGGGATGATGGAGGTTACTGATGGATAAGTTTCCTGAGTTTGATGCATATGGCTAGAGACTGTTTCTGAATTGACCTATTAGTTTGGGCTTGACTCTAACGGCCCATAGGAATCTAAGAGTTTCAATTAATATTTGAGGAAGTAGTGTTTAATGCCACCTGATATGGTGGTTCTTGTAACAAACATTATCTATATGAAGACTTTGTCTTCAGGAAAAGGACCACTTTTTGATCGAAGAAATTTATCTGCATACTGTTCTATTCTGGATTTTTTTTTCTAATATGTTGTGAACTCATTTGAAAGTTAATGAAATCTACGGCATTTTGAGAATCAAAAGTTGTTGATCACTCTATCCTGAGGAAGAGAAAGGGCCCACTCAACGGAGGAGATTTGAGGCCACTCTGTTTTTTACATGCATACAGTCCTTCGATTAGTTTTATTACAGTTGTCATTTGATGAGTTTTACATACATGCTTTGATTAACTATCTCTGTTTTCTCCATTATTGCTTTCACTTTTAGGTAGATGCTTTTGCCATGCAAATTTAGCTCATAAATAGTCTTGCTTTCTGTTGAATTCTGGTTATTTAGTTATGGTTTAAATTGTCAAGAATAAGTGTATGCGTATTTTACTTTACAGTAGAAGATTAGTTGTTGAAATCCATTTCATTGCAAATAGTTGAATTCCGTAGACTAGTATTTAATTTCCGTAGATTTTAACTGCACTTCTGTAGAATAGCCACCAAGCTAAGCAACCCCCCAACAAACTCAACATATAACTAGTTCTTCTAAGACTCTATTGCATATTGCCTTGGACACAGACCCTAGTTTAGATGACACTGACAAAGATTACGTCAGTTAAATGATTGGAAGAGTACAATGACCCATCATTTTTGGCACCATTTCCAGGGACTCACACATAACCTTAAGCTCCATTATTTTATTCCATATGTTATGAGTGTTAATAGAGTTCATATAGGAGACCGTAGTTCTCTCGGACCTTGATTTAAACCACCCAACCTGGATGCATAGGTCACGAGATAACCAAGGGAGATTTATAGCATGTAATATTCAACAAATCTCTTTAGAAACTTCACCAGGGAGAAACACTGAGTGTGATACAGATTCCAATTCCACGCCTAGAACCTTTTCTGAGCATTCTGTATCCTCTTCACATCATTCTGTAATGGGGGATCTTGGGAATGTTGAAGAACAACCTTTGGGATGAACATTTACATACCCCATTGTCCTCGATGCAGATGAAGATGCACCCATGAAAAACATCTCACCATCCATCCTCCCCCTCTTTCAAGGAATGAACAAAGAAGACCCTGATTAGTTTATATTTGATTTTAAAATCCTGTGCCAGAAATATGATTACCGAACTGACAATCAAAAACTCAAATTATTCCCCTCTACTCTAAAGGATTCTACTATGAGATGGTTTATGGGGTTACCATCTAACTCCATTAATTCCTGGGAAGCCATGGAAATAGCCTTCCTGGATAAATACCAAGACTATTATAGAGGAAGGGATAGGAGGGAGGAGTTCTTTCAAATACGGCAGAAGGAAGATGAGAATCTAGAAGATTATCTGGATAGATTCCTCTTTCTCCATAAACGTAGTGGGTATGAGTTACATGCAGACATCACCAAAACAGTCTTTTTGAAAGGACTGGATGAGGAAACCAAGGATTCACTCCACCTCATGGGAGGAGGAGACGTGCATAAGCTTACCATGGATCAAATTACTGAGCTATGTCAAAGATATTCTAGAAAACTTGGAGGAATAAGAATAAAACCAACATCCAAGTCTTTGGGTACCTCTGAACTTCTAGAAGAAATGGCCAACATGAAAATAGACATTCTGCTGCAATTAACATCCACAATAGATGGACTCAAGGCAAAAGCCACCCCTGTTAAAGAACCATTGGACATGTATTGCCCTAAATGTCGGAAGATACACCCCTTGAGAGAATGTCCTTTGGATATCACAGATATGTGTTTAATCTGTGAAGTAACTGACCATGACACTAAACATTACACACTTTTACCACAATTGAAGGGAGGTTTGAATGCAATCTCCCAAACAAGTGCTTGAGTTAAATTTTGTCCAAAGACCAAACAATCAGGGTGGATTCCCATCTAGACCAACTCAGAATCCCTGGAGAATGCCATGGTCAAATCAGGCCTCTCAGTCTTCTTGGGGACAACCTGAGTGGGAAAACTCAAACTGGATGACTTATCCATATCCACCACCTTGGAAAAATCCCTACACTCAGCTGGGTTGGGCTCCACCACCCATAGCCAACCCTTGGAAAAATCAGCAGTGGGGTCCTCAACAAAATTTTAGCCAAAATCAGTCCTGGGCACCGCCACAAAACAATAATCAACAACGTAGGTTCCAGCAGCCACAACAAGCTTTAATGCCTCCACCTCAAGCCTACCAAAATCAAGGACAAGCAACCCAAACATAACTTCCAGCTTAGCCAGTGGCTAATCCTAAAAATCAACAGACAACTTCGATTGATGACACAGATTTGGGTAACACTATGCAGATTAACACTATTGGAAATTTACGATTACGATCTGGAAAAATATTGAACCCTCCTGTTGTTATCACAGAACTACCTAATGATGCCAATAAGGAAGAAAAACTTGAGGGTAACACTGGTTATTTACCACTTGCCAGATAAACAGGATGATCAAATACCCACATCAACTACAACTCCTTTTCTAAGCGATTACGGGACACTCAGTTGTGAAGGAAACAAAACTAGTTCGGAATTGATAAAAGTACATATTGAGGTTCTCACAACACCAATGCGCGCTATGATAATTCTTCACGGGAACTCCTCGTGCTATGATTATTAACTAATGCACAACTCTTAGTTTGGTGGATGTAATCTAGAAACACAACAACAAACATAACACAAGAATACCATAGACTATGATAAGAAGGAATAATGATAAATCTGAAATATTAGTGTAAATTATAATATCAACATGAAATTGTTACAATCTCACCCATGAGGTTCTTCAAGTGTTATTAACTTCACTTGCCTTTAAACAATAACTATGGGAGAAACTTCACAATTACACCTCTTAATGGCTTCTTTAACACACCTTCAAAATGATGGCTTCCTTTACACACTTACTCATACAATATTTCTCACTACTTCTCTCTATGCTAAATGAGGGGGTGGCCTCTTTATTTATAGGAATTTAGGCTTATCCACCTTATCTCTAAGATAGGATAGGAAATCTCTTCCAGCCAATCATATTCCATGCCTAAACTCTTTCCTTTACATGTAGGATTATCTTCTAAGATAAGATAAACCTTATCATCTCACATGGGTTCCACCTTTTTAGAATTTTCCACAAATAAAATATACAAAATATTTATGACATCACTTTTTGTCCTTATTATAAATATAATATTTCTAATTCCTAATCATGTAGACCCTACTTCTCTACTTATCCCAACTTTGACATTTTAACATTACCGGACCACTTACGACAAATATTTACTTTTTACAACATTCCTATTGTACTTTGACTATTACCGTACTCTACATTATTGGTGGCACCGTACTGACGGTGCCATTATCTTCTATTGGATGCCACTACTAATTATACTTAACAACATCCTATTCCTAATACATACATTAATAAAATAGAAATTATGGAGGAAAATTTTAATGTCGATAACTCCACTGTTACATGCAATAAGGGACATCCCCAAACTAAACCAAACCATTAGAAATGAATGTATAAAGATGCCAGGAAGGAAAAATAAATACCCAAAGAATGTCAGAGTCGAAGGAAATTTGGTTGACTTAGTTGCTGGCACCCTCATCTCACCAAAATATGGGGATCCTAGGAGCCCTGTCATTACTATTTGTATAAACAACCAGTCAATATCTAATGTTTTGGTGGATCTTGGTGCTGCTATTAATGTTATCACAACCAAAATATTTAACTTACTATCCTTGATAGGACTTCAACCAACCAACACTGTTCTACAGTTAGCAGATCAATCCATTGTTGTACCTGATGGCATGGTTGAAGATATAATGGTCACTGTTGAATCATGGGAGTACCCAGTTGATTTCATGGTTTTACGGCCTAAAGCTCAGAAGTTGGGATATCCAGTCATCTTGGGGAGACCTTGGCTAGCTACGGTTGCTGCTTTCATTGACTGTAGATCAGGCAACATGACAATTCTAAATGGGTAGAAATCCAAACACATTTCGTTATATCCTCCTACCTAGCCTTATACGAACAATTGTGACCAGGTATGGGTGGATTCTTTGGATGCTAACTCTCTGAATTCCTCTTTTCTGGCCACTATTGCAGTACACAATCATATGGCGGAGGCTACGGAGTCTTATGTGCTGCCTGATTCTAAGGACTCTGCAACTACGGAAATCAGTACTACTTCTACGGAATTTAGAATATCGGCAGAAGACATTACCTCTGCTGAGTCTGGTAGGAAACTCTATGCTTATAATTCTCAAACATCTAGTTCATGATTTCTATTGTCCTTTGACTAAGGTTCTATCTTTTGATAATGCATCCATCCTACACATGCTCTAGCCCCATGTTTTCCCATTGAATTCTTTTATCACTAGTACAGAGCTTGCTCTTGTGGATGATACTAAGCAGGTGCTTGTCAGTATGGGTAGAGAGCTGACTATAGGGAGCAACTTGGAGGTCAATCAGGAAGCTAGGGTGCTCGAGGTTCTGAAGAAACATTCTCATGATTTTTCTTGGGATTACACTGATATGAAAGGAATTCATCCTAACATCTGTACACATCATATTTACACCGATGATGTCAAACCTATAAGGCAACCACAACGAAGAATCAATCCGGCATTGAGAGATATAGTCAAAACTCAGATTGAAAAGATTCTAAAGGTAGGTTTCATTTATCCTATATCTAATAGTCGGTGGTCTCCCATTAGTTATTGAACCTAAAAAGAATGGTAAATGGTGAATATGTGTTGATTACGGGGGAACTTAACAAAGCCACCAAGAAAGATTATTTCCCCTACCTTTTATTGACCAAGCCTCCTGGACAACTTGGTTAGGTAAGAAATATTTCTCTTTGTTGGATGGGTTTAGTGGGTATAATCAAATTAGTATTGCTCCTTCCGATCAAGATAAGACTACTTTTACGTTCCTTGGGGTACATTCACTTATAGAGTCTTACCTTTTGGGATTTGTAATTCCCTGCCACATTTCAACGGGTAGTCTTGGCCATTTTTGTAGATCTTGCTAACGATTGTGTTGAGGTTTACATGGATGATTTCACTGTCCATGGATCCAATTTTGAAGAATCTCTAAATAATCTTGAGAAAGTACTCAGTTGATGTGAACAACACCAACTATCCCTGAGTCATGAAAAATGTTTGATGATGGTTGATCAAGGAATTGTCTTAGGACACCATGTTTCAGCCCAAGGTATAAAGGTGGATCCCAAAAAGATATCAGTCATCACCCAATTACCTATACCAGTTAATCAGACTGACATCAAAAGTTTCCTTGGCCATGCAGGTTATTACCGATGATTCATAAAAGATTTTAGCAAAATTGCCGCCCCAATGTTTTCATTGCTAACCAAAGATTGTGTTTTTGAATGGTCTTCTCAGTGTCAACAGGCATTTGATTCTATCAAGGAGAAGCTGACAACAACCCCCGTCTTATGTGGCCTTGATTGGGGACAACCTTTCCATATCCACACTGATGCTTCTAATATAGCCATGGGCGCTATCCTTGGACAAAAAGACTCAGAAGATCATATGTATGTAATTTATTTTATCAGCAAAAATCTGACTCCTACGGAAAATAATTACACTACTATGGAAAAAGAGTTTTTGGATGTGGTATATGCTTTGAATAAATTTCATCATTACATCACTAGATATAAAATTTTTGTTTACACTGACCACTCTACCATTCGATATTTGATGAACAAACCAGTGGTTGGTGGAAGGCTCATTCGCTGGTTGCTCTTGTTGCAAGAATTCAATCTCACTATCATAGATAAGCCTGGGAAATCTAACGTTGTTGCTGACTTTCTTTCCAGAATAAATGTTTTAGGTGATGATGAAGCAGTCCAAGATCAATTTCTGATGAACACTTGTTTGCTATCTCCACAAAGACCCCCTGGTTTGCTGATCTAGCAAATTATTTAACAACAGGAAGTTTCCTGCTTCTTTTACTCATAAAGAAAGAAGGAGATTGGTTAGAAATAGTGCAACATATAAATGGTGTAACGGATTCTTATTTAAATGTTGTCCTGACATGGTTCTTTGCAGGTGTGTTTGAGAAGATGAGGTACATGACATACTGCGAGCATGTCATGATGAGCTAGGCGGTGGGCATTATTCAGTAAAATGAACAATTCACAAGATCCTTGGAGCAGTGTACTATTGGCCTTCCCTCCATAAAACTGTCAAGAAGTATGTGGGCAGTGTGATACCTACCAACAAATGGGAAAACCTACACTTTCTACGGAAATGCCTCTTAACCCTCAGTTGGTTCTAGGACCATTTGAGAAATGGGGTATTGATTTTGTTGGACCATTTGATCCTCCATCTTTCGGGAAGGAGTATCTCTTGGTATGCACGGACTATGTCACCAAATGGGCTGAAGTTCAAGCATTGGCATCTGCCAATGAAGATGTTGTTGCTAATTTTCTCTACAACCGGATATTACTGCGATTTGGAGCACCAAGGGCCATTGTATCTGATCAAGGTCCTCAATTTGTTTCAAATATGATTGAAGCTTTCTTAGGAATCTACAGAATCAGGCACCGAAATCATCACCATACCACCCCCAATCCAATGGTCAAGTGGAGGTAACCAATCGAGAGCTCGAGAATATTCTAACTAAGGTGGTTAATGCCGATAGAAAGAATTGGGTACCAAAGCTTCCTGAGGCCGTCTGGGCCTACAACATGACCTGGAAAACAACTATTGGTTTCTCTCCCTATGAGCTAGTCTTTGGGAAGAAGCCACTGTTACCTGTTGAGTTTGAATTGCGCACCTGGTGAACAGCGTTGGAGGTTGGGATTGATTTGGATGAAGCACAACGTGAACGAGTGTTGCAGTTGAATGAACTAGATGAAATGTAGATGGAGGCATAGTAGTAGACTGAAATTCTACAGCATCAGTGGAAAACTTGGCATGATGCTCACATAAAAAAAAGGATATTTTATGAAGGATAGTGGGTTTTACTCTTTGATTCCCACTATCAGCAGTTTAAAGGAAAGTTGCGTATGCATTGGTTAGGTCCCTATCAAGTGCATCAAGTATTTGATAATGGCTCTGTTCGATTAATACCGATTGATCGAAGACAAATGAACTCTTTTGGTGAATGGGCATAGGCTCCGAGTTTATCACCAACCACTGGATAAGCAGACCTTCACCGACGACATCCTGTTAACAATGAATATGCATGCTGAGGAGGCTCTTTGCCTCTCACGCATGGAGTAATTAATCTTTTGCAAATTCAATAAAGGAAGATGATCCTTCCTTCGATCTTCTTCCCTTAGTTAGTGGTTTTATTGTAATTTCCAATAAATGCAGGAATTTTCATTGTTTCTACTACCGCTAATCATGTTTCATCCCAAATTACAGGGCATAGGAATCTATGGATATCAGCTGATTAAATATGGCATGGGTAAGTGCATTTTAACCTATTAATGATATTTCTATGTGAACATTTCCCCATGTATCCATTTGTCATTATGACGCCATCATCAAATGATTACTATGGTCATCTTGGATCTCCTTCCAAATCTGGCTTTATGAATGACGGCATAAGAGGAGTGTTGGTTCATAAAAACTACATGCTTTGATGTGTTGCACTCTCCAATGGTAGGACGGGTGGTGCATGTGCTCCTTAACAATGGGATATGTGCCACCGCAAAAATCTTACATCTCACGCGGGTGGCCGGTTTCATCACTATTTTTCCACCGTCACCCTCGCTTGATGATTGCACTACCCAAGGAATTTGGTGTCATTTGGAATTTAATGCAACCGCTTCTTTCTGGTTTTATTGAACACTATATAGGAAGTGGAAGGGATGCTCGCTCTGTTCTTTTTCTCACTGCCATGTATTTCTCATTTTTTTTGGCTCAGCATGGGACCGTAAAAACATCAGAACCTACTTCACCTGATGCCTCTTGCTCCGGAATGCCGCCCTTTCACAGGTATTTTATGATTTCGGATGGTTAGATTTCATTCGGAAATTTGAAGGGTTTGATGAGAACATTGTGGAAGAGTTCTTGAACAATTTTGAGTCCACATGCTCGCAAGTTGGTGGCCAACATGTTGAAATCACCAGTCAGGTCATTTCTGACCTGTCTGGCCTTCCAAATTTCAGGTAAAAGTTATGACGAATGCCCCTTTGCAAATTCTTATTACTCAGTTCCATGACGAAGGAGAGGCACTCCCGGAGGTCATCCTACTCCATTGGGTGTCCAGAAGGGTGTTAAGCGAAAAAAATTTTCCTGGAGTCTGGGGTGAAATTGCTAAATGGGTCAACAGGTACTTTATATGTGACGGACATGCTTCTATTTTGGGTGGTGATGCGCTCAAAATGCTCATTCACCTTAAAAAGGGACATGTCAACTAGGCCCTTTGGGTCAATTTTCCAGAGTACCTCGTAGATTCTATCATTAAGGTATGCCAGAAGCACAGGTCCAGTGGGGGCAAGTCTATGCTTAAGCACCCAGGGTTGATTCATCTGTTGTGTTCACACCAAGTTTTCTTTCACCCAAAGCGGAGACTCGAGGGATGTGTTGGTGGTGAAGGGTCTAGGCCTAAGCAACTAAAATCTAGCATCTCTTCTGCACCTCGGTCTACCCTTACATCGGGCCCTTCACATAGTCAAGTAGAGGCAACTGACGTTCCTGAGGGACCACCCTCGTCCATTTTAGATTCAAAAGGAAAGTTTCCCATGGCCCCCTCTTCCTCCATGCAACTACGGTCCCGGTGGCTTGGCTCATGTTTGCAGATAGGTGGTTTCCAATCGAGTCCTTTCCTGATGACACCGCCCACATTCGGGAGGAACTGCATATGGAAGATGTCTCAGCCACTCCATCATCTGTTGTTCCATCATCTACGGAAATTAACACTGTAACTCCGGAAATGCTTGATACTCAAGTGGCGCCTTCTTGCAACTATCTGGAGGAGATAGCACTGCTAAAATCACGATTCTGAGGTATGTAAGAATCCACCCTTTTATTACAAGCTGAATTTAAGCAAAGGATAGTAGAAAAAATTCAAGAGATTGCTGCCGTGCAGCATGAAATGAGATGTCTAAAGTGACAACGTGATACAGGTCTTACCCTCTTAGATAATTTCCAACAGTTGTCCCTTCAGAAAAGGGAATTGCAGCAAGAAAATCAAAGATTAAAAAAGGAAAAAGACTCTTTGGAAGAGGAAAAACAAAAGTTAACATTTATCGTAGACTCTGTTTGTCCTTTAGCCATCAGACTACTGTCCTGTAGGAAACCCTCCTCGGTCTACAACATGTATCTCTAGGAGCAATTTTATTCTTGGCAGTTATTTCAATTGTGTTCTCGAACTCCTCACGAAATGCCCGATGGACCTAGTTTTTTATCAGTCTACAAGAACAACACCCCGGAGATTCAAAATTTTCTCTGTGAATTTTATTTACATAACATGGTAGTAACCAATGTCCCTGATTTCTTGATCAACCTGTTTGTGGGGGATTTTCAAATTAAAGCATTTCAGTCTGTGTTAAGGAATCAGATAACTTGGAGACAGCAAACAGACAGTTTTAATAACACTGCTCAGTCAATCAGATTTTACATTCACCCAACCCATCACACAGATGTCGCCCTACGGAAGAACTTTAGATCATTGTACTACCAGGTAGGTGTGGGGGTGCATACTTCTCATATTTTGCTTCAGTGTATTATTGATTTTGAAAATTATAGTCAGGAGAATTTTGGAGCTGCTTGGCAAGCTTGCGATAGGAGATGGGATACTTTAATCCTGCCTTTAAAACATAGGGAGGTCCTCTCTCCTTAGAATTTGAGCTGGAGCATGTGAAGGGGTGATGCCCTCATCGCCATTATCAAACAAACTGCAGAGAAAACCAGCCAGCAATACACTGATGAATGGGTAGGCCTCCAGGTATGACCTCCACTCCTCTTGAGCCCTCTCACAACATGGCAGAACAATGCAGCACAGTCCCATGATAGTTTCACTGCCTGGGTGGAAATTACCTCCAATACATAGGGCTACAAGAATACTACAAAGCAATACAATGATCAATTCGAGGAATATGACATGGCTGAACAACTTGGAAGGTGAGTAGGACGCAGATGAGTTGCATTGGGACATGCAACAGGTAAAGTCGGGGGAATGATGAGTGCATAGATTGGCTCATTAATATCACTTCTTCAGACCGGAAATGCTCTTTGCAAAATGACTTATTTGTATATGGGGATGTTTTGTATAGTCGTGTCTTAGTAGGTTGATGCATTTTTCCTTGCTATTATTTATAAAATTCGTTTATCTCATGACCTCCTACTAACTATTTTATGAGATCAAATATGATGATGCATGCAGGGATGATGGAGGTTACTGATGGACAAGTTTCCCAAGTTTGATGCATATGGCTGGAGACTATTTCCGAATTGACCTATTAGTTTGGGCTTGACTCTAATGGCCCATAGGAATCTGAGAGTTTCAATTAATATTTGAGGAAGCAGTGTTTAATGCCACCTGATATGGTGGTTCTTGTAACAAACATTATCTATATGAAGACTTTGTCTTCAGGGAAAAGGACCACTTTTTGATCGAAGAAATTTATCTGCATATTGTTCTGTTCTGGATTTTTTTTCTGATATGTTGTGAACTCATTTGAAAGTTAATGAAATCTATGGCATTTTGAGAATCAGAAGTTGTTGATCACTCTATCCCGAGGAAGAGCAAGGGCCCACTCAACCGAGGAGATACGAGGTCACTCTGTGTTTTACATGCATACAGTCCTTCGATTAGTTTTATTACAGTTGTCATTTGATGAGTTTTACATACATGCTTTGATTAACTATCTCCGTTTTCTCCATTATTGCTTTCACTTTTAGGTAGATGCTTTTTCCATGAAAATTTAGCTCATAAACAGTCTTGCTTTCTGTTGAATTCCAGTTATTTAGTTATGGTTTAAATTGTCAAGAATAAGTGTATGCGTATTTTACTTTACAGTAGAAGATTAGTTGTTGAAATCCATTTCATTGCAAACAGTTGAATTCGTAGACTAGTATTTAATTTCCATAGATTTTAACTGCACTTCCGTAGAATAGCCACCAAGCTAAGCAACCCCCAAAAAACTCAACGTATAACTGGTTCTTCTAAGACTCTATTGCATATTGCCTTGGACACAACCCTGGTTTAGATGACACTGACAAAGATTACGTTAGTTAAATGATTGGAAGAGTACAGTGACCCATCATAATCCTAGACAAATGATCGTGTCGAGTATTACTCTTTCCTAGTTTGACCACCACGGTGAACTCAAATTCTTGGAATAGAAACACCCACCGGCATATGTGCCCTTATAGGATGGGCTTGTTCACCAAATATTTTAATGCCATGTGGTCAGTGTAGAAGATAAACGGAGTTACTAGAAGGTACTACATTAATTTATGAAGTGCATAGATAATAGACAATGCCTCGCGCTCGGTCGTAGTATAATTTTGTTCTATTGGTGTCAACTTCCTACTTGCAAAGCATTGGGGTGATCAACAATTCCTTCACTAGGTTGTGCAAGCACTACCCCAATGGTCATTCTAGAGGCATCCACATGAACATGGAAGGACTTTTCCCAAGAGGGAAAACATAATATTGGCACGGTGACGAGCCTATCCTTCAATGTGTCAAATGCCCTCTATTGCACCTCTTCTAGTGAAAGGCACTTTTATGCCTAAGTAACTCTTCTAAAGGTGTGGCAATCTTTGCATACCCCTTGATGAACTTCTGGTAGTAGCCCATGTGTATGAGGAATCCACGCCTTTGTGCTTTGACTAGTTGGCTTCCCTAATCTCATAATCACTACAATTTTGTAGGATCCACCAATAAGCCTTCCTTGCATATGATGTGCCCCAAAAATGTCCCAAATGGGGTGGAAAATAAAAACTTATTGATGTTGAGGATATCCTCAATTGCCAACACCTTTCAAACATCAACCATAGGTTGTCACAATGGTCCTTGACCAGTCCATACATGGTCCAATCATCAAGGTATACTTAGAGAAACTTGTGGATGAAGTCCCGAAAGCTTGTACTATGATGCGCGAGAACACAACAGGCACATTCTTCAACCCAAAAGGCATGACCGAATAAGAAAAAATCCCCCACTCGGTGGAAAAAGTTATCTCTCTCTGGTATTCCTTTGCAATCCTCACCTGGTGATAGCCTGAGAACCCATCCGTGAAAGAGTAAACTTTGTGCCCTACCACTCCTTCCAAGATTTATTTAGTAAATGGGGTTGGAAAAGGATCAATGATACATACTGCAATCAAATCCCTATAATCAACACATATCCTTATCCTCCCATCCTTTTTTATACTAATCACCATCAGACTTATCCATTATGACTCCACAGCTTTTATGATTCCTAACTCTATCATCTTGTCTATTTCCTCCTTGACCTTTACGCATAGATTAGGATTCATCTGGTATGGTATCTTCCTAACTCAGGGCACAAACCTTCCCTCAACTTTATCCTCATCTCCCCCAAGGAGTGGTGAACTCCTTTGAGCTCATGATACCCGCGTGGGAACAAATCCTCAAACTCATGTAAAATATCAATGATCTTAGAGACTTCTTTCTTTGACCAATAATCTCTAATGATAGCTTCCTTGGGTTCTACCTCTAACCCAATATTAACCTTCTTTGTCTTTAAAGGCTCATGATAGGTGCGCGCCATGGCATCAGCACTATCCATTACTTCACACAATCCTAGAGAATGGTTAAACTCCAAATCTTCCATCTCTTCACCATCTATGACTGTTATCCCATTTTAGTGATTCCAGCTAAAATGAGGATAACCATAGAAATTTTTGAAAAAATTGACTAAAATACCCGTTTGAAGAGTATTTCGGGTTTTGGGTTTCAACAACATGCAAACAGGTTATTTACATGCAAGATGCTCATTGTTTCCCGAAACCTGAAACCCGATTCAACTCCCTTGTGTTGGGTTTTGAACTCCTAAGCATCAAAACATGCGTGATCAAAAACATGTTTCATGTCACATGACTTCCAAAACCTAAAACCTGATTCAACTCCCTTGTGTCGGGTTTGTAGAACCTTCAAGCATCTTGACATATCAACTCCCTTGTGTCGGGTTTGTGGAACCTTCAAGCATCTCGACATATCATGCTTTGTGTCGGGTTTCTGGACAATCCAAACATGATGACATGGCATTCATGCCGAGTTGTAGGGTAGTTGGCACACATGTCAAGTGAGATGTAATAAATGTGGGGTCTTTATAAATAGCTGGATTTACATGTCATTTTTACCTTTTGTGCTTTTGGTTGCATGGATTTTTCTCCTGCATGCTCTCTCAGCTTCCAAACCCAATTTGATCTTGTGCTCGATTGCGCGATCCATTTTCAATTATTTTTCAATTTGTTGAAGGTATTTACTCTGCCTTTTTCTTGTGATGTTTTGTTGAAATGTTTTTATGATGGTCTCTGCATCTTCTCCTTCCTTTCCTATTTTTATTTTTAGGTTTAGGGTTTTGGGTTTTTCTTCTTCTTTTGAGTGATATTCCAATGGAAATCATTGTTTAAAAGTTCACCCTTAGGGTGTTTGTCTATTATATTCCTGAGAATATGCCTTTTGTATTTTAAAAAAAGAGAAGAAGAAGACAAAAATCCAAACTGTTGAAATGGCGGGAAATTTTCATGTCTGGACATCTCAAAAACCCGATCCCTTATTTTCAGGTTTTACAGGGTGTTTTGCAATTTATAAGTCCCACAGTGTGTTGGGTCTTGAGCCTTTCCGGGACATTTAACATCTTTTGACATCCATTTTCCTTTGTGTCAGGTCTGCTGGTGTGTCCGACATCTTCCACTTTCCACAGTGTGGTGGTTTTAAAGGTGTCCAACATCTAATATCTTCTGACACATTCAACTGTCTATCGGGTTTTATATAATGTTCGAAAAAGCATAACTTCCAACACATTCTCTCCAGTGCATCGGGTTTTGCATAGTGTCTGACAAATCCTAACCTTCGACACACTCAACAGTGCATTGGGTCATGGGGTTGTTCAACAAGTTTTCAAACCCGAGTGTTCAAACCAGAAGTGATCAAGGCATTCCTCCTCCAAGACTCCTCATGTTGGATCCTGGTTCATCACAGGATAAGTTAGATAAATCAGGGAAGATGAAGTAAAAATTTAGGAAGGTGGAGTCTCCTTCCTACATTGATTGTAATTATGACATCCGGGATACAGAACTCGAAATGTAGACATGGAAGATTTTTGGAATAGAGTCAAGAGTTCTTCCCAAACCCCCTAGATGAGATCAATAGCTAGCAGTGGCCTCCCTCTTATAGTAGGATTCCCCATGTCTGCTCAATGCCCCGAGTTCATCTTGGCATGTGCTTCGAATTATGACTCGCTTCTCGTTCAGTGAGAAATCAGGTGGGAGAAGTCATAGTCAAGTTAGATGGAGGTTACTTCGATGACCTTCTCAAATTGCCTAACTTCAAGGAGTATGGAGATGTAGATCTCAAGTCATCCCAGAAAGCCTGGGACAAAGACCAAGAAGATTGTATTAAACATGTGAATAAGAAGTTCTTGATCAAAGCTAAGCCGGTTGTCTCTAGGTTTCCAAGATTTGTTCCTAGAAGTGATTTCATTCAAGAGATCAATGATATCATTACTTTGTTGAGCCGGGTTTTTGGATTCCCTGAGTCAAATGTTTTCCAAGGATGGATGTACCAATTCATGGTCATCATTAAGAAGAATCAACGGGGATTGATTGGGGTAGTCTTATCAGTGATGAGATAGACTCCCAGATGAAAATAGTCTTGTCTACGGGAAGTTTTATATGTCCTCATATGTCACCTATGCAGCAGCTGGTATGAGGAATTATCCTAGATTGGACACAAAGGGGAACAAGGCAGTTGAACACATTTATCGGTATTTTCCTTAGCTAACAAAGAAGGGGTCCAAGGACCAATTCAGAAGAGTAAATGATGCTTTCTTTTACAAGAACATCTGCAGGATGAACCCCAAACTGAGGAAAATAAGAGTCTTTGATGAGGCATGGGCTGAAGTTTCAAAATGGGGTTGTGTCTTCTTGCAATTCAATAATTTCATGTATCTTCAAGTGGTCATGTACTCGGGTGATCCTTCCGATTGCCCAAATATCCAGGAGACAAGCTGGTCCTGATGGAGTTGGTCAAGCAATTGTTGGATTTTCACAAGTTCCAACAGAGTAAGCACAAGGCCGCCATATCCTTCCCAATTTCTATTGGAAGGTATACCTGCTCAATAGTGGTAAAAGCCAAGAATGTAGTTCATGAGCTTCAGACAAGTTAAAGAAGCACATGAAGCCCAGAGATGGGTTTGACTTTTGAGGAGTTCTTAAGTCATATGGAACCCTATACCTACATGTGCCTAGCATAGAAGACATTTGGGTTGATCTTTGTGATGAAGTTGCTATCCACAAAAAAGATCATAGCAGATTAACACTTGAAGAAATTCAGACACTCAGCTTGCTGACATCCCAGAAGGTACTGGCAACAATGAAAGTGTTATAGATCCTTCATATGATGGACTAAATGAGGATCAATACATTTTCCCTAGCTATTGATTGGTCTATCGGTGAAAAAGCTTCTATTGTAGATAGATCAGCTCCGATTCTCACATGCACTAAGGCATGGCTCACCTCTTGGGGAATGAGTTACAAAGAAGATAGTTTTTCAAAGTTGGTTGATTTGGAAGTGGGACCCTCCAAAAGGAAAAGGACAAGAGCTCTTCTAAGAGGCCTATAAAGGTCAAATTTGTCAAGAAGGGAGGAGAACAAGAAGCCCCTTCAATTGCCACTCCAGTTGAAATGGTGAACATACCAAAATCACCAACACCACCAAAAATAGGGGAAATCTCTTTGGAGGTAGAGGTGAGTCAACCTCTAATTTCACCATTTTCTTGATTTCCCAACAGAAGTAAGTTTATCCCTTACTTCCCAGGCTTTGGCTTCAGGAGCTGCACCTCCTCCTTCACAACCACTTCACCTCCTCCAACCACTTCCACCTCCTCCTTCTCCATCTTCTTCATCAGCCATGGCCAGAATTTTCTCCAGACTCTCACCTCTCTCTGTTGGAACCAAAGTGACTATAGATATGCCTCCTCCTTCTACACCTCTTTTCATTGAATCCACTACCACACTTGTGGTTGTTCCCACTCCACCAGTAAGTCTTCCTCCACTTGCAAGTGTGACCCAAACTCCTACAATAGTAGCAACTTCCTCTGGCATGCCTCAATGGTTGCTTGATCAGACTCTAAGGAAAAGGAAGGTGGTAGTTCCCATACCAGCCTTTGATTTTAGTTCACTCAAGGCTTCTACTTGCTAAATCAGCCAAGAAACCCAAAACAGTTTCAAGGGTTTTAGTGGATGCTTCGGGGCACAAGTTTACAGAGATCACCACTCCCGTAACTGACAAGACCAAAGAGGACATAGTGGCCTCTAACTATCAGATAACCAGGGTCGATCTAGGGAAGGTGACGGTAGAAGGAGCACAACAAGATGCACGAGATGCTATGAACGTGCTATGTCAAAAGTTAAAAGAAATAAAGGAAAGCAGGATGAGCTTAAAGAGAAAGTGGAGTAGTTGACTGAAGTATTACTTAAGCTCTCAAATCCCCCTGAGTCAACACCATTATCCTCTACTCCTATCGGGTTCAATTTCTCATCGGTACCCATGATTGAAAAGATTAAAAAAGGGGAGAGTGGTCAATGAATGGACCCAAAGGTTGCTCCAGCAAGGAAAAGAAGTAATCCAAGATACTGTGGAAGTCTATCAATCTTTGGAGGATATAAAGAAAGATGGAGAAAAAATGGATGATGAGTTTTCTTTAGAAATCGGGAACCTGGAGTTGACTTTCGAAGCTCTCCAAATGCTGAAACAAATTCCATCCCGCATCTTGGTTGAAGAGGGCATCATCCCACATGCGGATAAACATTTCCAGCTGACCAAAGCCATCAAATTTAGAATAAATATTCTCAACGAAGCTTGCAGCAAGTTGAGAGAATCAAGAGACCAATTGATCGATGGCAAGAGTGACTTAGAAGAAGAGCTGGTCAAAATCTGTGCAAAGGTGTTGAGCGAAGACTTGAGTATCCTACCGGTTGATGATATTTTCAAACAAATCCAAGAATCAATTCAGCATGAACCAACTTACAAATTTGGTATGAAAATCATTGACAAGTTTGTGAAGATTGAACATTCTTTGGAGACCCTAGAGGAAACTCAACAAAAGATTGAAAAATCTTCCTAGAAATGCTAGCAATACTCAGAAACATGTGAAGTTCTGAGTGATCATTCCACCATGCCGGATGAAAATGAAATGCAAGGTATAATCCAAAATTCCAAGAATTTTGGAACAAGCAGGCTTTGTTGGAAGAAGAGAAAGATGATGATTCAGACTAGGCACAATGCAACATGTCATTTCAATCTTGAAATTGACATGTCTTTTTCATTTCTATTTCGTCACGTAGGAAGAAAATTTTGACTTGGTCTCCTACGTGAGAGTCAAGCAAAATAGAACTCTTGTTAAATACTATTTCCTAGGGTTTATCCTATTTTCTCTCTACTCTTTTATTATAAATAAGGGATGCTTATGCATTCCAAAGGGTTGAGATTTTTGGAATATTGAGAACTATTGTGAAGAAGAAGAACTTTGTGTTTTCTTTCAATCATTCAAGGAATAGAAATCGATGTTATTTTTACAAACTTTGTGTTGTGAGATTCATCTCTCTTAAGATATTGTTCTTATGTTCAGGATCTTAAGCTATTCTTTGTTTAGCATTCTCAATCATTTTAAATTGTTTCAAACATTACATTACATTTTTTATCTAGAACTCGTATGATTATTTCGTGATCTGTGTTTTCTCAAAAGAAAATATGTTCCCATCATTTCCTTTCCATTGTGTATTCTTTCTAATCCATTTTACTTCAAAAGCAACAATATTTTCATCTATTGTGGATATGGATTATGGGATTCTATCCCAACCCCAATGGTTAGATTAGTGTGAATACTTGTACATATCATTTCTGCTATGTTTTAGATTAGTAATAAATAGGTAGCCTCACTTGTCTTTGAGGAGGGATTAAATCCCATGTACTATGGTTAAACCTCATATTTTGTCTTGAAAAATATCCAACCAATAGTTTTTGGTGACTCCGTTGGAATACGGATTGATAGTATAAATCTTATCCTTTTGGTGTTTGGCGACTCCATATTTGCCTTATTTTCAACAAGATCTATTTTCCAGTTCAAGCTGGCCAGAAATATCTTCACTCAGTCAACCCGAGCCTAGGGTGAAACTGATCCATTCTTTGATCTACTTCAACAACATAATTTTAGACTTTCACCCAATAGTGTTGTATCTAGTCGGGAAAGAAGTTCTTCACCCATTTGAAGGAATCAGATTCCTCAAGAACAAGAAGTCTCTACAACTTGTCATGCATTATTCTTGTTAGATATTCAGATTCCTGTTCACACTTCATTTAGAAGAATGGTAGCACAACCTATGCCTTGGGGCGCAGCTATTGGTCCTCTTTCCCTTACTCCACCGTTGCATGACCTACCTCATGGATCACGGAAGAATATTCCTAAGTTCAACGGTGATGGAAAACAACATCCTGATGAACACATTGCCTCATTCTTTGTTGCATGCGGTGTTCTTGGGGTTACTCACGAAGATGTCTCTGTTTGACTCTTCATCGAAACATTGCATGGCGTAGCAATGGAATGGTTTTACCATCTCCCAAATGCATGCATTACCAACTAGGCTACCATGAGATTTATATTTGAAGCAAGGTTCAAACTAGCTGAAGATTCTCACACCTTGTTGGCACAACTTACCCACATGAAGAAAGAGCCTTATGAACCCATGCGGGACTTCATAGCCAAATTCAACAAGTTGATCTGCAAGATTCTAGACCTCATTGTTCCTACTCTTGAAAATCAGAAATGTTTCTTTATCAACACTCAACCTCCGGATGTGAGCTTCCTGTTAAGAAGATTTGTTATTCCTGATTTGGCCACCGCTCAAGCTATGGCCACCAAAATAGAAGACGACCTTATTTTGGCTAGAAAGATCAGAAAAGAATCATCCAAGCCTAAAAATTAGAGTTCTTCTCAGAGTACTACTGATCCCATGATTCAGAAGATGGCTAATGACTTGATTGCTTTAAAAAAGCAAATGTCTCAACAAGTGAGCAATGTTCCATATCGGGATATTCCTAGATGGAATTTCAATAATACTAATGGTGCTCCCACAAGAGATAGACCGTGGTTGACTTTGCTCAACCGAGACTAGCTATTGAAGCTCCTCCTGTTAATGCTATAGTGGAGATAGTTGAAGAAGATGAAGAAGCAGAAGAACCAGATTCTCATGAAGCTTTTGAAGCTTCGGGATACGCTGATGAGTCCTATGATGATTCAGCTAGTGACTCTAGCATTGGGTATTTGGAATACGAAGAAGATGGATGTGAACCTGATGGTCAGTCATTTACAGTCTTCACTCGATCTCAATCCCAGAATCCTAGAAAACCGGTGGAAAGCTCCAAGGAGAAGAGTAAAGATGCTCCCACGGTCATAGCTAAGAGAGGCTCTCCTATCTCAGCACAAACCGAAAAGGAGATGACTAAAAAAGTAACAACTTCCTCCTATTCTCCTTCTCCTAAGACCAAGTACCACAACTCAGGCCCATGTGATCAGAAATGAACCTACCATCACTCCTTCATACACTGCTTTTGACATCATTGACCATGCAAAAAGAACCAAGATCCAAATGTCAGAAGCAGAATACCTTCAATCAAACTCAAACAATTCGAGAAACTTGCCAAATTCATTAGAAGTAAGGCTGCTATTCCTTCACCTTCAAAAGGCATTTTTCCAAGTCCTAATCAATCTTCACCTTCTACCAATATGGCCTCTAGCTTCTTCTTCAGGAAAGATCGAACCATTTTATTTGTCCTTACTCATAAACAGGATTCAAACTCAACAATTACATCATTGACTCAGGAGCCTCTGATAATGTGATGCCCACAAAAGTAGCCCATGCCCTTGGACTTACTTTGACCAAATCATATGGATGGTGTTACTCCATGGAAACCAAGCAAGTCCCCTTGATTGGTCAAATCAAAGATGCACAATTTGCATTTGTCACCTTCCCGAGAAGAGAGTGAAAAATGACCATTCTAGTTGCTGATATTCCGGTTGCTTATGGTATTCTTTTAGGAAGGGGTTTTTGTAAAGACGTTAGGGGAGAGATCAACATGGACTGGACCAAGGCTAAAATCCCAGTTAATGGAGTTTCTCACATTCTCCATCCTGAACCTCAAGTGAAGTATTTGGTCACTAAATCAGACAACCCCAAGGCTCAAATTATTTTTGAAGATGTTGGCTTGGGAAATTACTTCATGACATCAGAGGTACCAGTTGTAGACGTCAAAGAAGAGGATTCAAATGCTATTTGGACCCTTGAATTTGATGGGAGCTGTTCAACTACCGGATCGGGAGCTGGTGTAGTTCTTATATCTCCAGATTCTGAAATCTTTCCCTTCACCTTCAAGCTACAGTTTGATAACACTAATAATACAACTGAGTATGAAGCCTTGTTATTAGGATTAGAAATGGCCAGAAAAAAGGGAATTCAAAATCTCAAGGTTCAAGGAGATGCGGAGCTGATTGTCAACTAGGTAAAAGGGATCTATCAAGTGAAAAATGATCGCCTAAAGCATTACAAGAATAAGGTATGGGATAACATAGAATGCTTTGATGCTTTTTCCATCAAGGTAGTTTTGAGGGATCATAATGACAAAGCTGATTCTTTAGCCGTGTCTACATCTCTTCTCCTTCCTCATCCATAGTTCAAATGAGACACATACACCATTGAAATTGTATATCATCCCAGTGTTCGGATAACTCAGCACATTGGCAAGTATTTAATGATGATCAACAGATATTGTCTTTTCTGGAAAAAGTTGATAACTTTAGTGAACTAGTATTTTGAAGGGTCAGAATCAAATTTCCATGAATCTATTTCAAATTCATATCAAGAGGTTGATGGTGAGTTCATTCAGCTAAAAGGCAATAAGATTCCCAAGGGATTGGTTTCTCTAGAAGGTTTGTTTGATAAACATGATTGTTTTATCTAGAATAAAAGGTAGACTAAAGGCACCTCCTCATCAGAAGTAGATCAAGTTAATCTAGGCTCTCCGATCAATCGTGGATGGTGAATATCAAGAAATGTTGTTCCCCTAGGAGAAAGAAAAATTCACTTCACTCCTAAAGAGATACATGGATGTCTTCACTTGGTCCTATGCGGATTTAAAATCCTTTAAGCCAAAATATGTGCAACATAGCATTCCCTTGAAGCTTGAAGCTAAACCCCATAGGCAGAAGCAAAGACATTACAACCCCAAGATCTTAGGGACTATTCTTGCAAAAATTCAGAAAATGTTAGATGCAAGGATTATCTTCCCAATCCACCATTCTACCTAGATTACTAACATCATCCCCGTCAGGAAGAAGAATGGTGAAATCAGGATTTGTGTGGATTTCTGGAATCAAATCAGTCTTCGTTAAAAGACAACTATCCCTTGCCTATCATGGATCAGGTGTTACAGATTGTTACTAGATCAGAGATGCTATCCATGCTCGATGGATTTTCAGGATATAATCAAGTTGAGGTAGTTGCTAAAGATCGCATAAAACGGCCTTCACAACCCCATGGGGGACCTTTGCTTACAGGAGGATGCCTTTCGGTTTGATCAACGTCGGGGCCACATTTCAGAGAGCTATGGACTTGGCATTCATGAGATATGATGGGAAAAGTTATAGTTGTATATTTGGATGACTTGACTATTTTCTCTAAAAGACAAAGTGATCATTATGATCATCTGGAGCAGGTACTCTTGAGATGTAGGTGTCACGGGATTTCATTAAATCCTAAGAATTCCATGTTTGGAGTGACAGAGGGAAAGTTGCTGGGTCATATTGTGACTAGAGAAGGAACCAAGATCGACCCAGAAAGGGTGAAGGCCATTCAAAGCCTTACCCTACCCATAAGAAAAATTGGAGTTCATTCCTTTTTCGGAAAGGTCAATTTCCTAAGGAGGTTCGTACTGAATTTGCTGATAAAACCAAGGATATCCTTGGGATGATGAAAGGTAAAAATCCATTTTGATGGAGTATGAAGGGAAGCTTGCATTTGATGAAGTCAAAAAGGAAATTGCTCATGCTCCTATTTTGGTATGTCCAGATTTCAAAAATATTTCATCATGTATAGCTACGCTTCCATGCACACACAGTGTCAGCCATCCTGATGCAGGAGAACAAAGAAGGCATTGAAGCTCCCATCACTTTCATGAGCTTCCCATTAAAGGAACATGAACTAAAGATGTCACAGATTGAAAAGCATGCTTATGTGGTGGTATGAGTGGTGAAACATTTTAGATACTATGTGTTGAGTTCTCATACCCTCGTTCTCATTCCCGATACTACAGTTAAATCCATTTTGACTCAACAAGAGCTGGGTAGTCAATGGGGTAACTGGATAGCTAAATTTCAAGAGTATGACTTGGACATCAGACCTACCAAGTTGGTATGAGGAAGGGGCATGTGCCAATTGATTATGGAAAATAATGCTGAGACAGAATGCAAAAGAACCAAAGATACCTCTTCAGAGTTGCCCATGGTGATTTTTGTGAGCACAACTGATAAATGGTACATAGATATTGCTTTCTTCCTAACTTATGGAAAATTCCCCTACATTTAAGCCAAAAGGAGAAGAGGACAGTTAAGTTAAGATCTGCAAGATACATCCTATGGGATAATGGAATATACAAGAAAGGTATTGATGGTGTATTCCTTTGTTGTGTTGATAGATCTTAGTAGGTAAGGTTACTAGAATCCTTCCATAGTCTAGCATGTGGAGGAAATTTCTCTTCTTCTGTGAAAGCTTATAAGATCCTACGGCCCGATACTATTGGCTACTCTCTTTCGAGACTCAACAAAATGGGTATCCAAGTGTGAAGCTTGTCAACATTTTGTTGGTCGCCCTAAGCTAGCAGCTCTTCCCCTGAAGCCCATAGCGATCGAAGAACCTTTTCACCAGTGGGGAATTGAATTCATTGGAACATTGAATCTTGCCTCTAGTGCCAAACAAAATTATGTGTTCACTGCTATAGACTACTTCACCAAGTGGGTAGAAGTTGCACCAATCAGCAGTGTGACCTCAAAAGCCGTGTGTAAATTCCTTAAAGAAAATATAATTGTCAGATTTGGTGTGCCTCACAAGATTGTGGCTGATAACACCTCCAATTTCTTGTCACATGAGCTGACAAATTTTTTATGGATTCGGGATCACCCTGGCTCACTCATCTGACTATTACCCCCAAGGCAATGGTCAAGCTGAATCCGAAACAAGAACCTAGTTACCATAATTAGAAAGCTAGTGGATGAGAACCAGAGGACATGGCACAAAGCATTGTATGATGCGTTATGGGTAGATCGGATTACTCCAAAGTGAGCTATTGGAATGTCCCCTTTCCAAGTGCTATATGGAATTGATGCTGAAATTCCCATTTCTGTAGAACTGTCAGCCTTGTAGTTGGCCAAAGCAGTCGAAGATGAGACTTTTCAAAACTCTATTGAGAAAAGGGTAATGTACCTAGCTAGGCTGAAGAGGAACGAAGCAAGGTGGTTGATCACATTGCAGATCATCAGAGAAAAGTAAAGAAGATATTTGATAAAAAATCAAAGCAACATGACTTTAAAATTGGAGATCTGGTGCTTCTTTGGGATAAGAGAAGGGAGCAGAAAGGAATGCATGGAAAGTTTGATTCTTTGTGGAAAGGACCTTTCAAGATTCATCTTTGAAGATGCATCAAATGAATGGTGAAAATAGATTCGTCTATCATACTTGATGATTGTTATCCCATTTTAGTGATTCCAGCTAAAATGAGGATAACCATAGAATTTTTGAAAAAATTGACTAAAATACCCATTTGAAGAGTATTTCAGGTTTTTGGGTTTCAAAACAATAACATGTAATATGCTCAATGTTTCCCAAAACCCGAAACCCGATTCAACTCCCTTGTGTCGGGTTTTCAGAACTCCTAAGCATTAGAACATGCGTGATCAAAAACATGTTTCATGTCACATGACTTCCAAAACCCAAAACCCAATTCAACTCCTTGTATCGTGTTTGTGGAACCTTCAAGCATCTTGACATATCAATTCCCTTGTGTCGGGTTTGCGGAACCTTCAAGCATCTCGACATATCATGCTTTGTGTTGGGTTTCTAGAAAATCAACAAATGATGACATGGTATTCATGCCAAGTTGTAGGGTAGTTGGCACACGTGTCAAGTGAGATGTAATAAATGTGGGGTCTTTATAAATAGCTAGATTTACACGTCATTTTTACCTTTTGTGCTTTTGGTTGCATGGATTTTTCTCTTGCATGCTCTCTCGACTTCCAAACCCATTTAAATCTTGTGCTCAATTACATGATCCATTTTGAATTATTTTTCAAATTCACTGAAGGTATTTACTCCGCCTTTTGCTTGTGATGTTTTGTTGAAATGTTTTTATGATGGTCTCTATCTTCTTCTTCCTTTCTGTTTTTTTTTTTTAGGTTTAGGTTTTTTTCTTCTTCTTTTGAGTGATATTCCAATGGAAATCATTATTTAAAAGTTCACCCTTAGGGTGTTTGTCTATTATATTCCTGAGAATATGCCTTTTGTATTTTAAAATAAGAGAAGAAGAAGAAAAATCCAAACTGTTGAGATGGTGGGAAAATTTCATGTCTGGACATCTCAAAAACCTGATCCCTTATTTTCAGGTTTTGCAGGGTGTTTTCCAGTTTATAAGTCCCGCAAAGGTGTTGGGTCTTGAGTCTTGCCGGACATTTAACATCTTTTGACATCCATTTTCCTTTGTGTTGGGTCTACTGGTGTGTCCAACATCTTCCACTTTCCGTAGTGTGGCGGGTTTCTACAGGTGTCCAACATCTAATATCTTCCGACACATTCAACTATCTATCGGGTTTTGCATAATGTCCAACAAAGCCTAACTTCCGACACATTCTCTCTAGTGCATCGGGTTTTGCATAGTGTCTAACAAATCCTAACCTCCGACACACTCAGCAGTGCATCGGGTCTGTGGGGTTGTTTAACAAGTTTTCAAACCTAAGTGTTCAAACTAGAAGTGATCAAGGAATTCCTCCTCCAAGACTCCTCATGTCGGATCCTGGTTCATCATAGGATAATTCGATAAATAAGGGAAGATGAAGTACAAATTTAGGAAGGTGGAGTCTCCTTCCTACATTGATTGTAATTATGACATCCGGGATACAAAACTTAGAAATGTAGACATGGAAGATTTTTGGAATAGAGTCAAGAGTTCTTCCCAAACCCCCTGGATGAGATCAATGGTCATTTGCGTGGCCTACCTCTTGCAATGAGATTCCCCATGTCTTCTCAATGCCTCAAGTTCATCTTGGCATGCACTTTGAATTATGACTCTGCTTCTCATTTAGTGAGAAATCAGGCGGGAGGAAGTCATAGTCAAGTTGGACGGAGGTTACTTCGATGACCTTCTCAAATTGCCTAACTTCGAGGAGTATGGAGACATAGATCTCAAGTCAGCCCAGAAATCCTAGGACAAAGACCAAGAAGACTATATTAAACATGTGAATAAGAAGTTCCTGATCAAAGCTAAGCCGATTGTCTCTAGGTTTCCAAGATTTGTTCCTAGAAGTGATTTCATTCAAGAGATCAATGATATCATTACTTTGCTGAGCTAGGTTTTGGATTCCCTAAGTCAAAAATTTTCCAAGGATGGATGTACCAATTCATGGTCATCATTAAGAAGAATCAACGGGGATTGATTGGGGTAGTCTTATCAGTGACGAGATAGACTCCCAGATGAAAACAATCTTGTCTACGGGAAGTTTTATATGTCCTCATATGTCACCTATGCAGCAGCTGGTATGAGGAATTATCCCAGATTGGACACAAAGGGGAACAAGGTAGTTGAACACATTTATCAGTATTTTCCTCAGCTAACAAGGAAGGGGTCTGAGGACCAATTCAAAAGAGTAAATGATGCTTTCTTTTACGAGAACATCTGCAGGATGAACCCCGAACTGAGGAAAACAAGAGTCTCTGATGAGGCATGGGCTGAAGTTTCAAAATGGGGTTGTGTCTTCTTGCAATTCAAGAATTTCATGTATCTTCAAGTGGTCATGTACCTAGGTGATCCCTTCCAATTTCCTAGATATCCAGGAGACAAGTGGACTTGATGGAGTTGGTCAGGCAATTGTTGGATTTTCACAAGTTCCAATAGAGTAAGCACAAGGCCGCCGTATCCTTCCCAATTTCTATTAGAAGGTATACCTGCTCAATGGTGGTAAAATCCAAGAACGTAGTTCACGAGCTTCAGGACAAGTTAAAGAAGCACATGAAGCCCAGAGATGGGTTCGAATTTCGAGGAGTTCTTAAGTCATATGGAACCCTATACCTGCACGTGCCTAGCATAGAAGACATTTGGGTTGATCTTCGTGATGAAGTTGTTGTCCACAGAAAGGATCATAATAGATTAACACTTGAAGAAATTTAGACACTCGAGCTTGCTGACATCCTAGAAGGTACTAGCGACAATGAAAGTGTTCTAGATCCTTCATATGATGGACTGAATGAGGATCAATACGTTTTCCCAACTATTGATTGGTCTATCGGTGAAAAAGCTTCTATTGTAGATAGATCAGCTCTAATTCTCGCATGCACTAAGGCATGGCTCACCTCTTGGGAATGAGTTACAAAGAAGATAGTTTTCAAAGTTGATTGATTTGGAAGTGGGACCCTCCAAAAGGAAAAGGACAAGAGCTCTTCTAAGAGGCCTATAAAGGTCAAATTTGTCAAGAAGGGAGGAGAACAAGAAACCCCTTCAATTGCCACTCCAGTTGAAATGGTGAACATACCAGAATCACCAACACCACCAGAAATTGGGGAAATCTCTTTGGAGGTAGAGGTGAGTCAACCTCTAATTTCACCATTTTCGATTGCCCAACAGAAGTAAGTTTATCCCTCGCTTCCCAAGCTTTGGCTTTAGGAGCTGCACCTCCTCCTTCACAACCACTTCCACCTCCTCTTTCTCCATCTTCTTCATCAGCCATGGCCAGCATTTTCTCTGGACTCTCACCTCTCTCTGCTGGAACCAAAGTGACTATAGATATGCCTCCTCCTTCTACACCTCTTTTCACTAAATCCACTACCACACTTGTGGTTGTTCCCACTCCACCAATGTAAGTCTTCCTCCACCTGCAAGTGTGACCCAAACTCCTGTAATAGTAGAAACTTCCTCTGGCATGCCTCAATGGTTTCTTGATTAGACTCCAAGGAAAAGGAAGGTGGTAGTTCCCATACCAGCCTTTGATTTCAGTTCACTCAAGGCTTCTACTGCTAAATCAGCCAAGAAACCCAAAATAGTTTCAAGGGTTTTAGTGGATGCTTTGGGGCACAAGTTTGTAGAGATCGCCACTCCCACAACTGACAAGACCAAAGAGGACATAGTGGCCTCTGACTATCAGATAACTAGGGTTGATCTAGGGAAGGTGACGGCAGAAGGAGCACAACAAGATGCATGAGATGTTATGAATGTGCTATGTCAAAAGTTAAAAGAAACAAAGGAAAGCAGGGATGAGCTTAAAGAGAAAGTGGATTAGTTGGTGAAGTATTACTTAAGCTCTCAAAGCCCCCTGAGTCAGCACCATTATCCTCTACTCCTATCGGGTTTGATTTCTCATCGTACCCATGATTGAAAAGATTAACGAAAAGGGGAGAGTGGTCGATGAATGGACCCAAAGGCTGCTCTAGCAAGGAAAAGAAGTAATCTAAGATATTGTGGAAGTCTATCTATCTTTAGAGAATATAAATAATGATGGAGAAAAAATAGATGATGAGTTTTCTTCAGAAATCGGGAACCTGGAGTTGACTTTCGAAGCTCTCCAAACACTGAAACAAATTCCATCCCACATCTTGGTTGAAGAGGGCATCATCCCACATGCGGATAAACATTTCCAGCTGACCAAAGCCATCAGATTTAGAATAAATATTCTCAATGAAGCTTACAACAAGTTGAGAGAATCAAGAGACCAATTGATCGATGGCAAGAGTGACTTAGAAGAAGAGCTGGTCAAAATTATGTGAAGGTGTTGAGTGAAGACTTGAGTATCCTACTGGTTGATGATCTTTTCAAACAGATCCAAGAATCAATTCAGCATGAACCAACTTACGGATTTGGCATGGAAATCATTGACAGGTTTGTGAAGATTGAACATTCTTTGGAGACCCTGAGGAAACTCAACAAAAGATTGAAAAAGCTTCCCGGCAATGCTAGCGATACTCAGGAAACATGTGAAGTTTTGAGTGATCATTCCACCACGCCAGATGAAAATGAAATGCAAGGTATAATCTGAAAATTCCAAGAATTTCAGAACAAGCAAGATTTTTGGAAGAAGAGAAAGATGATGATTCAGACTAGGCATAATGCAACATGTCATTTCAATCTTGAAATTGACATGTTTGTTTCATTTCTATTTTGTCATGTAGGAAGCAATTTTTACTTGGTCTCCTACGAGAGTTAAGCAAAATAGAACTCTTGTTAAATACTATTTCCTAGGGTTTATCCTATTTTCTCTCTACTCTTTTATTATAAATAAGGGATGTTTATGCATTCCAAAGGGTTGAGATTTTTGGAATATTGAGAACTATTGTGAAGAAGAAGAACTTTGTGTTTTCTTTTAATCATTTAGGAATAGAAATCGATGTTATTTTTACAAACTTTGTGTTGTGAGATTCATCTCTCTTAAGATATTGTTCTTATGTTCAGGATCTTAAGCTATTCTTTGTTTAGCATTCTCAATCATTTTAATTGTTTCAAACATTACATTACATTTGTTATCTAGAACTCATATGATTATTTTGTGATCTATGTTTTCTCTTGAAATAAAATATGTTCCCGTCATTTCCTTTCCATTTTGTATTCTTTCTAATCCATTTTACTTTGAAAGCAGCAATATTTTCATCTACTATGGATATGGATTCTGGGATTCTATCCCAACCCCAATGGTTAGATTAGTGTGAATATTGTATATATCATTTTTGTTGTGTTTTAGATTAGTAATAAACAAGAAGCCTCACCTATCTTTGAGGAGGGATTCAATCCCATGTACTATGGTTGAACCTCATATTTTTCTTGAAAAAATATCCAACCAACAATGACATAAACCATCTTGCCTTTTTCTTTCACTTTGTGCACATGCGCTCCAATCGTACCTCATCAACTTCATCTCCACCAAATTGTCCACCCAAACATGGCTCTCCTAGGAATTCTACAAGCCTATCTTCTATTTTGGCACTATCCACCATCGTAAGGTGCTTGACCTTATACGCATGCCTTATCAACGATGGTTTGGTGCTTTGATACTCAAACATTTGGATGAGATTATCCGCTAGTTCTTGCCAATTCCTGTTTGGCGCGTGTATCGAGTGAATGTACCATGCATGCGTGTAACCTGCGGTGTAGAATATAGTTTTGGATCTAGAGGATGGTGGCAAAGCTTATGTTCCTTCTCTCCATGCCCTCTCACGGGCTTAGATGTGGAAAGATGGTGGGCTCACTACCATGGTAGTCTTTGATGGCGGTGGGCACATTACTTCTAAAGAACTAGACATAGAGTTAAATTCTCACCTCGCACCACTATAGAAGGTTATCTTGATGCGTTGCCTAAGCGGCCGCAAAGTAGTTCCTATTAGGATGTAACTCAACATCCCTCTTCATTCCTTTTCTTCCTTCCATTGAGCTTCCATTTTCTGCAAAAATATCTCAAGGAAGGCTCCTCTTGAGTACTTAGGTAGCTCCTTTCCTCCCAGTCACCGGACAAGTGCGCGCTTTGTCACCTTTGTCACCAATCCTCTCAAGTGCCATCCGATTAACTCATAGGTTCCATGCACCCAATTATCACATGCTATACTAGTGGTGTCACTCACCGACTGAGCATCCTCAAACTGGATAACTCCATTGGTAGGATGGATTATCTCTAGATCCCTGATTGAGTGCACATATATCCTATCCAAGACATCTTCTCCCAAAGGTTTAGTATAGGGTGTTGACTTCCCATCAATCAGGGGTATGATGACATGTTCCTCCTCATTTTCAAAGCTGATGTACCCCTTATTGAACTGAAGATATGCATTGTTCTTATAACACCATGGGCACCCAAGTAGTGCTAGGAAATTTTCTGCCTCAGTGAGCACTAAGACTTTGAAGTCCCCAATAAACTTGGCTCCTGACCGGTGATAGCTGCACCCTTTAAGAAACATATGGGCATTTCCTTTGTTTTATTTTCCATATACAATCCATTTGAAGATGGCTATAATACAGGACTTCCCATCGATGCCAAGCATCCAAAGTGAGAAATTGACCTTCACGCTTTGTGTCGATGAGGATATTGCTAAGGAGTCATCCATCCATGACCACATTCAACGTGATCTCCCTATCATAGTCAAGGATTTGAGGGGGAAGGTTTGCATGCAATAATTTCCTCTCGTGTTCTTCTCCCACATGTGGTACCTTCTCTCTCAACCATGCTCCCAGAAAGGGAATAATATTCTCTTGCCTTAGCATCTTACATACCTCCTTGACCTCATCTAGGTCATCTTTTGGTGCCTCAACCCTCCTTTTCTCTTCTCTCCTGGATTTCTCCTTTAGACACTGGATTTACCCTTGCAAACTTTGAATCACATCCATGGTATCTTGATATACCTATTTTTAATGTGTAAGGTCTGGGTACCTTTCATGTACCACTTCTTCCCTTAAACAAGGTTCTTCTACCTTGGCATATCCTTTGCACGCGTGGCCTCTATTCTTATGGTTATCAAAACAGTTCCGAGCTGCGCATCGTGCACTACTCATGGCATCCATTTGGTGTCTACCTTCGAATGCTTACCATTTCATTGCCTATATCTTTCCAAAGGTCTTTGCTAACTCATGTGCTCAAACAACTCAGGGCACTCCTCATACTTGTGCTTCTTCCCACACCATGAGCACTGCAAAAAATTTGGGCACTCACACTTGTAGTGGTTTGTAGACCCACAATTGAAACAGTTCCATGTGGGAACTCACTTCTTCCTCCGTGGTTACCATGACCATGGAATCCTTCATGAAATCCTCTTCCACATGTGCCTCCATCTGCGTGCTCCTCATAACTTCAATCATCACCTTTAGAACTACTGCAATGCTGGTCTGGTGTACCCCATGATCAATGGCCTCATGGATATGGTCAATGATTCTACAATCCTTAGTATCATGGGTTGTAGAGGTGTAGATCTTAAAGTAGCAGGACACATTCTTCGCATTGCGCATTTAGTAATAGGGGATATTTACTTGCATCATGGTCCCCATGAAAAATATCACAATCTACTACTATGGCACGTGTCACGTAGTCCTCAGGGCAATCATCCTTGAGAGGCCCTCTACTTCACAATCTATACACCATAACCCACTGCGAGTCTCATGCGTTGAGTTTGTAGACAATTTCTCCAACTTCTTAGTCATAGCCATGATTTGAGCCTCCAAATTTGTGCTAACACCAAGTATCAACACTCCCAATAGCCTCGGTGTGTAGAGCGCCTCCAACACTTTGCACGTGCAGAAAGTTTTATGAGATAAATTCTTCGAAGGGTGTTATCAACCCTTTAACAAACCATTGAGCATGTTGTGAAGGGTGAATGTCATATGACAATTTTGATAGGAGAGTCTTAAACTACGCATCATACTCCCACACACTCTCTACCATTCCTTATTAAATCTCCTTCAGGGCAACGATGCTCTTTTGTTTGAACTCGGGAATGAGGAATTATGCTAGGAAGGCATTCTTTAGAGAAGTATAATCCACCACCATCTGATGAGGGGCATATTTCCTATACCAACTATGTGTGCACCCCTTGCAATGTCATTTCAAACTAATTACCTTCTTCTCTCGGGCTAGTGATCCCTTTCATGTGCCATAACAACTCACACTTGTGAACATGCTCTACAACATCTTCAATACCTCTATACTCTAGAAAATGTAATGACATCTCAAAGAAAACTTGAGGGGGTTCTGGGGTCCTTTTCATCCTGGACCTAGATCCTTGGTTTCCTCTAGTGTTTCCTATACCACTAGATCCACCAAGCCCACTAGTTATATTCCTCCCGATCCACTAGATCCACTAGGTCCACCAGGTCCTATTCCACCAGATCCACCGGATCCACTAGGTCCACTAGGTCCTGTATTAGTCATGCCAAGGGTCCCCACAGTCCCACTGAACTACATGCCGATGGTCTATGATGATGCCCCACTACCAATAGTGTACCCCACACCACTCCTGACACAAGACCGAAGGCTGGTGTGCTTTCTCCTTGTCCAAAAATCCCTCCAAAAATTGGAATATGCGTAGCCATAGAAGTTCCAAATGAGAAATTATATCTCTGGGTGCAGATCGGTCACTCCCACCGATACCAACTTGGCCAAAAATATTCTCCCCTTGATTTGGAAATCCAAGTGCCAAGGTTTGGTCACTAGGTGGGTTCAAATATGTGCCAACAGATCTTCTCTCTCCATGTGAAAAACTCTCATCAAAAGTTGAAGGGGTCTCTCTTACATGCTTTCCAAGATGGGGTAACACAGACTTCTTAGGTTCCACGTCCTCTACGTGAACCTCAAATCCTTCTGTAATGTTTGTATCCATATATTCATCACACTGCAACCTCACTTCATCTAGAAATCTCCCTTTCACATGCTTCACTATACCTAAGTCATCTTTCCTCCATTTTTGTTGCCACCGCAAAATATTTCATCTTCCCCACCATAGCTTCCTTGCCTAGTGCTCGAATAGTTTAGCCGGCCATTGGAAATGCCTCTAAACCCAAGGTAATAATCAAAATCTTCATTTCCAAAGGGATAACATGTAGAAATGATCCTCTAGGCTCCCACGAAACTCAAACTCAGCAACTTTCGGACAAGAGTATGTAGAAAAGTGTACTTAAGAGTGTAGCTAGCCAACACACCTTTCCACCAATGATCCACAACATGAGTCCATGTCAAATCTGCATCTTGTAGTCTCTGGTACTCTTCTTGGGTCCATGTACATGATCTATAATACTAGCTTAATTTAGATGCATATGTTGAGATCCATTCATACAGTTCTACTAGGAAGCAACAAAAGAATGTTTCATATAACTCATGGTAGAGGTTCCTTCTACCCATCTACGTGCATCAAACTCAGACCCAATGCTGAATCTCTAAGAAAATTCATCCTTTGTGCTCTTGAACCATGATTCAACACTTTCCAAAGTTAAATGCTCTGTCATTACTCATTACACAGATCAAGATGCATGTTATTTCCCACTACAACTTCAAAAGAGGTCCCAACAAAGGAACCAAGATGTAGTCATTTTTACACCCACCTAAGAACAAGGGAATCCCATGCACACTGACCTATCACCTAGTGGGAAGTGGGTGCTCACTTGGGTCATGCATGGGTGTTGAGTCTCTCTTTATGTGAGTTAACCGGGAAACCATCATCTAGATTAGGAACTTAATGAATAATGGTGGCAAGAGACACACATTCATCATTAGATTTAGAGAGGTCTCTAGAAAAGGTGTTCACTCCAAATAGAAAGTACTTGAAGACACCATAACTTACGGTAGAAAAGGAAAATGCATAAAATCTTACATCCATTACATAACATCCATGAATAAAAATGAAATAATATAGATATGGATCGAATCAACTATACTCATGCTCATTCATGTTTGTATCCTCATTACATTCATACTCATTACAATCAGTGGATCCACTTAGACTACCACAGCTTGATCAGACCAAAGTCATACATCATAGCAGGGATCATGTCTTTCATCCATACAAAGAAAATTTACATCCCAACCCCTTAATGCATTACTCCATAATCTATCCTCTACTCAATCTCATGCGATATATCTTCATAACTCTACTCTCTCTATATCGGTCTCTATCTATTTCTTGATCCTTTGATCCTTCTCCCTCTGTCTTTATCCCTATTTCTGGTGCTTGTATATATAGGCACCCTAAAGTGCCAATGCCTCCTTCTGCGACCTCAGATTGGTTGCCAAGCATCTATATGGGCTTTCCATGGGGACATGTTCCTTCAGGTATGGGAGCTTCCACATTCTATCATGATGGTCTCCTAGGTGCACCTACTTCTTCAGCATGGGCTCTGCATGTTTTGACATGATGGTCTCCCATGTGCACCTCCATCGCTAAGCATATTCCCTTATAGGCTCCATGTTATCAAATTGAAACCTTATTCACTTTGCATGCATGGTCAGGTCCTTCTTCCCTGCCAAAAATGGAAAAGTCCCAAAACACGAGCTTTATCGCTGCACACCTTATCCTACATAGCCTTCTTCTACTAAGCCTTACACACCCATCCTTCAATCCATGTCTTGCGTGCCTTCGTGCCTTGTTCACTTAGTCGATATTTTAGGGGCACAAAAGTCTTAGATGAAGGAATGTGATTAAGGATGAGGAGATGGTATTCCGCTAATGTAAGGCATTGTATGCGACATCATTGAGGAGGAATCACCTGTAGTTTAGAGGAAGGTATAGACATGCTAGTAGATGCTTCATTAGATTATTCGGATGTGGACTTAGGAAAAGGTACATTCTTTGGACAATACATCACGTAACAATCAATGAAAGGATTTGGATCCACATGAACGGTTAATATCGGCCCTCATGTTCATATTTATGGCAGCGATGGAGAGTCAATGAAATGTAACTCATGGTGCATATCCATGGGCATCATAGTAATATCTTATATTTAAACTCTTCTTCTATGATATAGAAGATTTCTGGTAAGGTTTTAACACCGAATTTAAGTGGTAAGATAATGGTGCCTAATGTAGGTGTGATAGTGTCATTGAAGGATCATAGTAAGACTAGAGTTTGAGTGATAACAATGTTAGGTAGCTTAAATTGATCAAAAGAGAGGAGGGATATAATGTTAATAGTGGCACCACTATCAATCATTACCCTTTTGATACAAATGTCATTAATTTGAGTAGTCATGAAAAGTGGTAAGTCACGATCTTCTAGTTTAAGAGAGGGTATTTTGGATGGTTCGAATGATATGGTGGTAGATGATTTTCGGCCTCCTAAAAAGTTTGTAAAGGATGAAGGATATTCTGAAGGTACTATTATTGATTGGAGGGATTCAATCATGGCTTGTTTATGAAGAGGTGATGTTTGTATCAGTTTGTATAATGAAATTTTAATGGGAGCTTGGTGTAATTGTTTAATGACAACCTTTTTCATCACGGTGGATGGTAAAGGTGGTGTGGCAAGGATGGAAACCTTAGTTTTGGGTGACATTGTTTGACTAGATGTTTTAAGAGTTACAGGGATGGACTCTTTGGGTTTATCTAATGGAGTAGTTGTTTCTATAGGTGGAGGTATGGCTACAAAAGTTTTACCTTTCTTAGGTTCAAATGGGTCTGTGTCATAATTCTGTGAACAAGTCTTGATGTGTATGGAATTGACTTGGTGAGAAGGATATTTTGATATAGGTTCCTTTGATTTAGTAAAAGGTGACAACGATGTTGATTTTTATGTTTCATGTGATTCAACAAGAAGGAAACAATATTTCCCATCTTTTGTGCAATCAAGAGAAAGGGTTTACAATTCTAAATGGAATGACCTCATGTTCTATGTGTTGTCACCAAATCATTGCACCCCCAAATAGCCTGAAAATTAATCACGACATTTGGTGTGATTGGGACACATGGGATCACCTCTCAAGATGTGGGACTTGGGCTTGAGGTGAACCTTCGAGAAGGTCGGCTTCCTCTTCCTAAAATAAACACAACACTACCTCTAATGCAAGAAAAATGGCTAACTAGTCCTATGCTAACATTTCATGGGATTAGGGAAAGAGATCTGCAAGGAAATGAAACCTAAACTAGAAGTGGTGATGCACCAAATTAAGGGATGTTTAACATCTATAAGGGTTAATGTGAGAGGGATGCTTGCATCACTAAACACCTTCACCTATCGCAACTAGAAAGGGTACAAAATACCACAAACAAAATAACTCAATCGAGACAACCGAAAATGAAAAAAGGATGAACTTTAGAAGGGTGAACAAGCACCACAACTCAACTGCATGCAATATTTCACCACCTGATAAGCAAATAATTCCACAAACCTCTGAATGGAAACTAGAACTCACACTATGCACCTAAAAAAGTGAGAGAGGCAAATAGAAGCAAAAAATCATGAAAGGACATATATTTGATCACAAAACATAATTCTCATTACTTCAAGCACTTACATAGTGCAACATTACATTAGATGAAAAGGGCATAAGTTACCATTACAATTCGAGGAGAAAGGCTTGAGAGCCTATAAATTCACATATTGTGAAAAGAAGGGGAAGCTTGGAAAGTGTGTAATCCACCAACTTGTGTGACTATTAGAATCCAATAATTGGAACCCCTTGAAATGGGCTTCCAACTTACATTTATAGAAAACCCTGAGTGGTTGAGAGAAAGAAGGATAAACCCTAGAATCTAGGCCAAAATGTAGGAAATAATTAATCATTTTTGTTGACCATGTTTGTTCATTTATTGGACCTCCACCTTTCGAGGCACCATCCAAGGAATGAAGAAAACCTAAAAATTTGGAAAAAAACTCTAACAATTCATCTTTGATATCTCCATGGCATATCTTTCTTTCTCTTTATTCCATCGACTATAATTTTGTGAAAAACCGACGATCAGGGAGAAATTTGTGACCTCCTAAGTGAAAGTCACTTGTTTTGAGCATCCCGAATCCATTTCTCGAGTTTTTAGGTACCCAAATGTTTTCTCCTTTTCATTCCGAGAAGCATCGAGATATGGCATGAATCTTGAAGATAGATAGATCATGATATATTTTTTTGTAGTGGGATGTGATCTAACTAACACTCAAATTTGTGGAGAGATGGATAGCACTCAAATAAGACTTGATATTTTCCTAACTGTTTTAGGTTGTGCCTTTCAACCAAGGTAAGAGGACCTATTTTGTAACCCTTAAATGGTGAAGGAGATGAAGATATCCCTCAATTTGTGAAAATAGTATGAAGGGGCCTTGGGCAAATATGATCAACACTCCAAATCTTAGTTTCACAAGTTGTCACTTCCAGATTATGGAGATACTTTCAATGCAAGGCAAGGGTTACTGAATACATTTGAAATCCCGATGTGTTATGCATACTTTAGAAAATGGATTTTGATCTTTTATGGGTATACAGGCCAAACAGGGGTAGTATGGGGTAGGATTAGTTGTTTAGAATGATTTTTGGTGGGATATTGACAAGACACAATTGACTATGCCATATCTATGACAACCTCTACAACATTTGAAAAATTATCGATAAAATGCTTCAAAATAGTCGGGATGTTCTTTCAACTAGAAGAGAAACACAAATGGAGGCCCATGTTTGCACTCTTCACACAATCTTTGAGACCTCAACACAACAGCTTGAGTTAAAGGACTCAATTAAACATCAAAATCTCTAATCAAATCATGCCTAAGGTACCCCCAAAGGCTTACAAGTAATCTCTGTCAACAAATGAAGGTGAAGTGATTTTAAACTAATTATTTTCAATGCCAGATGAAAGCTCTTCTAAAAATGAAATTGCAAATGCCACTAAACTATCAATAAGGATGAGATCTGTGTGATTTCTAAAAATTTCAATGCAAGATTGCAACAAGATCAAGGAAAACTATTTTCAGAGACATTTAAAAATGATAAAAGACATCATATTGCCCAAAATAACATAGATTGATTCAAAAACTTGTTAGATTCATCAGCAGGGGAGAGTTTCATGAACAATCTTAGAGCTGTGTGATGGCTATACACTTGTAAGCAACTCAACATGAATGAAGATCTAACATAGAAGACATTAACCAAGTTTTTGGAGGGTTTCTCAGAAGATGAAGCTTCTCTCAAAATTTTCTTGTGATTTTCAATTTCTTGACCTCTTGCATGTCTCAAAACATGCATTATATATCATTTGTTTACATTTGATCCTTCTTTCCCAAGAAAAGAATATCCTATGGCATCTTAGTTTGTTACAAATTCACTCATGACTTGCAAAAAGGGACATCTAACAGAAAAACATTCAAAAAGTTTCCAGGTGCCTCAAAAAAGGTGAATCATTGAAAAATTCACATCATTATCCATTGTGGAGGCACGTTTTTCATCTTCAAAGCATGTAGACCCCCTTCCTTTCATTATTTCATCCTTATCCCTCCAAAATTTGACTCTACAACTTTTAGATCTAATATTTCACATTTCTTGCTTGAGCCCAACAAAAAATTTCATCTCAAAAGTACCTTAGATCTGCAAATTGAATTTTCAAATTGATTCCATTGATCCTTGAAGGAAAAAAGACATGAATTCACCAAAAATTTGATCAAAATTGATGCAAAAATGCATTTCCACACTTCTTAGAGCAAAAATGGTGGCCAAATTGAAAAATGCACAGTTACCATTGATTTGCCTTTCTCCCTTCAATTTGAGCCCTCCACATGTCACAATGCAATTGGAAATGGGTTTGGGATCACTTTTTGATATTTTAACACTTTTGGAAAAATGAAAAAATTTGACATTTTTCTCCACCCCTCCGAGCTTGACACGTGTCTCAATGTGGGCCCCATTGTAATCGCGGATCGATTCCACACATTTCCACCTCTTTTGGAAAAAAGGAATATTTTCACAATTTTCCCCACTGACCCGCACCTCCGCTTCTATCCCACATGTGGAAATCACCGCTTGTCTGTGGGGCCATAAGTCCCTTTTTGCTTCGTACTTCCTTCACAAAATTTCAAAGTTTTCAAAACTCATCGGTGGCCCACACTCCCCTCTTGCATTTTTTTTTGACACGTGTCTCCCTCTGATTCATTGCGGAGCCACGTTTCAAATTATCACTCTAAATAATTTTTCCAAAAAGGAAATATTTCCCTTTTTCCTCCAGTGGCCCATACTGCCCTTTTTCCCTGATCCTACCACGTGTCCACTCCTGATTAGCCTGGTGGACCCGTTGCCTTTTTTCACAACTTTTTCTCCCTTTCGCCAAAAGGCAAAAATTTCTAAGTCCTCCGCCAGCCTTCCATCCCACTTTTGATGAAAACATGACACGTGTCCACCTCTGATTTGTTGAGGGCCTGCACTCTGAAGCCGCCACGTGTTCCATTCTATTTCATTATGGGCCTGCACTCTGAAGCCACCACGTGTTCCATTCTGATTCATTGTGGGCCCTAGGAATTTTCTTTGTACCTTAACTTTTTTTCCAAAATGCCTTAAGGCACAAAAAGACCCACCCATCCACCTTCACTCTGCTTGTGACATGTGTACCTCCTCTGGGACTGTGGAGCTGCAGAGGCAACTTGTAAATTTTTCCAAAAATAAAAACGTTAAGTTTTTTTAGTAGACCCGTCGAACCTTGTCCAATTAGAATAAGCCACGTAGGAGAAGGTTTGTGAGCTAAAATTTGATGGGAAAAGGACGCCCATATGACCGTCAAACAACATAGAAATTTCCAATGATGCCCTAGGATGCTGAAGATAAATTTGACGGGAAAATGACGCCCGTCTGACCATCAAAACATAGAAAATGCCAAGGATGCCCCAGAATTCAATTTTTTTCTAAGGATGACAAATTTATTGAAATTGATCCAACTGAAACATGTTTTCAAAGCATTTTTGATCATGTAATTGGATTTTCAATGGCATATAAGTGTAAATCAATTAATTTTAAATTTCCAAAATCGGGCAAAAAAGGAAAAAATGGCAGAGCATGCAGATTTGGAAAAATTAGGACACAAAACAGGGCATACATGCATATTTCTTTCAAATTGGGGCAAAACACTAAGTTTATGAGCATTTCAAGGCATTCAATCTAGAGGGAAAAGTTTTAGACCACCAATTTTGAGAGAAGAATGTTTTAGAGCACACAAAATGAAGGAAAATTAGGGTAAAGCTTGCAGGCTCAAAAATGGCACCAACATTGGTTCCTACTCAAGGATGGGAACTCCCAGTGAGTGCCACAAGAACAAAATTAGACCAAGTGCCAAAATAATCCATTAGGAAAATGGAGTCATGAACCAAAGCCACCAAAAAACTAGCCGAGAAACGACAAAAGTGGTTGCCACACACCAAGGTAAACAACAAACTAACAAAACACAAAAAAACAAAACAAAAACAAACCACTATACATTGTACAAGTTGGTGCATACCTCAAATTTGGGGATTAATCCAATAAATTCTTCAGATGACTACCATTAATAGGCAGTTCAAGTAATTCTTCATCTAAGTCCTTGAGAAAAAAGGTATTTTCACCAATTCTGATATCAATGGAGTAAGGGCCCATCCACAATGCATCAAATTTTCCATGTGTGCCCTTATCTTCATGCCTGTTATCCCACAACAAAACCAGATCTCCAACATTGAAGGCCCTAGGAGTGATCTTCTTTTCAAACAACCTCTTCAACTTCTCTCTAAATCTGACATGCCTTTAGTGGGAGGCTCTTCTTTCTTCATCCAGCTCAACAATCTAATTAATCCTTGCTTCATATGGATTGACCTCTTGATCTTCAAGTTGTTGAAAAAACTGAAATGAAGATAATTGCAGATGTAAGGGCAGCAGAGCTTGAGTTCCATACACCAACTCAAATGGGCTCTTACCAGTAACTCTTTTGGTAGTAATTCTATCAACCCAAACTAAAAATTTTAGTTGTTCACCCCATTTTCTCTTGTTCAACTCCAAGGTTATCCTAATGATCTTCAATAAGTTCTTACCTTTGGACTCACTTGTCCATTTCCTTGAGGGTTGTAGTTTGAAGCATAAGTCGATTGGTTCCATACTCCTTGAATATTGCCATCAAGGGTTTAGCTCAAAAGCACATGGCATTATCAACAACAATTTTTACTTGGCACACCAAATATGCATATGATATGATTCAATAAGAAGTCCATAACAACTCTATGTGTTGTTTTCTTGGTGGGGATTTCTTCTACCCACTTGGTGAAGTAATATATGGCTACAAGAATCCACTTATGTCTAGCACTAGAAGGGTATGAAATATCACCAATGAAGTCCATTCCCCATTATTTGAAAGGATCTTCAATTGATATAGGCTGAAAAGGAAGGGATCCTGAAGCTTTCATTCTTATAGAGAAATGTCTTGGCAACTTTCACATTTTCTAACCAACAGGGTTACATCTTTAAAAGTGTTGGCCACTAATAACTTAGCTCTCAAAACTTTGTGTGTTGTAACCCTTCCGAAAAATTTCCTCTACAAACTCCCCATGGAAATTTGTAACTATTCTGGGAGCTTCATCTTCATTAAAAATTTCAAGAGGACACCTTCGGGTTCTTCCAAACCAGCCCAAAGTTAGTAATGATGTATTTTTGAGAAGCCAGCTTTAGGGCTATTTTCTGATTTTTATTTAAATGATCAGGGCAGCATAGGTGGTTGAGGTAAAATATTACATCCTTGTACCACTAAGAACTTATCAACTTCTCAAGAACATCTTCCCTTTCTTCCTCTACTTCATTCACTTCAATTGTCTGCAGGTTGCTCTCAGCCATGAGCTTAACAAGACCCAAACCTCTCACCAACTTTGTGGTTTGGATGTCCATGTCATACTCCTGTAGTTTGTTCACCCATCTACATCTCTTGCTTGAGATCTCCATCTTTGATAAGATGTCTTTTACCATGGTGTGGGGAACATAAGCAACAAATTTTGAACTTAAGATATAAGGCTTGAAAACCTTTGTTGCTTTCACCAAGGAAAATGCTTGTTTTTCCATGATTGTATATTTTAACTCAGCAACTTGTAAAGCCTTGCTAAAGAAGGAAATAGGCCTCTCAACCCCATCTTCATCCTTTTGTAGAAAAATAGATGCAATGGTATTTTCAGAAGAAAAGGAGAAGATTTGGAAAGGCTTCTTGTAATTCGAGCTGCCAAGATAGGTGCATGTTTCAATGCTTCCTTGATTCCTTCAAAATCAAGAATAATAGTCTCCTCCCATTTGATAACTTGTTCTTTAATTAACATGCATGTAATAGGAAAGAGTCAATTCAGAAAAATTAGACACAAACCTTCTAAGGAAATTGATCTGCCCAAAGAAGGATTGGATGCCCTTCTTTGTTCTTGGAATTGGAACCTTGCTGATTGCTTCTACCCTCTCAGGGTCAATCATGACACCATCCTTTGAAAAATATGACCAAGAATCTTGGAATTTTGCACCCCAAAATGACACTTATTTGGATTGAGAGAAATACCACATTCTCTACATCTGAGCAAAATTCTTTCCAAGTGCTTTGCAAGTGATCTTTTCTACTCCTTGAAAACACAATCACATCATCCTAATAAACGCAATGCAATGAAGTCATTTATGTAACTAGAAAAAGAAACATCCATTTCTCTTTGGAAATTAGCTCCAACATTCATAAGTCCAAAATGCATTCTTACATAAACATATGTTCCCAAGGGAGTGGTAAAGGTAGTTTGAAATATTTCGACTCCTTGACAACAACTTGATTGTAGCTAGAGAGACCATCCAAGGTGGACAACAATTCAAATCTAGTCACTAACTACAGCATGTTTTCCATGTTTAGTAAAGGATAATTGTCTTTCAATGAAGCTCTATTCATATTTATAAAGTCTACACAAATTCTGATATCTCCATTTTTCTTTCTGACTAGCACAAGGTTTGTAACTCAAGATGAATACCTTGTGGGTTGAATGATCCCTCCCTCTTTCAGGTTTTTCAATTCATCTTTCGCATTTTCATGGAGAGGAGTGGATTAATTAGCCTCTTCATTTTTTTTAATGGTTTGGCATTTGTTTTAAGAGGAATCTCATGCTGAAACAAGTCCTCTCTATATGCTTTTAGCTCTGAATAAGACCAGGCAAGAAAGTCTTGATATTTCTTCAATAGTTGGACATAGGACTATTTTTCCTCTATGTTTAGATTTCTTCCCAACCAAACCTTCCTTGGTTTTCCTTTGTTCCCAAGTCATGTTATTCCACATCCCTTAAGGTAGACATGTTTCTAATGATGATGCGATCAACATTGTTAAAATTTGACTCAAGAACAACTAGCCTCTAGGAATGGTGTTAGTTTTCAATTGGATAATATCATTTCCAAAAAAGTCTCTCTTCCTTTAGTCACACATACCATTGGTTCCCAATCAATATTTTGATCTACAAACTCACCTTGATTTTGTAAGAACCTTTGCACTTAAGCATCATCATTAAACACTTTCCAATGATTGATGTTGTTAGGGACAACTAGCCTAGTTAACACTTCAATATTGTACTCAAAATAAGGTGAAACGATGCAAATTCAAAATCTTGACCCCAACATTGCCAAATTGTTAGTGGCAGCATTGAAACTTCTATCATGATGCACAATGTTGAAGGAATAAAACATCTCAATTAGATCCCAAACTCGCATGTTTATCTTTGTTTCATCCACCGATTTTTTTGTAGCATACGGTTTTCTCATTTGTTTGACAACTAGCTCTAAATCTCTTTTTGCAATGATGTCCTTAACACCATACTTCCATGAAATTATCAACCCAACAAAAAGGCCTCATACTCAGCAATGTTGTTAGTACATTCAAAATTAATCTTAAAGGAAGAAACAAACTCTTCCAAGCTAGAAGAAATCAGAATTACACCAGCACCATTTCCAAATTTGGAGCAAGCTCCATCAAATAGCAAGGTCCAAGGAGAACTTACCTATTCAAGGCACTTTGACTGATCCATCTTGTTCTCCTTACCATCAACAAACCTAATAAACTTATCAACATGAGCAAATAATACTTCATAAGAAGCATTGTTTGGATCTTCAATTAGATGCAACATCTTCTTTTCTCCATAGAGCTGACAAGGCTACCTTTAATGGGAGTGGTGGAAAAATACATATCCATTTGGACACTCCCTCCAACACTTGCATCCCACTTTCTTGACAATAACATACCTCATTTACAGGGCAATCAACAATCACAACATCTAATTTTAAATTCCTCCCAGGATAAGATGCAAGTTGCACCACCAAACCCTTCACACAACCAACTACCAACACTTCTCTTGAGTCCATGGTATTACACTTTCCATAGGCTACTATCACTTTGATATCCAACTCATTCATGACTTATAGAGGCATGACATTACATGATGCATGAGAATCAAACATACAATTATGAAATAGTCTATCCTTTATGATTAAAGTTGTGAAGAATGGATCAACATTCAATAAGGAATCAACCAAGGATGTCCCCAAGTATACCTCAGGTGTTTTTCCAAGATCCTCTACTTCTGGTGGTGTTTCAATTTCTGTAATGATATGAGGAGGAGTTTCAACAACCTTTACATTTCTCGCGGAGTAATCCTTTCTTCTTTCAAACCTAGGTACTCAAATGCTCTCTTCTTGTGCTCAGAATATTAAGAAAATCAATGATTGGAACACTCACTTTGATTTGGCTCAATACCTGGGCTATGTCATATGGAACATTCTTAGGCAAGGCAGCATTGGAATGGAAACAAGTAGATTCATTAGATTACATGGAATTCTTGGCAGTTTGGTCATGAAGAGGACTGTAATTTTTGCTTGGACAACAGAGCTTTTAGCGGTGTTTCTCTTCTAGGATATTCTTTGGGAATGCTTGTGAGCAAGGGTGTTTTAGGTTTGTCATGAGGCCCGATCCTTGCATCTAACATATTTTTATTTCTACAAGAATTGTGCCGGATATCTTTGGGTTGTAGTGGTTTCACTTCTGTACATAGGGTTGAGCATCAAACTTGAGAGGAATGTTGTGTTGAATTTTTTTGTCTTGAAATATATTAAATATACATATGACCAAGCTAATACATCCATATTTTTTTAGTAACATGAAAAACCTTCTCTTTTCTTCAGTTGAGAAACATTTTCTAATATTCACAATCCTAGGTTGCTCTACAGATCCCAAATTTACCTGTTCAAATTCATCAAAGGAATTGGGTTCAACCTACTTCTTTTGTTAGATGAATTAATCATGCTTTTGAGAAATCATTCCAGAGACACCAATCCTTTGGGGATTTTTTTTGCTTTTGAGAAGAAGAACATGACCACTAACTTCCGACTTGAATTAGAGATGGATTCACAAAAAGATGATTAAGAACCTTCAAAGTAGAGTTTGCTAAAGTTATCACACTTTTCAAATAAAGTGAGGATATTAAAATCATTGTTGTATAATTTTCAATGGGAATCATGTCCATAACACTTAGATGATAGATTATCTCAATTATGTACTTGTCTTCTTTGAATTATGGATGAGGAAACAACAAGAAATAAGAAACAACGAGAGAATAAAACTTATCATTGTTCTATCTTAACAAGACCTTTATGGAAAATTATTTAAAACCTTCAATACAGTCCCAAATGTTATTTCTATAATGCATTAAGTGATCATTATTCACTTGATACAATTTCTTAACTTAGTTAACTATAAGTTCAATATATCCTTAGGTCTTGATATTTTTAACTCATTTCTCTTTTCCATCTTTAAACCATATCAAAAAGTTTCATATTCAATTCTGTTATGGTGTTATCAAATTATAGTATGAAAGATAATGGAAAAATATCATAATTATAAGATATGAGCACCACACTAGCCCCAAATCCGAAATTTGAACAACTACCATCAAATTCCAATGTCTAGAATTCATTATGATCTCTTTTGGTGATAGAGGTAGAAGTAAAAAATTGAGCGAGAGGTCATCAAATATGTACCCAAACCATAATATTTGTAAATTATCTATTCCTTGGGATCATCAGATTTGGTAACAAAGTAATTTTCCTAAACTTTGGGTTCAATTTTGTACATTGTTCTATTGACAAGTATTCTCACCTTCAATAATCCATGTGAATCTCTCCTCCTACATATTTTCATAAACCTCTTCCCAACAATATTTTTAAGAGTGCAATAGTATAGAATCCCTTTATTCATTTACAAATGAATAAGTTGTCATGTTTATAGAAATTTTACAATAATAACAACATTGACAAGAAGTGGATCAAATATACTAACTATGGAAAATATGTAGAAATAACATATTTCCTCTAACAAATCACATCCGAGAACATCTGGGATTAATAAACTATCAATAAAATATCCCCACTAATCTAGGTATGTGATAACTAGATAATATATAACTAAGAGTTAAGTTAAAGTAATAATATTTAATTACTTTAACATTACAACTTAGTAAATGATGAATAAACCTAAGTTTAGTCCTAACATTCCCCCTTAATTCATCATGATCTCAAGTGAATAGGAGAGAAAAAATCTAAAATATAATACATTTACATGAGGTAAACATTTACTAACACACACATGTTAAAAAAACCTATTATAAGGTGAATGAAAAAATATTTATCATTCCCCCTTAATTCAGTATGGTCTCTTTGGATCTCATTTAAAAAAGAGTAGCTGGATGAAGGTGCTTCCTCTGAATGGTGTGCAAGAGATGGAATAGGATCAAGAACTATCTCTCGATGTCTGGATCCTCTTTTAGGTTGGTACATGTTCTCTAAAAACAAATGATTAACTATGAACATTTTAAAAAAATTGTTGGGTTGGCTCTTGGATCAATATAACCTCTACTAGGTTGGCTTGCACCTAAAAATTGCAATGACACAAAAGATACATTCCATTCACTTTTCTCTAATCCATGAGGAATACCACTATTGAGCAATCAATGAAGAATTTGTAAGTCTTTTCTTTTCCCCTAAATTTTGAGTGAAAAGAGAAACAACTATCTCAATGGGAATGCATTTTTTTAGCTTTATAGATATAGTTAATTTACAATTATGTCTCTTCTTCTATGGAAAAATTCCCTTATGGGATACATTTTGAGTACAACATAGTAAATTTTTATACCTTTTAGAACTTATTTCAGCCTTTGAATTTTTACAAAAATTAGTCCACTAGAATCTCCCTAAACCTGCTCTATCAATTCCATACCAAAATCTAGTATTTTACAAAAAAGTTTTGTAATTTTATCATTTTATGAAATGAGAGTTACAAAATTTTGAATGAAAGTTTCTTATTGTGAAAAAAAGGACTCATGTGAGGAATTTTTTTAGGTTCTTTGGCCTCCTTTCCTTTATAGAAGTGTCTCAAATCAAATTTTGGATCACTCCAGAGAAAAATATTTTTTTGTCCTAATTAGTGTTGAACGATGTTGCATTAGTTGGTGTTTTCATTGATGTCACATGACATTGATGGAAAAGGATGATTGAAATGTCATGTAGGTTGGTTCCTTCTCAATTGTGTTTGGTGACTAAAAAGTGGTCTCATGATGGTTTCTTGAACATTCGGGATGGTTTAGGGTGTTACATGCATGTTTAATGAGGTAGATTCCCATTGAGGTATGGATATGCTTGGTGATATTTGATTAGGTGTCCCATAGGTCTGAAATGGTGTTTCAAGGATGTGCAAGATAATCTAGGGTGATCATCAGTCATGTGTTGCAAGTCAATGTTGAAACTAGCTCATTTATGCCTAGTTCTAGAGCCTAATGAGGTGTATGAGCTCAAAGTAGGCCATGAAAATCCTATGTAAGCATGGTAGAATCCTAGTAACACTACCTAGGGATTTTATGGGAATCTAGAGGGCATAATGTATATCTTAAAGGTAAATTTTAAGTTTTCACTAAAAATGCATTTGAGAACTATCGGTAGAAGTTGAGACAAGTGAGATTGGTCTTAATCGTATAGGATCATTTATGATAAATCAAGCCATGGATCATGTATATGTAGGTGTTCTAGTTCTCTGGGTAAATTTTCATGAAATTTTGAAGAAGATTGTTGAAGATATTCGAGTTTTATTAAAACTGAGTAAAGTGAGGAGGGCTAAAATAGTGACATTTTTCTTAGCACTAAAAAAATTAGAAATCCTTCTTTAGATAAATCATAAGAGTATTTTTTGAACATTAATCCAAAAATAAGATTACAAAAACTTGAGGTTAAACCCTTATGGAACAAAAAAGTTCTCTTCATTTTTCTATCAATGTTCTTACCCTCACCAAACCTTCTTCTTGAAGTGATAGGCATGAAATGAGATTATTTGTCTCCAAATCAACTGTGCAAAGTTTTATCAACCACTCAAGGTTTTAGAAGGATCCTCCAAGATCAAAATTGTGGCATCCTTGTTCTTTAAGTCTGACTGTTCTATATAGGTTTGACACTATTTTGCAAGTTTTTAGCTATACAGTGCAAATTTGAAGATGCCAAGTTGAATCTCTTATTGTGGAAGATGGTATATGATGTGTTCCTAGGTCGTATAAATAGATTTGGGAAAGATTGGTTCATGAGTGGTGTGATATTAATTAATCTTCTACTCCTACCACTAAAGGAAGTCAAATCAAGACATTCATGAGGGTTAGAATGGTGTCATTGTGTATAAACCTTTTGTTGGGGTTGAAAAATGATCATGAACATATTCTACATGTCAAATGTGACTTGATGGAGCTCTGATAAGATCTTGTGATGAGATTTGAAGTCTAAAACTTATCGTGACTTTCTCTTACACTTAGTGTGCTCACTTTTTCTTAAAGTAAAGAATGAAGTTGTTGGTATGAAAAAATATAGCTAAGTATTAGAGGCACAAGAGAATAGGGCACCCAAGAATTAGACACATGTGGAAGTTTAGCAGGAAGGGGTGCACCGGGTAAAATCATGGTGTAAAGACTTAGCTATTTTGCATAAGGCTAATTAAAGACATGGAGTGAAGAGAATGTAATAATGAGAAGACTTGGAAGTCACTCAAGGTTATTTTGGGATAAAAGGAAGATCAAACGACATGCATAGTTTTGATCTAATAATAGGATGTGAACTAGAGTTATCTATAGAAGGTCTATTATTAGAAGTACTTGCATGATTTTGTATTTATCATGTAAGGGCACATGGATATTCTTAGCATGTAGCCTATTTTGAGGATGCATGAGTAGTGAAGGGAAAGTCCCCACTACCTATAAATATATATTAATTTGTACGGTTTAGGGATCCACATGTTTGTTAGAGTTATGTTGCTGGTTTATGAGTGTGCATGAATTATGGTGACATTAATATGTATGTATGCAACTTCTATGTTTTAAAGTAATTAATACAATGGGTATTTATGGTTGGATATTGTTTGTTAGCATATTTGTGATTGGTTATTATATGGTAAACCTAATCTTGATTCTTGTATAAGTTATTTTTCTATATGGTTATGATCTAGATATGTTTATAGTTATTACTGCATTATTATTATGGATCTCAAATATATCTATGTGTGTTTTCATCATGCTAACTCCTTGACAAAGCTTCCATAAAAGGGGAACTTGGTACCCTTGCACACTTTGGGTGAGCGTTCAGTTTTGGCTGAGTGATGTGCCAGTAGGCCTTGGGCTCTTTGGTAAAATAAAAGAATACATTTTAGTTCCATTTTTGGGACCTATTTTCTAGTTGTTTTCTAAGATTTTGCATGATGAAGATGTACCAGTTGACTTTGGCCAGAATTGAGGATTGGTTTAAGAATTTAGAGGAAGAGTATGCTCACATATTTAACACTAGACCTGAATTTGATGCACACATGTGGGTTGAACAGAATTTGTATCATGAGATCTATGAGATGTTCTTACGATGTTTCCCTATAGAGATGTATGAGTGGCTGGTAGCATACGCATTAACAAGAAATTGGAGTTATAGAGAACTTGTTTGGATGCAGGAAGAATTCCAAGATCTACATGATGCTGATTTGATTTTGACAAACATTATAGATCATTATTGGAGTGGTGTTTTGAATAGATCTATTTTGGAGTATGGATTTTCTACTTATTCATGTCTATAGGTTACTGAATTTCAATACCAATGTGAACCCAAAGGATCTTATTTTCATGTTATCCCTTTAGCGATTAAGATCTTGATCATGACCCGTATTTGGAATAATGTCCTATTTCTAGCTAAATCCCAACATGCGCGTAGGAAAGGAGTAAGTGTGGTGAAAGATTATGGACATAGTGGCAAAGAGATAGAAGGAAGAAAGGAGGATTAATTTTAATGAAGCATGAGAGAGGTATGTGGTAAAGTAGCGTGAAATTTCTAACAAATGGTGTTGTGGAGAGAGATGGCTCGTGAAGGATTTGGAGCTCACATGGAAGACATGGAGCTAGAGCATATGGAACTCCCCCATTTGGGTAAGCATGGAAAGAACCTTCTTCACTTTTAGATGAGATCACGTTTGAGGAAAGATTAAGAACCACGGGTGTGCATCCGATCCTACCTGGTGACCTAGCTCTTGTGCTTGGTGTTCCAATTCTTGAGATAGTTATTGAGAATCGGCTAGTATAGGTGTTTTGGTAGTAACATTCTCACTTTAGTTCATGAGTTAATCAGGTAGCACATTAATCTATGGTAGCTTGATGTTATCTTTGTTATTTGGAGGTCTGGTTGGAGGTATATTTTTGGTGCATCTTTAGCCGCAGAACATGGGTACACGACGTCATTATAATGTATAGAAGTAGTACAAATTTGTAGACCATGGGAGTTCATTTTAGCACAAATTTTGGGAAACAAGCAAGTAGTAAATCATCTGGTCCATTTCCCACTATAGAAGGGGGATCAAGAGGATCAAGTGGTTCAGGATCTAGTGAATCTAGTGGTTCTAGAGGTAGAGGAAACATAGGAGGTAATACAGGTTCTAGATCTAGTGGGCACAGTCCACACCAACCCCAACAACTATACTTTGAGATGTCCTTTCATCTCCCATAATACAGAGGGAATTGAAGATGCAGTGGAGCACATGCATATGTGTGAGATAATATGGTGTGCAAAAGGGGTCACACTCCCAAGCATAAGGCAAGTCAATTTTCTACCACATTACAAGGGCACGCACATAGTTAGTACATGAAATATTATCGAGAACCAGGCTTGGGTATATTACACCATGCTACATGATGCTTTCTTCGTAGAGTTCCATATACCTAAGTTTGGGTAGAAACACATAAGCATGCTAAAGGACATCAAGGAGGGCATGACTGAGAGCGTAAGGGAGTATGATGCCCACTATAAAACTTTATAATCAAAGTTATCCTATGACATTCACCCAAGTTAGCATACTCAATGGTTTCGTTGGAGGTTTGATCACCCCTTTTAGAAGGGAACTCTCACACAAGACTTATATAGACCCACACAAGGCACTTGAGGAAGCTCTATGCATGCTGAGGTAGTTGGGAGCGTAGACACTAGAGTTATCCCATTTTTAGAGGCTTAGATTGCAGCTATGGTGAAACAATTGGAAACATTTTCAACTAATTTAACCCATGAGATGCACAATGGTATTTGGTGCATGGACTGTGAAGTAGAAGTACATACTAAGGATAGTTTCCCTCATGAATTAGTGCATTTCATGTTGCTAGACAATGACATATGTCACTTGATCATGATTCAAGTAGGTTCCCACTATTGGAACACACATGATAAATAAGAACATGTCTTATTCTTGTAAGATTTGTAAGTCTACCATTCATGATACAAAGAACTACAAGTTGATTGATCATATTCATGACACCATTGGTACTGGTGTACATCAAACCAATGTTGCAAAAAATTCCAAAGAGCAAGGTGAGCATCATGATCATAGTTACAATGAAGGGTGCTCTGATGGTGGTTATATAGGTATAAGTAGAGGCTATCGTGGAGGTTGCAGTGGTGGAAGAAGTGAGTTCTCCCGTGGAACATATTATACATGTAAATACCCTAATCATTATAAGCATGAGTGCCCTCAGAATATTATTTGATCCTTTTTGTGGAAAGAACCATAATTATGAAGAATGCCCAGATTTGTATGAGCACATGAGAAAGAAGCACAAGTAGGATAAGGGTGCAGAATGGTTAGAGTACAATGCATTATGGAATATCAGTCGATGCCTTAGGTAGCATCTAATCCTAAGATGTTTCATTTGTTGGTCACTACACATATTGAGGTTATGTGCATCAGGAAAGTTTCATAGTAAAAGCCTATTATTACAAAGGATGAGGTATTACATGTAAAGTATCCAAACCTACTCATCAGAAGGAATTTTATCAAGAAACCATAGAAGTTATCAGAAACTTGTAGGGTGATATATAATTCTTGAAAGATCATCTATGGAAGATGGAGTAGGAAAACTCATTTGAGTTTTGCGGTAGACATATGTTGATGATTTAAAGGAGGTTTTGTAAGATGCTACGACAAGAAAACATCATTCCTTTATTGGGGGAATGGCTAAGGGGAAGATGTTGCACATTAGAGTCAAGTCGAGAGACAAATTTTACATGCTAACTTACCTCCTCATAGTATATATTATGACAAAGAGGTCACTCTAAATGCTATTTGTTGATGGATGGATGTTGAGTAACATCTTGGTTAATACAGGTGCAGAAGTGAATGTGCTCACTTTCGACATGTGGAATTAGATGGGGAGGCCACCATTATATCCATCTTCAAATGTGTTGTTTATGGAAAATAAAAATAAAGCCACACCCATTGGAGTCTTAAAGTATGCCACTATTACTATACAAGGAACAAAGTTTATAGGGTATTTTGAGGTCTTGGCGCTTGCAGAGGTAGAAAATTTTCCATAATTTCTTTGGAACCCTTGGTGTTATATGAATAATATTAATATGCTCTTCAATAAGGGTTATATCAGTTTTGAGAATAAGGAAGAGCGTGTGATCATCCCTTTGGTAGATGGAAAATCTGCACCGTATGTAGAACCTTTGAGTGAAGAGGATTTGAAAAACATTTATGTGCACACCATTAGAGATTCAGAAGTACTTGAGCCATCAAAGGAAGGATTTATTCAATGGGATGATGCATAGTCTATGAGTGATACTAAAAGTATTACATGTGACAATTGGGTGTATGGGACTTATGAAATGGTTGGGCATAAGATGAAGAGTGAAATTACATATGTCATAAGGTCACACTATGTTAAGTGTTTGGGCAGTAATCAGGTACCAAGGTACACTGGCAAAGGAAATCGTGAAGTATTTATGCACACTATGGAGACCCGTGGACAAAAAAAGTGGAAATAAGAAATATGTTGGTGTATAACTTGTGAGGGATAGTAACATAGTGATGGATGGTACACAAATATGGTCTTTTAGAGTGGTGAGAAGTGAGAATCACCTTCTCTACTAGATTTCTTTAGAGCAATGCACCTACCAAGACATGTGAATTCCATGGGAAGGATTCTACTTTGCATCACATTCAATAGTGTGAGAGACTTTGGATAGAGGGGCAGGAGGCCTTACCACCTTCACTATGGGTGCACAAGTTCTAATTCACCTTGTGAGGCTACGCGCATGCATGGTATGTTTATACAAAGTTAAATAGAGAAATAGGGAATTAAAAGAATTGACTACAAGTATGATTCATACCTTTGAATATTTTTCTACTAAACCTCTAGTGAATGAGGCATTACAGGTTATGAAGTTATTAAAAATGGGGGATAGTGCAAAGGCGAGGAACTTATTCAGGAGTTACTATGTGATTCGATCTGAGGGCACATTTTGAATAAGAAGAGACAGATGAGGAACAACTATGGCACAACTACTTAGAAAAGGAAAAAGTTAAAATGGTCTACCTAATTAATGATGAAGTGGCAGAGAATCTGGATTTTGAGCATACTATAGGTACACATGAGGTATTGACAATGCATATGAGAAGGTGCTTGCATACCATGAGCCCATAAAAATGAAGAATGTCAACATTGGGAAAAATGTTGAACCTAAGTAGGCCATCATTGGTGATTATTGGTCTGACTTAGAGGTTAAAAAAATCATTGAGCCATTGTGCAACTTCCAGGACTTATTTCCTAAAGGCTATCATGAGCTAAAAGGAGTACATCACTCTTTTGGGAGAGATGAGGATCAAGTTAAAGGAAGGTGCATGCCCGATTAAGAAGAGGCCTTACAAGATGAATCCTAATATGCACATCAAGGTAAAGGAAGAAATTGATAAAATGTTGAAATCTAGAATCATTGAGCCCATTTAGTCATAATGGGTTATCCCTATGGTGATAAGTATAAAGAAATATGGAAGGATAAGAATTTGTGTGGATTATAGGGAGTTGAATGTTGCATGTGTAATAGGTATTTTTCCCACATCTTTTACTTGAAGAAATCTTAGAAGGCATTGTATGGTGTGAGAGGTACTCCTTCATTGATGGATTCTCTGTTATCATCAAGTGCACATATAAAAATAAGACCAAGAAAATACAACTTTCACCATTGAGTGGGGAAGGTTTGCATACATGGTTATACCTTTTGATTGAAGAATGCACATGTAGTCTTTTCACACATTGTTGTTCAAGAATTCCATGAATTCATTCATAATTTTTGTAGGTTTATCTGGATGATTGGATAGTCTATGGGCTAGTGAAAGAATATTGTGATAACTTAAGGCTTATGTTTGAGAGGTGTCGGCATTTGAGCATCTCCTTAAATACTAAGAAGTGTATTTTTGCTACACCCTTTAGGATTTTGTTGGGGCATATTATTTGTAAAGAAGGCTTGTTGGTAGAGCCTAGTAAATTTTTTATTATTTTGGGCTTAGAGGAACCTACTAACTAGAGTGAGGTGTGTAGATTCTTGGGAACATAGGTTATAATATGAATTTTATCAAAGGTTATTCTAGGATTGTTACACCCTTGGAGGAATTGTTGAAGAGTAAAGGAAAGTTCCATTGGGGTGAAGTGCAACACCATGCATTTGAGACATTGAAGGAAATGATTACTACAACACCTATTATGCACTTTATTTCATGGACCAAACCCTTTCATGTGCATGTGGATTCCTCTAGCATGGCCATCGACACAATATTAGACCATCTTAGAGAAGGTAGTTTTTATCATCCTATTTATTTTGTAAGTATGAAGTTGACACCCGCTAAGTAGAATTATACAAATACAGAGTGTGAGGTCTTTCCATTATTTACATGCTACATAATTTTAGGCAATACTTGCTAGCTACCCCATTTATATTCTATACATATCACATGACACTGAAGTACTTGGTGAACAAGCCCATTTTGTAGGGGCACATATGCCATTGGATTCTGTTATTTCAATAATTTGACTTTATAGTGGTGGTTAAGCTAGGAAAGAGAAATTCTAGACCAAATCATCTATCAAGGATTAATTCATGTGAGGATGCGTAGAGTATTGAGGATACAATATTTGATGCATAACTATTTAGATTGAACTGCGTGCCCTCTGACTTAGAGGATATTGTAGTATTTTTGTGTACATGTGTGGCACCTGAAGGGATGAAGGATTTGGAAAAGAAATAACTTCTTATACATTCCACACCTTAAATGTTGATTAGTGGTAATTTATACAAACTAGGATGACATGAAGTTTTACTCAGTGTTTTCTTGAGCATGAGCGCGACGCTATTACTGAGAGGAATTTCATGGTGGGATTTTAGGTGGACATTATGTTGGGGATGTCACCACATACAAGATTTTATAGGATAGCCTATGGTGGGAAAAACTATACAAGGAGTGTTGAATAATATTATAAGGCATGTGATCATTTCCAACACCTTAGAAAGCCTAGTGAATATATTTGAAATTCCTTTGAGGCCTATTGAGTGCATAACATTTTGAAAAGTGGGTAATTGACATTTATGGGCCCTATTTTCCCACCCATGCAAGACTAGATCGTGCTACATTATAATTTATACATATTATATTACAAGGTGGGTAGAAGCATCACCTATAAAGGATTGCACATCAACTATGACAACAAGGTTTATGTGGTAGAACATTATCGGTAGGTATGGATTCCCATTGAGTATGACAAGTGATAGGGAAGTCATTTTCTTAATGATACCATTAAGATAATATTGGCATAATTTATGGTGACACACCATAAAACAACACCCTATCATCCGTAGGTTAAAGTAGCTAATGATACTTTCAACAAGATATTGGGACATATATTGAATAAAATTTGTGATAATGGAAGGAAGGATTGGGATGATAAAGTCTCTATTATACTTTGGGCATACAAAACAACTTACAAAAGACTAAAAAAGCCACACCCTTTCAGTTGGTGTTTGGCATGGAGGTTGTTTTACCAATAGAATTCTTGAAACATTATTTGTGTATTACATGTACAAGAGGTTTGGCTGATGAGAAAACACTTGAAGAGTGCATTGATAAACTGTGTAGACACCCAAAATTGGGCAAAACCCTCTAGGTCCCATTTAACAACATCCCCCTTACCATGACCCCTTTCACATATTTTTATTAATATAATTACCTATATTAGATTAATTATTACCTCACCCCTCCATCTCACCTCTCCACCTCACCTTTGACCCAATTCAAACCATTTAATAACTAAGACCAAGTCATCACTACCCTAACCAACCAACCTATACTTCTTCTAAACCTAAAATTAATTACCAATTACCTCTCACATTAATTTCCCATGTGATTTAACAAGAATCAAGAATCATAACCCATAACCACTCTTGAATCATGCCAAAAAAGAGAAAAAGGTTATTTTTAGAAAATAAGACTATTTATCTTTAACTAATGTTGTTTATTCCTTGTTCAGTGACAGTCAAGGAACTACCATCGGTTCCTTTAAATAAATATTTTCAACTCTTTGCTTAGGTTATTTTTTTGATGGGAATTATTTGATCTCGCATCTTAAAATTGGACCAAAATATGATGATCAAACAAAACACTAGAGCATTCAAGTTATTCACTAGAAACCAATCTCTTGCTTCATAGCCTTGGATCATTCACACAGGGAAGCACTCAGTCTCCATTGTTGTAACACTTGGATCTGGACTTATTTCTCCTCCAAGCACCCATCAACTACCATCACTTGTCAATCTCAGATAATTATTCTTAACTAGGTCATTAGTTTCATTAGCTTTGGTTTTGAATCTTTTTATTTTCTTGTGATCACCTCCTTCCTCTCCCAAATACATTATGTAGCCCCTCTACCAAAACCCTACCCAATCTGAACTTCCCTTCCTTTCCAACCATCTCTTTCACCCTTGTTGAGCCTTCACCTAAATCCCAACACCTGCCTAAGCCTTCCCAATGCTTTGTGTAATCACAAAGATCTAAAACCAACCCCTTTTCACCTTTGGCACCCAATTTCCCCTAATGTGATCGGTTACCCAACCGATCTTAGATATAACCAATTATCGACACTAGTCTCTATGTTTGGAATTTTCCCTCAGACTAGCAAGCTTATTTTCTCACCCAAAACCTCCCAAAACCTCCCACGACTTCACCCATACCTCTATAATACCCTCTACTACACCTACAGACCCTATTAACCAACCTTCCTTTCTAGATTTGATCTTATATTCATTATTTAGATTATATTTAGAGTATTGTATTTGTGTGAGATACCAAAATCATATAAATACAGTAGGACCTTCTGTTTCATGCTATTTATATACATTAATTTATAGTAAGACATGGATTGACAACCTTGATGAAGCACCTCACTTCTGGATCTAGCTTATGCTAGGAAATCCTATGACCTATTGCTATTAACTCTATTTTGTGGTCTTTCTTTTCTTCTCAAGTAGTCCTTCCTAGACAAAAGGAGTGCTCTACAATCATCTTGGTCTTCAAAAATAGTGTGCAACCTCTTCACGACCTCCAAGTATTCCTCACATACCTTACCTTTACCTTTTTAAATATTTTTTTCATACGACATGCTCGGTGGGACCCTCATCATTTGTGGGTTTCTTATATTCATTTAGGATTGCATTTCTGGTTGTTTCCTTTCTAAAATCTTCACTAAATCTCTCCTTAGTAACATTCTTTCTTCTATTTTCTCTAAAAGTCACATTTCATTTGGTGTAAATTAAAATGAATCATTATTTCTTCTTTCTTTCTTGCATTAGTGAAAGTCATACTCTATTCATATTCACTATTTCTTTCATCCAATCTCAATCTTTCAATTTGGGTTTAAAATTATTGCATTGCATCCTATGTATTCTTACATTTAGCTCACATAGTCTAATTAGCAATCAAATATAATAGAGGTCATGACCGATTGATGATTGGGTAATTAAGCATATTTCAATTTTGCACACACCTCTCTAGATCACTCAAATAAATAACACATTTCTTAAACATTCCCCATATCCCAGGAAGAAGCTATCAAGGATTTAAACACTCATTAATAGTGGGCCTCAATTGGTGTTCTGGATGGATTGTCATATCAGAGCTCGGACCTCACATACCGAAAGGTATATCGAGGATGCACCCTACCAAAACATTCCCAAAACCATCCATAGTTGGCTTCTATGTACCTTATATCTACTCCTTTCTATATATTCATTGTCAGTCCTAAGGATTAAGCCATCAAAACACTAAAATCTTATTCCTAGGGTAACATGTTTGTTAGATTTTTCTTTTGGGATTTGTGACTTTCTTTCTTGTCTTTCATTATTTGAGTTCTGAGATCGTATTTCATCAATTTTATTTCCTTTTCACACTCGGCCATCACAATCAGTTAATTCTAATTTTCTGAGTGTATTAGACTAGAATTGATATACACAACCCAATTTTCAACTTATTTCAACCAAAATATTTCTTACAAATTTTAAATTTCCTAATTTTAGACCTAATATTCCCTACCAACATCAATTAAGTGACTTGTGTCAATTATTCTACACATGTCGCACTAGGTTCACTAACTGTATTGGTCTCTGTGTTTTTTATTTTCTGTAAAAAATAGTGAGCTAATTTCACCTTCTATACATTTTCTAAAAGTTTTTTTATGAGTTTCTATCATTTTTACAGATCAAAGAGTACCTATTTTTATCCTTCCATATTTTTGGACTCACCAACAAATGTGATCTCTTGATTTTCACACAAGTTGTATACCTTTTCCTTCTAGCCCTTCATCATCTTCCATTTTGTCTCCAATGGATCCTAATTATCCTACAAACGTACCTATAGGTGATGAGGAATTCAATAGATTCCTTGATCATAACACCAAGGCCTTGCAACACTACCTTTCTACTTCTTCCACCCATGACTCATCAGGTCATCCCCTTTATGGAATGCCCACTTCCATGCCCATCATTTCTACCATCTCTTCTATATCGGGGAATGCTAATGTGGCCACCCAAACTAATCTAGTGTTACATACTCCCATTTCACAACAACCTACTTCTCATGTAACCTTTGCATCCTTGACATCTTATCTCCTACCAAAATATGTAGTACCCATATCCACTACCCCTATTATATCATCATCAGCATCTTATGTACATATTCCTACACAACCACCACTTGTGTTTCCCTCTTCTACTCCATTTTCATAAATTGGTGGTATCTATTCCCCAAACTCTTCCACCCATCACCACGAGGATATTTCCACAAGATCCTCCTACTTCCACCTTACCCCACACGTAACCCATCACCTTAATTACATATTTGTGGCATATGCCCTCCTCTTCCACTACTTCATACATATCTACATTTCAATTCATGTACTCTCCACCCCGCATATTGGTATGCCTTTTATGACCTATTCATATTATCAAGCCCCTTTTACCATATGTGGCATCTCTCAATCAAAAACCACATTGGATCTCATTAAAATGATGATGGATAAAATGTAAAAGTCTGAGGCCTCAGTTTTACGGGTCCCATAACATCTTAACATATGATGATATTTGTAAAGAATCCATCCATACATATTCATCCATATCCCGTGCAATGAGAGCTACCTAAATTCAATCGCTTCAAAGTAAGGAGGACCTTCAAAAGCACTTGCATTCATTTAGACATGCTTGTTACCTAATATGTCATGATTATGCCTTGCTCCTTCCCTTTATACCTTTCCCATGTCCTTATCGGGACTGCGCTTGAGACAGTACATTACTTTTCCAAGAACTCAATCTTTTCCTTTAATCATTTGGGGCAGACCTTTCTTGATCAATTTTTGATAAACATCCTAAAAAGGTCTCTATCATAGATTTGTATTTTATTCATCAATATAACAATGAGTCTATCATTGATTTTGTCACACGGTGGCGAAGCCTAATCAATCAACTTTCCTTCACTCTCTCACATCCTTAGCTCATAGAATTATTTACCAGGGCATGTGCCAAACACATTTCCCCAAATCTTTAGGTTCAAACATTTCATACATTTGATGAGGATTTTACCATGGCACAAAAACTTGAGATTCATGCCCTCGAAGAAGACAAACTAAAACCGATTAACAAAATGTCACTTTCAAATCATATGATCATTTTTCAAACCACCCAACAACCATACCAAGCCAAAAGGGATCTTCTAACATGTTATTCCTAAATTCCATCCCTTCTCATCCATCCAATCAACCTAAACCTCCTTCAAATCTCTTGCCGGTGCAAAATTTTCAATATCGGTATGAATAAAAGAATTACACTCCCATTGGGAGCCTTATTCTTCCGTATTGGAAAAGTTGTTGAAGGATGGAGCCATCACTCTTCCTCCCATCAAACCACATACTAGTTTTGATCCTTCTCACCCCACATTGGCTTGGTATAAATAAAATTAATTATGTAATTACCACCGCGTAAGAGGACATAGTGACAAAAATTGGAAAACCTTTAAAAACATTATGTAAGGAATGTTACAAAGTGGTGATCTTGTCCTTGAAAACCATAATACACATGCTAATGCAAAATTAGATGTCTTTAGAAAATATTTTCCTAACCATTCTCCTTCATCAACTCACGTTGGTGAGAATTCTAAAGAAGAAACCAATGTACATGTGGTTCATGCAGTCTTCAATACAACATTTGATCCTTCTATCCAGTCTCCTCCTATAACATCTATTGAGGAAATATTTACACAAACTCCTCTACCCATAGAGGAGCCCACCTTACCTATTCCTTTACCCATAGAGGAACCCACCTCACCTATTCCTTTACCCATAGAGGAACCCACTTTACCTACTCCTGTACCCACAATGGAACCCATCTTACTTGTTCCTTTACTTCTAGATGATCCTACCTTACCTATTCCTTTACCCATAGAGGAACCCACCTTACCTATTCTTCTACCCATAGAGTAACCCACCTTATCATCCTCTCTACCTATAGAGGATTCTACATTACCCACTTTTCCTTCTCCTCAACGAGTAAAGGAACCATTTTTATCTACTCTTTCTATTGGTGTTACCTCTTCAAAGGTCTTCAAATATCCCATCGCTCTTCTTACCTTGCTCTTACCCACCGATTCATAGGCTAAGACCTTCCCTATCTCATGGGCCTCGAGGCTCTTCACGGATTTAACACCAAGTCATCATATTCTTCATCTACTCCAAAACCCTTCTCTCATTTTGTTGACCACTTAGAGTATGTCAATTACACTACCCTCTGGGGACACCTTAGAATCCCCATTTCCACACAAATGTAGATGTCCTCCCCTGATACCTCTACCATATATCCAAATATATTCAATGCGAATGAGGCTATTATGCCTGAACCGGTGGTATTAGCCCCTTCTTCTTTATCACCCCCCTCCACTCGAGGCCTCCATCTGATCAAAAACCTACTACCACCCTAGGGTTTTTTACTGTACCAAGTCCGTTACACCCCCTCTGAAGCTAGACTTGTCAATTTCTTCACTACTAATCACAAAATCTACTCCATCACCTAAAAGGAAGACCTAACCTCTTAGGGCTCACACCCCACTATCCCCTATATCTTCTCGCTCACCTTCACCTCTATCATCAATATTGAGCCCACATCCTTCAACCTTGGTTAACCTACCTCATTACCAAGGAAAATCAAAGTGTGATAACCTATACCCTTGCCTTCACCTCTGTTATGCCCACACATTCTTCATTACCTTTACCCTCACTCTTTCCAACACCCACACTTTCACCTTGGCTTACTTAGATACCCACACCTTCTAATTCTCCTTCACCCCACCACATTGTTCCTCCGCCTTTACCCAATAAGGTGCAGCCTAAACCCAAACCTTCACTACCTATCAAAAAAATAGTTACACTAACATGATCTCTCACTTCACCCTCCTAACAAAGATCACATACCCCTTTTCCCAAGAAAACCTTGACCTCTCATTTTGATCCTTTGGAAGGATATTACTCTAACATCCTCGCTCGATTGTTAGAGACATCTATTATATCACTTATGCCTATCAAGCCTTACAATCCTCTCAAACCTAAAGTAGTATGGTTTGATAAAAAAATTATGCTTATCATTGCTCACTAGGGCATGGCGTCGAGAGTTGCAGACTCTTAAAACCATTCTCCTTTAGGTTTTTCATTCTCATGGTCTCTTGAAGAAGTTTATCTGTTGGAAAAGGATTCCACTTATTCTTCACCCGTCACCACACAACCTAGCCCCAAACATAGTTTACAATATTTTCCTTCACATCCACCTAGGGATAAATGTACGCCTAAATAACCTTATTTTCCTCCTATCTTTTAAATTAACATGGTGCATGTAACCACTCGGTCATAACACACAAAAGACAAAGGAAAGGAAAAATTTGGTAACCCTTCTAGTTTTCCTTCACCTACCATTTCACTTACACCTCCCCCCAAGATAACCATCCTTGGGTTGGTACCACCTACTTCTTTTGGGGATACACATCGTTTAATGATCAAACAACTTCACCAGTCCCCGTTGAAGATGTCTTTATATGACTTGATTCAAACCTCTTATTCTCATTTTTAGGCCCTCATTGAGGTCCTGTAATCGATCAAGGTTCCCTAACAACACTTCACCTATCACCTCTCTCAATACGCCTCATCATATTGCTTCCATTAATTTCTCCAAATCAATATTTCCCCTTCATAACCTGATGATCCTAATCCTTCTCTTTTCATATCTACTTACATTAATGATATTTACATTAAACACGTTATGATTGATGGGGGCACTAGTATCAACATCATCTCTTCCCATGCTATGAAAAAATAGGCATACCACCTAATTATGTCTAGAAACCCCATCATGCTTGATATTTTTAACGATTTCATGACCACTACCCTTAACACTATTTTCCTCCACATCTGTGTGGGTCCCCGAACTATTCCCGAACTCTTCTACATTCATGAAGGAGTGTTCCAGTATAACATATTGTTAGGCCATCCTGGATTTATGACATGGCTTGTGTACCTTCCACCCTTCACCATTGCCTCAAATTTGAATATGAAGGGGAACCTTACACCATTCGGAAGATCCTTCCCCCTTCAAAACATGTAATATGATTTACCATCCAAATGATGTTCTAATCCAAGTTTTAGCATCTACAACATCTACCACTTACGCCACTCCATTTTCCCCATTTAACCTAGTCACCGACCCTCCTATTCCACCCTCTAATGATGCCCCCTCTTCTTAAGCTTTAGATAGCTGATTTATATCTACTACCCAAGTACTAACCACAGACCCCTTGGTAGGCATTTTTCAATACCTTACACTTGGAGAATACCACCTCCTTAGCATTGCCACATTCCTTACTCCTTAGGAGTATGGAAAACTACACCAACACGTGTTATGACCAACATATAGGGAGATCATACCATACGGTCCTCCCCACCTTCATACCAGCCTAAGCTATGGGGGCTCGACACTACCTCTTATTCTATTGAACCTCGCTTCCAAAATAGACCTTTTTCATCTGACTTCTCCTACCTCACCAAACACAGACTTCACACTCAATTTTCTTCACCATTGCATTTGGAAATGTTTTGGATTTGGTTGTTATGAACAAGGTCATCACAATGTTGTACCGTGCACCATTAAGAAACAAAAAGACTATTGTGGTATTGGATTTCCTAGGTATCCTCCTCCTAAGAAGGCTGAATCACCCTCGTAGAAGATGAAAATCCTTCCCCACCTTCCTCACCTATCACACCACCTTCTCCCACAGAGTCTATGGATCCCAAATCCATTCCACCTAACTTTTATTTTCATGAACACCATCTCCTTGGGACCTCTAACTTATCAATAGGATGGCGAGGTTCCTTCTTCCCTTACTCTTCTTTATCTTGACATGTTAGATGAAGATATGCCTTCTATAAACTCCATTGATGTTAGGATGATGATTCTATTTTGACCTATTTAGGTGCGGAGGATTCTTATATTCAAAGTTTGTTACCCTCTAACATGTAAACCATGTTGAATGAATCTACCATAGAAATCAACATTCACACTTAGGACGAGCCACGAATTCTAAAGATAGGTCAATCTTTAGACTCTTGAACAAGATTCTTTCACCTCTTTTCTTTATGATCATAACAATGCATTTGCTTGGTCTTAGAGCAATATTCTAGGTATTGATCCTAATATCATGCTTCACAATATTGTAACTAACCCTGATGCCAAACTCATGAAATAGAAGTTGCATAAAATACATCCTCACATTACTCTTCTTATGAAAGAAGAAATTAAGCACCTTCTCTTTGTTTCCTTCATCCTACCTATCACTATCAATAATGGTTCTCTAACATTATTACTATCATGAAAGCAACTTGGGGACTCAGTATATGAACTGAATTTCATGACCTTAACCTTGCCTATCTAAAATATGACTTTCCTCTACCAAGCATTATCCAACTAGTTAATCTTACTGACCATCCATGAGATTCTATCTCTTATGGATGGGTTTTCGGTTATAATAAGATATTAGTAGCTCTAGAAGATAAACACAAAACTACCTTCAAAACCCCTTGGGGACATTCTGTTATCACCTCATGCCCTTTGGTTTAAAAATGTTAGTTCTACTATCAACACACTATGACTTACATCTTCCATGACATCATACATGACATATTAGAAGACTATGTCAATGAGATTCTTGTAAGTCCAAGCATCGCACCAAATACCTTACCGTTCTTAAAGTTATCTTTGACCACCTTATTCAATATTCTATTTTCCTTCAACCAAATAAGTACATTTTTACGTAGTTATCTCTGGTAAGCTCCTCGGTTTCATCATCTCTTTACGGGGTATCGGAGTTGATCTGCTAAGATCAAGGAAATTATTGACATGCCTCCACCCACTAATGTAACATCCTCATTTATGAATAAGAAAATAGGGAACTTTGTATTTTCTTTATTTTTAAACACAAAATGTTCTCTATTCTAAATTCACATAATTTAAAACACACATTCCTTGCTAATCCATCACATAACAAAAACCATATGCAGTTGTAATGACTTGGTGTTATACCGATCTCTCATTTCATGACTCGGTTTTAGACCGATCTCTCATGTTAATCTTGTTCTTGTGTATACAAAGTATACTTTTGTTTCTTCACCCTCAATAGTTCATTCAAGTGTTCTGCATTACATGAAGCCTATCTGAGTATCTGTTACTGATACTCATCTGAAATATCACAACCTTAGACCATGTGACATAAGACAATGCAACAAGAAACTTTCGATAATTTGGCCAAATTTTTAAACATGTTTACCATGCTTACATTCCTATATGGCATACTCATTGAAAGGAATATGTCTTTCACCCCAATTTAACTATTATCTAGATTAGTCTTTCTTGGCTCCTACTTACTTGATTTCAAATCGAGTTTCACACTAAATAGGGTTAGACTACATAATCTAGTGTGGCGGTCCTCTGTGGTGATCAAGGATAAGTAGACATAATTGAATCGACTTATGTCTATTTGTGTGTGTATAATTACCCTAGGTCAATATAAGTTGACTATTACATGGGACTAGATATTTATCCCAACTTAGAGTGCCGATGAATTCAAATTCCTTTTATGACAATTAAGTTTGAGGAACTAGGTATTTTTTTTATTATTATTGGAAAATAGTTTTTGAAAGGGACTATACCTTGAAAACAAAAGAAGGCCCGAGAGGCTGGAATAAGAGTGAGAATGAGAGAGAGATGGAACAAGATCCAAGTGTTATAGCTCGAAACAGCTACACAAAGCGAGACAAAACAGCCAAAACAACAACAAAAATAGTAAACCGACCGCAGAGAGACGGCGAAAACAAAAGTAGCGAAGCATCCGACTACTTCTTGGCCTTTATCGATACTTATCTTGACTCTCTTCCGAGGCATGAAACATACCCAAAGTTCATGTGGGCAGCATCGATTATCAAGCTCCTCAATGGTTCTTTTGCTTTCTTTTCGTTGCCCCCGAGTGCGATCCAGGACACCGCCGGAGGTTGGAAACACTTTTGGCATGACCCTCGATGAACTCCTCAATTGCCCTAAAGGCAAAGTTGTAGTCATGTCTAGTATTGGCCTTCCTAAGCATGAGTCTAAGGAGGTCAGCTTCTTGTATATATCTTCAGTTATCAGCTCCCCTCTCCATGCTTTTCTTACCTTTCTGTTTAGCTGGTTCTCCTCATCCTTCAGCAATTTTATCTCAACCTCTAAGGCCTCCACCTCTTAGAAGAGCTGTCCATCTACACTTCCCGGGAGTTTCAGCAGGTCATGTGCGATCTCAAGTTCAAAAGGCTTCTTCCCAACAGAAGAGTCTAAAGGTTGAGCCTTAGGAAGCCATCTTTAGAGGTGAGGCGAGGTGGGTGACGGGGAGTAGTAGCCTTGTGCTGTGGGTGGCGGCATATGGTGGGGGCGAGCGGCGGGGCGGCGGGAGAAGCAGAGGGCAGTGGCATAGCCGGGCTAGGAGAGGAAGGAAGACCGGGAGTACTTAAGAGGCATCATTTATGAATTAACAATATAAGTCCTTGATGCGAGGAACTTCTTGGGTGTGCTTATAAAACTCCAAAATGGAGCATTCAAGGAGTTCAATGGATAATGGGGAAGCAAACCAATCTATTCCTACGAAGTGGTTTAAAAGATAAGATGTTTAGCGGGGACAAGTGACAGACCTTCCAAGGAGATGAATCAATCATCAAGTGACCTCATCATAGGGTGGTGGAATTGAGTTGACAAGCAGGCCCGATGTGCTAAATGTGAGCTTCTTAGTTCCCTCCATAAATCTTCTTTCTTGACTCTCATCCCAAGAAGTGGTACCCCTCAAACTTAGGTCGATTGCTTTAGCAATGAGATCTTCATTGATAAGTATCTTCCCCCATTTTCTCTCTTTCCATTCCTTAGACAAAATGCTTTGGTCATGTACTTTATCAGAATTTGGTGAAGCCTCCTTTGCTGAGAGTGTTCAAAGCTCTATATTTTCCTTCGTCAGAGGTCCGTGCACGAGGCTCAATTTGGCAGGGAGGTCCCCCCATCTTCTCTGGTAAAAGCTGGTTCTGCACAATTTTCAAATGCCTGTGAGCATAGAGGCTGTCCATTCTTGCTGTTGAAGGTCACACAAAGCTGGGAACTATAGCCGTTGGTCTTCTCACGAGCGGTAGCAGTAACTGTCTGAATTGGCCCGAGCACTGCGGGAAATGTGGCGTGTGAAACCCTTTCCACTATGTCAATCACATTACATTTATCATCGGTTTCCAGGGAGTTATGAGGAACTAGGTATTATGGTAGATTTTTGTTGATTCATTGTATCCACCTAATGACTTTCATCATTAGGTGGGTATTGAGTAGCAACAACTAATCTGCATAATCCACCAAGTTTCCTAACTAAACTAACATACTTAATGATTCCTAGGTCAATTTAACTTACAAATTTATTAATAAGTTAATTTAGATTAAAATCACTGTACACTAGGACTCACTTGGGTTTAGGAATAATCCTTTAAGAAAAAGGTTATTAATTACTTAAAAAATTAAGAATAATTACATATTGATTCCCACAATCTATTTCCATGAATTTTTTTTTTTTCTTTTCATACCTTTATAATAGTTTAGATTTAATATAAGTCATATTTAAGTATAGATCATACTTAGTTTCCTTATTCAAATTCATCTATATAATATGACAAGAAGATGTTAATTTAATTGAAGTAATTTATATTTAACTTCTACCTATTAGGGCTACCCTAATCATTATTGAGTTTAGGTAGTCTAGTTATTAAAACATTTGATTCATCCATCAACAAATTATAGGTAATTACCAAAGGTAATATCAATCACTAATACTATATCAACTTGAAAAAGTTGCATAATTAGCCTATGTCCATTTCAATATCAATTATTTAATTCAACTTATAGTCAATTAATATATAATAACTTCATAAGAATGATTACATCATTCGATAAATTAACATCTTAATGTTACTCATTCCCATTAGGGATCAACATGTAAGTTTAATATCTTAATATAGTTTTAATACTATCCCGATAATGGTAGATTTAAACTTTTTAATACTTTATTCATGCTAAACCTGAGTTATTGTTTATCTAATGAATCAATATTCTAAGATATAAATTTAGAAATCAGATACATTAATCATACTACATAGATAAGTCAACCAAAGAAATTCCAATCACTCCATAATTCAATCAATAAAGGAAGAATTCTATTAAGTTCAACTTACTAATATTTCATAAGTTTCGAGGTCAAAATGACAACTTTTGAAACAATTACAAATACCCAAAATTTATGTCCTTTCACTTTACAAAATTCTTCCTTTCAATAATATTCTATCATAATGAAATATAAATGAACTCAATCAATAAAACAAGTGTAACATTTTATAATTCTTTCACCTTTCACCTCTCACAAAATCCATCTACACATTGTTAGCATGTGTGGAGTTCACATGAGACTAAGCATGATAAAATATAACACATTAAAATCTACATACTCATATCTATCAGTTTCGTTAAAGTAATCCTTCCAATTTATGAAATTGAGCTAAATTTCCAAACATAACAAATTTTAAAATATAACACAAATTACTTACAAGAATGTCACAATACCACAAGTAAAGATGTCAAGACTAGTTTCTATACCTTTAAAGAGGAACCCGAGAAATAGACTATTAGTCAATTAATTTATATTGCTAAATCATAATATAACAAGATTCCAAACGTCATAATGACAACAATTCATAAAAAAATTGAACTAATGTCCTAACATTCAAATATAATTTTTTTGCAACCATTCCATAGATAGTTTCCACATATTCACTATACTTGATATCAAACAAGCTACAGACAGAATAAAAATGTTGTACCAAGACTTTTAACTACAAACTACCAATGTTACTTAAGGCATCCAATCATTAAGAACCCAAGGTGACCAAATACCAAGTCTGATTAGGATAAACCTGAGAAAGGATGCATATTTTTTTCATCAAGAATGCATAATCACCTAAACAATCATAACGTGAAGTTCAAACTAAACAAATCAATATTACCTATTTATCAAAATCTTGACATAAGGCTAGAGTCAATACAACAAAAATCATAAGTGAAACCGACTTTCCCTGCACAACAAGTTCTTAATCACACCACAACCAACTCTGAAAATATTTCATATTTTGCATAAAAAATGACTTATAGAGAGGTATGATAGTTTTGACCCAGCTGATACCTCAAGTAACATAAGCTAAATAAATTAATCAACATGATTTAGAAAGAGCATTCAGTTAGAAGTCAAAATTTTACTTAACACCCAATGTCAAGTCAACCATTCCTAGAAAGAATATGTATTTTTCGAGAAAGATAACTCAAAGATAACCATAGGCTAATGAAGAAACTGAAATTTTTCTTCATAGACAAAAATAATAAAAAAACATAGTTGACTCGGTCAATTGAGAATCAAAATTCAAAAATTTCTTCATAACCATATGACGACTGAAACCACTCGCTACTCGGTCGAAGCCAAGATCAAACTATTCAACTACACTGAAAGGTTTCCATATTTCAAAAGATCCCACCATAATAACTTAAAATACATACCCAGTTAGGATTTGAGATCATTCATATATACCAAATACTCGACTAGACTTGGGAATCTAAGTTTAACAAACCAAAAAAGATTAAATTAAAATTACCACATGATACAAGTTTTTACCCAACATGTACATAACACACAATACCCCATAATTACCAATATCAACTTTTGTAATCACTGGTATAGTACTAGGAAGGAAAATGTTAGCATACAAACATTCTCGGTGCACCCATACCATATCAACCAGTGGATTACATGCCGAATAAATCACAACACAAATAGTGAATTGTAGATATACAATATAAATTTTGATAGAAATTTTAAGCAATATATATATATATATATATATATATATAGGAGATCAAAATGATGATATTTACAAACCCACATCCTATTTTCAAACCAGAAGAATCAAATTGAGAATCAATTCCCGAGAAATAAACAAAATTATTTTTATGAAAATGATAAATATAGCGAGAATATCAAAATGGGTTAAAGCCTATCATGGTTGGTAGTGCTCTGTCGAATCCTTCTTGTTCCCTTGAGTTTCCTTTCGGGTGGTTACGAGTAAAATCCACAAGAACTCATGCACTCAAATCCACAAAACTCAACATTCATTGTATCCATCTCATTTATAGAACTATAATAAATTTTATTCCACTATCTCAGCCATAATATGTAACATCAAGTATGTAACTAAAGAAAAATTCCGGTTCAAAAAATGATAAAATGACATGTAAGCGAATGATCTCATAAAACCAAAATGCCAAACAAAACCAACCTTCCCTTCTTTCCACCAGACCATCCTCCCAAAGTTTCTACACGTTTTTATTCAAATGCTGAAAAATTTCAATGTGATCCACCTTTGTTAGAGTCCCAAATTTTCTGTTCATTTCCAACTAATATTTGAATTCTGACCATCAGTTCATTATCGAGCTCACTATTTTTAGCAGGTGTTGGTTTAACAACATTCTCACAAAAACCAAGTCTGACCAAATTTGGTGGGGTTTATAAAATTAAGCGAAACATTTAACATCACATATGCATGTGGAGTGGTGGCACCACCCATCCCACTCACTGCCATCACTAACCACAGTCCCAATTAGGTTAGGTTAATGCTTTATAGGTTAGTCACCCACTTGTTCTAAGTTTCTAATCCATAGCTTAGGAATTAGGTAATTAATAGATTATGGATTAGGTCGATTAAATGTATTTCCCCATATTAGCCTAGGTTATAGTAGTATAATTAGGATCGAATGCAAATTCCATAGTTTAGGTTTAGGAAATAATAATTCTCCCAACCACATATTCCCCTTAGCATAATTTTAGGAGATGAATTTAAATCTTAAACTCTTAGCTTAATAGGTTCCATATCAAAGCTAACTTTGGCATCCTTAAGGTAATTTATCAAGCAGTAAAATTAAATAAAAAGGAGAATACTATGTCACATTGATCTCTCGATATTCAAAACTATGTAAGAAACATGTCGGGAATAAGCATGTGCTACACTAGTTTAGTATTCATAACCAAAGAAACATATGATTATACATATCATCTATAACTAAGTCCCATTTAGAAGATAAAAATATCATCTATGAAACATGATCGATAAGTTATAAATATTATACTTTTAGTCTTAGAGACAAAATCATTTATCAATGTTTGTGAATTTTGTGTATAAAGCAAGTAAGAATGTCATTCATGGTAGAGGCATTACAACTAACCTTTGTAATCTTTTGTAGTTTATGAGGCAAATTAAAATCCATCTAACACTTCATTTCTCAACTTTAACACCAATGCCAACTATTTCACCATCTCGCTTTAAAAGGACATTTCTTTCCATTGGAATGATGAGTGTCATGAAAGCCTTCGAACAATTCCCAGAACTACCTTCTTCATCCACATGTTCTCATTCCACCTAAATATGATCAATCTTTTACCTTTACATTTCTACTACTGACCACTCCTTGGGTGCCATGCTCACTCATTGTGATGATCAACCTGACAGCGAATAAGTAGTTTATTACATAATCCATACTCTTTTAGATTACAAAATGTTATACACTCACTGAAAATATTTTCTTATCCTATTCTTTGTGGCCACCAAAATTGACCACTACCTTCTTAATCACAAAACATTTGTCATTACCAACACCGACCCTCTTCATTACATATACACCCGAAACCTTACCAACACTATTACAACTACCATTTTTAGCTCATGATTCTTGAAAACTTAGATTTGGAGTTCATTCATCAAAGTCAAATGACAAACCATCATGAGAATTAACTTATAGGATCTAACATCTTCCTTGGAATCGATCCTCAAAATTTTATTTTCCCAACGAATCTATCACTTTACCCTCTCCATTGGCGATATTATTTATAAAATGGAATTATTCTTTGATGGATCAAAATGTAAGCGTGGGGAAGTGTGGGGGTCATGCTCATTCTCTCATATGGTGAACCTATGCGAGTATCCTTTAAACTAGACTTTGACTACATAAATAACATGAGTCGAGTATAAAGCTCTTGTGTTAGGCCTTGAGAACTACCATTTCCTAGATGTTAAATCCATTAAAATATTTGGTGACTCTCAGACTGTTGTTTGTAGACCAAGTCAATAGTTTATACCACTATAGTAACGATGAGCTTAGAAAGTATAAACATTATGTCCACCTACTTTTCACCATGTTTGATCACTACCTCATTCAAGCCACTCCATGATCCACTAAAAAATTCGTAGATACCATGGCTTGTCTTACTTCTCAAATACCTACCTCACCTTTGGACTCAAAAATCTTTATCAAAATAAAATCGTTCAGCGATCATCTTCTTATATTAGCCTTGGCATTAATTTTGTGGGTGGAGCCGTTAACTAACCACACGACATTTGGTATAAGTAGCTCATTGACTACGTCACGCTTTCAATCCTACCTCTAGATCTCACTTTTGCATGGATGGTGAGACTTCACAAAAATCATCTCTCGTTACGTCATCATGGGAGGTCTTCTCTACAAATTCGGCTTTTACGGTATCCTCCTACGGTGCCTCATTAGTTTTGAAATCCCATACACCATTAAAGAGATTCATGATAGGATTTTTGGGGGAAATTTTAGTGGCCTCGTTGTTTCCAAATGTATCCTTCGGCTTTCAAATATTACTAGCCAACCCTTAACCAAGACTTTTGTGACTATGTTAAACATTGTGTGAAGTGTTAGTAGCATGCTAACCTTCATCATAATCCTAGTCACGCCTTCTGATTCACTAGAGACTTTTGGCCCTTTTCTTAATGGGGTGATAAGGCCAAAATATGTCTCGTTAATGCATAATTAATGATCTTATTTTACTCTCCTTTTTATCAAGTTTAGTGCATTTTATGACCTTTATTTTATCTAATGTAAGTTAGAATGTAATTTTCCATCTTTTGTTGAATTTAGTTCTAATGTTTAAAAGCTTTGTAATTCTAACAAAGTGTGTGGACAAATTCAGATTTTGTAATAATACAAGTACATTATCAATCGGAAGAATGAAGTATGGAAACTAATCAACATGTTTTT